>JAMXBB010000006.1:82855775-83455775 GCA_024138015.1 Lumnitzera littorea | reverse complement strand
TAGAGTATCCAAGCCAACAAGTCATGGTGCTCTAAGGAGATGTAGTAGATAGCACCAATGAGAGTGAGCTTGAAAAAGAAGAAGATGTTGGAAAACTCGAAGCTAAAGAGGAAAAGGAGACTTATGTCTATGCCGACTAAGGAGAATTGATGACCTTAGTCCTCAGATGAGTGCTGAGTTCTTTGCTGAACTCTGAGGAGGACCAAAAGGAGAATCCGTTCCATATTAAGTGTACCACCAAAGGCCAATTATTTACGATCTTCGTGGATGGGGGAAGTTATACTAATGTTGTTGCATAGTCGTTTATGTAAAGGTTGGGTTTGCCAACCTCTAAGCATCCCTGACCTTACAAGTTGCATTGGCTTCATGATAAGGGAGCTTTATATGTAATTGAACAAGCAATTGTACCATTCAATGTTAGGAATGTGTATAGGGATAATGTAGTGTGCGATGTTGTCCCCATAGGAGCTTCACATCTACTACTTGGATGACCTTGGTTGTTCGACTGACGTGTTACTCACAATTGGTATAAGAACACTTATACCTTTGTTAAGGATGGAAGGAAGATTATGTTGCAACCTATGATCCCATCCTAAGTAAATGAAACCCATAATTAACTCACTAGAGTTAGTGAGAAGAATGCCTTAGTATTAAGCTGAAGAGAGCTCCAAGCTGCTGAGAAGGCTAAGGAACCTATGTTCTTGTTGATTAGAAAATTGTTGGAAATGAGAGATTTGGAGGATATCCTTGATGAAATCCGAAGCATGCTAAATGAGTTTTTCAATCTATTCCTTAAAGAACTACCTAGAGGACTACCTCTAATCTAAGGCATTGAACATTGTATTAATCTATAACCAGATACTACTCTACCTAACCAACATATATACAGATTAAACCTTAAGCAGGATGCCTAATTGAAAAAGTAGGTGGACGAACTCATAAAGTAAGGATATGTAAGAGAGAGCATAAGCTCTTGTGCTGTATTAACTCTACTCATCCTAAAGAAGGATGGAACATGGTGCATGTGCATTGATAGCCAAGCAATCAACCGAATTACTATCAAATATAGATACCTAATACTGAAGCTCGATGACATGTTGGATGAGCTTTAGGTTTCTAAGATATTTTCAAAGATTGATCTACGAAGTGGCTACCACCAAATTCATATTAGGCTGGGCAATGAATAGAAGACTATCATCAAGACTAGGCATGGGCTCTATGAATGGTTGGTTATGTTGCTCAAACTTACTAATGTGCCGAGTACATTCATGAGGTTGATGAACCTTGTAATGTAGCCTCCAATTGGGAGGTATGTGGTCATGTTCTTTGATTACATATTGGTATGCAATGCCAACTTAAATGACCATGTTCAACATCTTCATGAGTTATTTAACATTTTGCAAATTGACAAGTTGTATGGGAACATTAAGAAGTGTACAATCCGCCTAAAAGGGGTAATCTTCCTAAGGTTTGTGGTATTAGGGGAAGGAATCCGGGCAGATGAGGAGAAGATTTAAGCTGTTCTTGAGTGGCCAATGCCAAAGGATGTCACTAAGGTTTGACGCTTTCATGGCCTAGCTTCTTTTTATACGTGATTTATAAAAAACTTCAGTACCATAATCGTCCCATTGATCGAGCTGACAAAGAAGAATGAAAGATTCAAGTGGAACAATCAAGTTGGGCAAAGCTTTAGGGAGATTAAGGAGAAGCTCATGTTGATGCCTGTCCATTCACTATTGGATTTTGACAAACCATTTGAATTGGAATGTGTTGCATTGGAAGTGGGAATTAGCGCTGTCTTGATGCAGGAGCGACGACCCGTTACTTAACATAGCAAGAAGATTAGTAGTCTTACCCTAAACTATTCTATGTATGAGAAAGAGTTGTACTCCCTCAATCAAGCTCTTATTATTTGGCAACACTATTTATTGACTTGAAAGTTTATTATTTATACAGGCTATGAGGCTCTAAAGCATCTAAGGAGTTAAAAAAAGCTTTCAAAAGGGCAAGCTAAGTGGTTGGAGTTTATGGAAGGGTTCTCATACGTGATCCAACATAAGAAAGGAAGCACGAATGTGGTTGCCAATGCTTTGTTATGACGACAAACCTTGTTAACCACTTTACAGACCAAATTATTAGGATTCTCACTCATTATAGAGCAGTATGCTCATAACCCTGATTTTGGCCCTTTCATAGAATAGTGTACGAATGGAATTGCTGTCAAGGGATATTATCTCAAGGAAGGCTATCTGTTTAAGGACCAAAGGCTATCCATACTAAACTATTCCACGCATGAGCTATTGATCAAGGAAGCTCATAGCGATTGATTATCAAGTTACTTTGAGGAGACTAAGACAGTCGATCTATTGAAGGAGAACTTTTATTAACCAGGGTTAGCTAAGGATGTCCATAAGGTAGTTAGCAGTTGTTAAGTGTGCAAGCATGATAAGGGGAAGAGAGAACCTCATAGGGAATACATGCCACTACCAACACTAACCTTACCTTAGGTCAACTTTAGTAAGGACTATGTCCGAGGGTTGCCTTAGACATCCAGAGGGAAAGATTCTATCTTTGTTATAGTAAACCACTTCAGTAAGATGGTGCACTTCATTCCATGCTATCGAACTAATGATGCCTTATATAAAGCTAATTTGTTTTGTAAGAGGTTGTTCAACTACATAAGATACCGAAGACTATCGTTAGTTTGGGGGTGGCAAGTTGTATTGAATAGTAGCTTGGTTCTCAATTACTTTTATAAGGTTCTCTAAAAGTGGCTCATGAATTTTGGATCTTGATTACATACGTTTGTTCTAAGCACTCCATGAAGTTTGACAACCTCCTACAAGAAAAGAAAAGAGATAGTTGAAGCATCATTAGTTTTAGAAAAGGGCATGAAGTGTGCTATCTTGCTAAATCATTCCATGACCACCATGATGGAATCCTTCTCTCGAGACATACTTAACAATCCTAACATAAAGTCTATGCTCAACTTGGACCATGGTTTGATCAAGATTGACAAAGGTAAATATTACCCTTACGTAGTTCAGCTCAACGGTACAACTTAAGCATCTTTCATCATTCATCGCCAAAGGAATCTAGAGGCTAGTACTTAATATGTTTAGTGCTTGCCAAGATGTCCAAACAATCTTCCACCATACACCTTACGCATCAGCATTTCTTGCATAGAGCAAATTAGGATATACAGTCTCCTCTTCTTGAATAAGTATCTATCTTCCTTGTAATAGTTATCAAGTGTTTGGCCATCTTTACATCTAGTAAAGTTTTTTCCAAGGTATGGATCCTAAGCATATAAATCTTTAATCATAGAAAATCTAAGTAACCTAGTTTGTAGTTTGATCAAGAGGGAATGTCACCTTGATAGGGCATTGTTCTTGCCATTCTTGTACTGGACGACATACGAATATCCTTCCATAGATTCAATCCACTTGTCTTGCCTCCTCAATAACTTAAGCTAACTCTTTAGATATCTCAAAGATTCATGATCAATGTAGATCACAAATTTTTTAGGTAACATATAATGTTACCAGACATTCATAGCTCAAATCAAGGAGTAAAACTTCTTATCTTATATAGAGTAGTTGAGTGTAGCTAATGTGCTTAGGAGTTGAGTTAATCACTAAGGCTTACTATAAGAGATAGTAACCTAGTGGATCCTTTGAGATATTAAAGAAAGAGGAAGTGAGTCGACAAATATGGTAGCTTCTATAATGATGATTGTCAAATATAGCGTATTGATGAATACGACATAACTTAGTACTTCACTTGATATGACATACATGCTAATACTAAGGTCCACTCGCTACTAATCTCAAGCTATGAATAAGAATAAATAAGAGTGTAGAAGAAATGTACTCAGAGAATGATATCTAGCAAGAACAGGGGAGGATATTCATTAATGCAAAAAATGGAATTAGACGATTGTGGCTATAGTAAAAAGGACTATTTATAATAAGTCCTTTAAGGCAACAATGCAATAACGGAATATCACATAATGTTTAATGTAAGAGGAAGATTTCTGGTACAAGCAAAAAGAGTAAATATAATAAAGGACAAAATGGAATATAGTACAAATGTTAGAAAAGTAAGGGACAAGTGGCAACTTGTCAATGGGTTTATGATTTGGAATCTTAGGATATTTTGGTTGAGTTATGCAATTGTTTGGGTTGATCTTGTTGATCAATGTTAAAGGTTACCAAGGTGATCAAATAACGTCGTAGCTTGATAGGGTAGGATAGGATGAGAGCCTGGTGTACATGGTCCTTAACCTGGATACATAGTAGGTCAGCATCTAGACAGTAGATCGAATGGAGTAAAGTACATTTGAGTTAAGCACTCAAAGATTTTAGCAAACTACTGTCCTGATACTAAAGCTCATCAAGGCCAAGCTGAGATGCTTAAATCCTCTTAACAAGTTCTATGGCTAGCAATCCATTAGTGGCTCCTCTAATCTTCTCACTAAAATAGGTAATAAGTTGACCCTCTTGCATTAGCATAGCTCTTATGCTTAGTTCAGATGCATCATACTCCACTTCAAATACTTTGTCAAAGCTCGGTTGGGCTAAGATAGGTGTAGTAGTTAGCTTCTCCTTCACATCTTCAAAACTCCTCTTTTCCTTCTCTTCCCACTTGAACTCAACATTATTCCTCGGCAGTTTAGTGAGTAGGGCCATAATAGTATTGAAATTTCTTATAAATTAGTGGTAAAATGATGCTAGGCCATGGAAGCTTCCTACATCGATAGAGTAAGTTAATACAAGCCAATCAGTAATCACCCTGACCTTCTCATCATTAACTTATATATGATCATCACTCATAAAAAATCCTAAAAAGACCATTTCAGGTTAGTAGAAGTCATATTTTTATAGGTTAGCATAAAGCTTCTTGGCTAAGAGTTTTGAGAAGACTACTTGAAGGTGCTTACAATGAGTCTCCAAGTAAGGGTTGTTGACTAGAATGTCATCGAACTATTCAACAACAAGTTTTCCTATAAGTTTTTGGAGCATGTGGTTCATTAGCCACATGGATGTGTTCAATGTGTTTGATAGCTAGAAGGCCATCACAAGCCTTTCATATAATCCATTGTGAGTTTTGGATGTGATCTTCCATTCATCTGCCTTTCATATTTGAATCTAATGTTATCTAAATTTGAGATCAATCTTGGAGAATATTTTACTCCATTCAAATCAGTCAGGATGTCATTAAGCCTTAGTATAGGGTGCCTGTACTTAATGGTAATGTGATTGATTGCTTAGGTATCTATACACATCTTCCATGTCCCATCCTTCTTTGGCACTAACATAGCTGGCATGACACATAGGCTTAGGGACTCTTGTACATCCTTTCACTTTAGTAGTTTATCTACCTATCTCTATAGCTCGATAGCTTATTTTAGATTCAATCTATAGGTAGGTTTGTTCAATAGTGTGGCTCCTAGCTATAAGTCTATTGCATGTTCAATGCCTTGGATTAGGGGAAAACCTTCTAGTAATTCACTTAGGAATAAGACGTCAAACTCGTTCAGTAAGATCTTCATCATGATAGGTAGCAATTCCTCATCTAATCCTCTTATCTCAAGTAACCTTCTAACCAGCAGATAGGTTGGTTCTTCAAGCTTCATCTCGCTCTTCAACTCGGCTTAGGTTAATACCAAAGCTTCCTTCTTTAGAACTCAGCTTAGTTAAGTCTGCATGATTTTAACTTGCTCGTCACTCATAGGGCATAATTTTACCTTCCTACTCTCGATTAAACATCCACAATCATCCAAGAAGAATATGAGATGCACTCATAGGTAGCACATCATAGGTTACTTCATCTTAGCAGTTTCTGTTACAAATTAGCAAGGCTACTTGTTTATTTACTTGTAAGGTTCCCTTGTTATTGAGCCAGTGCAATTTATAAAGCTTGGGGTAAGGCTTAGTTAGCAGCTTTAGTTGCTAGATTATGAACGCGAATACTACATTAATGCAATTATCACTGTTGATCACCCTTAATTAGAGCAACCGAGTTTTAAAATTTATAAACCTATATTTTATCCTTAACTTTGTTCAACAGGCAAGTGTATCTCTCATTTATTAGTACGAATGAGTATAGGGTCATCTCTATTAGGAATAGATTTAAGCACTAGTACTAATTAATCTTCCTATTACCTAACAACCTAAATTATCAAGTGATTAAGTATTAAAATGTCTAATTTACTAACTATACTACATTAATTCACAAACAAATTTTAGCTAACACAATGACTACAAAAATGATTAACAACACCATACTTATTATGCAGACTTGCTTTACTACATAGCATGATGTCACTCTTAAATTTATCATAATGATTGTTATCTGCAAGGAATTACTAATTTGAAAGCATTCTTGTTGGAATTACTTACTCCTAACCCTAATTGTGTCTATTACATCCTCTTTTGAATTAATAGCAAATTAGGATTGCATTAACATTATGATAATTTATCAAATTCCTAAGGATACGATAACTTTTCTAATAATATCTCTACTATTAGGAGTAAGTTGTTTCAACAAATTAGATCTATTTAATAGAGTTATCTCTCAACATATTATATTGAAATCTATACTAAGTTAGTGTTGTGTACTACTCTATACTTAGATTTATTAAGTTTAATTCACCGGAACTAACAAAAATCAGGAAATCGCTAAATTAAGCACTTGTTCATGCTAAAGTGATGTAGTAAGTCCTAGATTCACACATGATGAAATAACAAAATATATCAACAAAATGCAAAAATAACAACGGTACAAAATGTACAAATAATGAATTCTCATTATCTCTCTTGAGTAATTCCAGGAAAAGTATACGATATAACACTTAGAAAATGTAAGGTACAATGGATATAAAAATGGATGAACATATGCGTTTGTGGTTTTCGTCTAAGGTAAAAGTCTAGGATATCTAATAGTAAATTTGATCTTCTTTGTTTGAAATTTTGCAAGTATGTTTATATTCTGCTCGTCAAAAGGTCTAAAAACACTATTTCAAGATGACCCATGGGTTTTAAAACCCTTTAAGCACAATGGTTTGTGTGAAAAATTTTAAAGAGAAACAGTTGTGTTTACTCCCATCATGCCCATGATTTGGGATGTGATAGTCTTAGAAAAGAATAATCTTTACTTATCATAGGTCTAATGTAGTAAGTGAATGCCTCATCACAAATAATTCATCTCCTCACACCATGATAGAGGGCGTGATCACCCTCCCCATATACAATCACGAGCGTGATGAGCCGATGAATAGCAATCTTTCCCTTAGCCATGCCTATTATGGATGGCACGATAAACATTGGGCAATCAATTCTTCTTTAATTATGCCTGTAATTGTATACATGTTGATCTTCTTTCAGAATTATTTCTTCATCATAGGCATGATTGTTTTGATTCTCATTGTTCTTGTGGAATTTCATCTCCTCTTAACTTTGTCTTGAATAAATATCATCTCCTTACTTTAGAATCATCTAAAATTGTTATATTACACAATTAGGTATCAAGAACTTGAGAAATGAACACAATTATGATAAATTTATACCTAAATAAGCTCAAAAGTGTAGAGTAATTTATGCTTATTAAACTTCCCCATACTTAAGCTTTACTTATCCTTAAGCAAACACTTAAAAACAACCATTGAAATGCAATGACTTTTCAATTGTATATTCATCAAAGCATTCATTTACCAATTAAAAAATTATAGTGGCTTAACTTTGTGCCTACCACTCAATGTACTACATTATGTTCTTAAGATAAAACAATTAATATTTTAACACTAATCATTGTAAAACAAACCATACCCTTACTATTTAATGATAGCCTCTAAAGGTATAAAGCGAACACAAAGTCAATTAGAACAAACGAAATTTGGTCATACTTCATCCACTTTTGTAAGTGTATCAAAACCCTTCAATTACTTCTTTAAGTACAATAATCTAGAAGAAAAGTATTTTGCCTCTTGTATTTCTACTTCTTTAATTTACTCTCTCTAAGGTCAACTTTACTTTACTTCTTCTTCTTCTCTTCTTCTCTTTTCTTCTTCTTTTTCTTTTTTTTTTTCTAAAGAATAAAAAGACAAAAATTAGCAACGAGATTAGACTTTGCTCTTCTAAGTGACCAAATACTACCCTTACTAACTCAATTGTTATATATCCTTACTGCAGAGTTATTAAGAGAAAATTTAGTAGCAAGGTTAGGCTTCGCTATTCTAAGGAATCAAAGCTTACCCTTATTAATTCATTTCTTAAGCACTTCAATTTACTTTATATTGAAGAGATTTTTAAGAAGAATCAACTAGTGAATTATTTCATTTGTCCTTTTCACTTAAGATTAAATTAGCTCTAAAAGTAATTGAAAAGTAAATATATTACTCAGTAAGTTTAGAAATACACCCATTTAACCTTAAACTAAAGGCTCCAATTCACTTCTAACTTTAAATTCATTCATTAAATGGCAAGTTTTCTTAGCTTAGATTTTATCCTACGATTTTTTAATGAAGTATACTAAGTCTATAAGAGTTCAGTAAAGCATAAATTTGACCACCACTTTGCCAAATTTATAATCTATTAAGTCAATTTATAACTTGAAAATAAACTACTTAAATGGGGAACTTTTGATAATGGGGCTAACCCTTACCCATACTTAGAGAGAGATACTGCCCTCAATGTCTCTTGAATGTAAGTACAAAATAGGCATAGAAAAGGAAAAACTAGAAAAATGAAAAGCAATAAATAATGAGAATAGGACTCCCCTGATATTTGAAGTTTGATCAATGCATTGGGCTATAAATAATCAAAATGTACATCCAACAAACACCATGAAAATGGAACAACAAAAAAATCTTACCATTAAAACAAAACCAAAACCAACCACAACAAACACTTAATAAGAGAGTATCCATTAATATACATCAATGAGTGTAAGCTCTCAAATAGTTAGCAAGTTTGAATGAAAAAGAAATCAAGATAACAAAAAAAGAAAGAAAACAAAGTTAGTCATCATTAGCTTCGGTTTTCTCATTTGAGTTGTCCTCTTCCTTCCCTAATAATGCTTCATCACTCTCATTCTTGACATCTTGTCCCATTGCAGCTTTTTAAGCTCCTTGGGTCTCCTCCATAACGTTACTTTTCTCTTCCTCAGATCTATCCACCTCATTACTAGATTCTTCATCTTCTATCCTACTACCTTCTTCTTAGGTAGCATTAGGAGCACTTGTTGGTGAAGAAATAGGAGGTTAACTAAAACCTGCATCCCCTTAGGTTAGAAGGTTAGAAAAATAGGAGGGGATTGCTGCTCCTATAGTTGTGGCAATATTTTTCAAGAATTCTATAGTCTCCTTCTAAGTTTCCTTTATTTTAGCCACCTTTATTTCCAAACATTTTAGATTTCCCATAAAGAAATTCGAGGTGGCTAGTGTGTAATCTAAAGTACTGGGATCCTCAACATCCATATTGCGGTCTAAGACCTTACAATTCCTCACTAACTAAAATGAGTTCTAGGGAGGGTTCAAGGTTAGCACAAGAGTCTTTTGGCCTGTCACTACTAAGCTACAATCTCCAATTCCTCAAAATCTAGGTGATTAAAACCCCTACAAAAAATACCCCTACTCTTGTCAAAAGTTTACCGACGAATTCCAAACGCAGTTAAAATGCCAACATTTATCGAATATCCTTTTAGCCCACTATATAAGGGTAATAAATCATGTTCCCCCACTGTTGTAGGACTTTTATGCTTGCCATAAATGGTCCTCACCAACATATAATGAAAAACTTTAGCATCGGTAGTCTTTAAAGTAGAGGCATTTGATTTGCTTGCCTGAAAAATGCTCTCATTGGAGATTTCTCCCTAAGAATCATGAAGAGAAGTACCTCAAGGTAGACATACTAGTAGGTCCTTAAACTCATCCTTCTCTAATTCTACTCTTGTGTATAGACCTATTGCATGAATGAATGTCATCATATCAAATGGATGGATTCTGCCAAAGGTGAAGAACTCAACCTCGTTCACTATCTTTGTGTCAATGTACTCATATTTGATCTTAAAGGAGGAAAGGAAGGTGAGAGTTATCTACTTGTAAGTATTTTATTAAATACTAAACAATTTAAGCTAGGGCCCATTTCCCAATAACCTTTGCATGGCTAGCTTTAAACCATACTCTCCCAATACATCCCAATTAATGACACAGTACCTTTTTATAATTTTCTTCTCAACAAACTCCTTGAATCTTGCTTTTTGTTGTGTAGTCATACTGTTAGGAGGAGAGACTACTCAACTAGAGATTGCTAAATCAAATTGTCTTGGAGGAGGAGAAGGAATGATAGGAATCAGCCTGTGAAGTTGACGTCAACCTATAGTAAGCTGAAGTTAACTTATTCTAAACCAAGGCCGAACTGGTTAAAACTGAGGTGAATTCATTTTTTTTGAGGCCATGATGATTCCAAAAGATGAAAGGAATAAAAAGAGACACTCAGCATCAAGTCTACCATCTACCAAGAAGCCAAGAGATCACACTATCGAGGCCTCAAGGCCATAGATTTACTCCACATGGCATGGAGAGATTAGTGCCAACTAACCATAGTACTTGGCAACTATAGGCTAACCTTTCAAGTATCTTAACAAAGCACTGCAAGACTTCAAGGGCTATTACTCGAACCCAAACATCCAATTATCGACTTTACCCAATTCGAATCCTACTTCTTCTAAGATAACCAAAATGATTGCCAGTTGACTTCTTTTGTTAAATGCATAGTTTTGTATTTTTGTGAATATTTTCTTTATTTTAATTATGGGCCCATTCTTTAGGGTTTAAGGCCTTATACATTATTTACAGTTTTGCCATTAGGGTTTTAGGACTTACTATAAATAGCAACATTTGTAATTAGCAGAATATACATCATCATCAAATCATCAGATAGTGAAGGATATACATTATACTTAGAACTTTCCTCTTTCGAGTCAGTTCATTCTTGAGCTCATAAAGCTTGCATTTGTCGGATTATTGAGTATTGATTAACTCTTCAATCTTTCTTTTTTTCTTATCAATCTTATCTATAAGATTTTGGTGAACCCTTCATTTGAACCAGTTAGTGAATTGCATCTAACTTCTCATTTGAATCCCAAATGAGACTTAGTATTTGTGAGTCGTATCGAACCCTATTTAAGGCCTAACAACTGATTGTGTTTGTGTCTTAGTGTATAATATTCATATACATTCACCGTCAAAACCCCCATTTTACTTCCTACTCTTCATACTCACTTAAACCCCGACTACTAATTCTAGTTTTCAAGGCTTGCTATGTAACATCTTGGTTTTAGAGCTTTGGGAAGACACACATATAATGTTCTTCAAAGTGTGATTCATCATTTGTTAATTGTCATTTTGTAATGTATTGTGTTTTTCATGTTTTTAGTAGTTATAGTATTGTGCTACTACTGAGTTGAGTAACAATAACTTCAGTAGTTGATTTTAGTTGTTGTAGAAGTGTTTGTCAATAGTGGTAGCTATAGAAGCTGAGTAGTGGTCATTTTTAGGTTATTATAATTATGTTTTATTGTAGATCATGTTATTCAAATTTCCTCTACATATCATTGTATGGATAAGAACGTTTGAAGATAGTGTCAATAATAATGGAGATAGTCCTCATATAATCTTGAGGAGATGCATTGATAACTTAGAATATCAAATTTAGAATCTCACTGATTCTATCTAGGAGCTTATTGGTTTAGTCAAAGCCTGTAGATGTATTGGCTAAGATGGAAGAAGGGAATAAACACCTAATAGTAGAAGTAGCTCCAATGAGTTTAATGATGATGGATGACAACCATGAAGGGCTGTCGAGCCGAGAAGAAGAGAGAACCAACTTGTATTGAGAAGAAGTAATGATAGGAGTGTTGACTTCAAAGAAAATCAAGGAGCCTGAAGAAGAGAGCTGAGACTAAGAAGAAATATGGCCTAGTTGAGCTCTAATAGAAGAGGCTAATCCGAGGTAAATCGATTAGTTAGGAATGCAAGGGATGAATCCCAAGCACATAGTCGAGGACTTGATAACATCAAGCTTTAACTAGCAACCTTCAATGGAACTAGCCAACTTGAAGAGTTCCTTGATTGGGTTCCCCAAGTTAAGAAGTTGTTTGAATGTTATGAATGTGACAGTCGAAGAAAGGTTAAGCTGGCTTCATTATCCCTTGTTGAATATGCAAGTCTTTGGTGGGATAAGTTAGTCGTTAAAGGAGATGTCGAAGGAAAACAACCAATCATAACTTGGAGGCTTATGAAGAGGCTGATGAACCAATGCTTTATGCCAACTTACTTTAAGCAAGAGATGTTCCATGCTTTTTAGCACCTGAGATAAGGTTGAAACACTATCAGGGAGTACTTACAAGAGTTTGAGACCTTAATAACTAGATGTGATATTGCTAAGCTACAAGATTGCACCATTGCTAGATTTTTAAGTGGACAACATTGCTAACATAGTTGAATTGCAGTCGCTTAACTTATTGGATAAGCTGATCAATCTAGTATTAAGAGTAGAAAGACAGAGGAGGAGAAGGCATTAGTGGCCAACTAACCATCCTCAACAAGTCAACCTTAAACTTGAGAAGTATGTTGAGAGAAGGCTAGAGAAGAAGATGGAGAGAGGTGAGTCTAACTGACCTAATTAGGTTGAGACAAAGAAGATAGAGAAAGATAAAGTCCTTGGCACCAATGCCTGAGAAGTTAAATGCTTCAAGTGCTTAGGTTATGAGCATATTGCTTCTCAATGTCCAAGTAAAAGGGTCTTGATCTTAAAAGGCAAAGGACCTAAAGCTCAAGTAGAGAGTTAGAACGACAAGAGTTCAAAAGACAAGTTGATAGAAGAAGATGTTTATGCTAATAATCTGGATGAACTCTTAGCCATGATGAGTCGACGAGCTGACTTAAAAGCATATCTTAAACAAAGGGAAAATTTATTTCATATTCGATGTTTTGTAAATGGGAAGACCTGTTCCCTAGTTCTCTTATGCATTAATAACCTATCATTTGAATCCCAGGTGACATTTAGTATTCATGACTCGTATCGAACCCTATTTTAAGCTTAACCCCTGATTGTCTTTGTGTCTTAGTGTATGGTATCCATATACACTCACCATCAAAACCTCCATTTTACTTCTTGTTCTTCATATCCACTTGAACCCTAACTACCCATTCTAGTTTTCGAAGCTTGTTGTGTAATAAGGAGAGCGATCAACTCTAGGTCTTTTGTGTTGAGAAGCAATGGATGATTTCTTAGGTGCCAATGCAATCACAATCATTAGTTCTAGGAAAGTAAAATCATTTACAAATTAATAGTAACTAAGATGAAAATAGAGCAGTTTTGCTTTTCCCCTAATTCAAGAAATCCTCAAAACTAGGTATGATTAGACATCACCTACTGTAAGCATGATTCACATAAGACATCCCTTCTTGAATTCAACTTACAACCCATAAATGTAACTAGGTGTTATAATCTTCCCTATTCACCAAATAAGCATAACATCACCCTAATTGCAAAATAATGTAAACATAAGAAATTGCAAATTCACAAACAAAACCACAACATATACATAACAAAAACATCTACTAGACATGTTAGATGGCTATCAACAATAGGAATGAATCATCAACTTAGGCCTAAATTGCAAAACCCCTAAATCGGCATTCATCAATGGAGACTAAGGTTCCCAAGCATGAAATTCGTTAATATAAATTTAGGCTTAATTTATGCATAAACAATACCCTAAGTATGATCATAACACATTAAGAATGAAAAATAAACATAACGTATACAAACCCTAAAATTGCATGTATTAAATCTGACTAAATAATGAAAAAATAAGGGAAAAAAAGGGAGAGATCATACCTTCAAATCTTGTGCAAATGGATGAAAGTGTACATGTATGTAATGGGAGTGATTTGGAGTAATGAAAATGAGTTTAGAAAGAGTATCATGGGGTAGATTTTTAAAGGTGTAAAATAAGGAGAGAAAGAGGGAAATTTCTTTATATCCTTGTATGATAGAGAACTAATTACACTCATGACTTAGGGTGTGATGGCTCTTATTCTTTAAAAAAAAAAATTGCCCATCCTTGATCACGGGATGATGAATCCCATCATCAACACTATTAAAAAATTTAGAAGTGTATCCTTTGGAGTACAATTGTAAACAAGGATGTGGGAGTTCTTAAGGGGGCAATCATGACCAAGACAAACATGTGAATCACCCCTATTACTTAATTATAGCCATAATAGAAATTAGGCTATCCATCCTCCATTTATATACTCACACTAAGAGAAATTTTATCCTCTTCATTTGAATTTCCATGACTCCACATGATCTTTCTTTTCTTTTTACCAAAAATATCTACAAATACAAGTAAAACAAACAAACAAACAACAATAATAACAATAAGTAATCAAAACTTAATAAACTCAAAGTGATCAAAACAAACAAAAATTGACTAATCGAATCAAAGGATACATATTTAACATCTTAAGCTTGACATTCCCAAAAATTTTTAGCTTCATTCCACAAAATAGAGAACTCTCAACTCTTCCCTGCCTTCATTTAAATCAACTTCTTCATGATATTTCTTCAACCAATGTCCATTAACCTTAAATGTCCCTTTTTTTCTTTATGTGTTACTTCCATTGCTCCATAAGGATAAACTTTCTTCGTTAGAAATGAACCTAACCATCTAAACTTAAGCTTTCCAGGGAACAACTTAAGGTTAGAATTATATAGAAGTACTATATCACCTTCTCTAAATTGCTTGTGGTGTTTTATTTAGGAATCACGTAGATGTTTGGCTCTCTCCTTGTACACTTTGTTATTTTCATAAGCCATCTAATGCCATTCATCTAACTCATTGATTTGGAGATTTTGTTGTCTATTAGTTGATTCAAGATCCAAATTGATCATTTTGATAGCCTAATAGGCCTTATTCTAAACCTATACTAGTAAATGACAAGCTTTACCATAGACTAATTTGTAAGGTGTAGTACCTAAGGGAATCTTGTAAGCATTTGGTATGCCCACAAAGCATCATCTAACTTGTTTGCCCAATCCTTTCTGTTGTGAACCACTGTCTTCTCTAAAATTCTTTTCAAGTCCGTATTAGATACTTTCAGTTGGCTAATATTTTGTGGATGGTAAGGACTAGTTAACTTATGATGTACCCTATATCTTTTAAGGACTCACTTAATCTGAGTATTGGAAAAGTAGGCTCCTTTATCACTGATCAATGCTCGAGATGCTCCAAATCTGGAAAATAACCTTCTAAAGAATCTTGCTACCACTCTAGCATCTTTTTTTTATAAAGCTTGAGCTTTAACCTACTTTGAAAAATAGTCTGTTGCTACGAGAATGTACTTATTTCCCAAAGAATTGTAGAATGGCCCCATGAAGTCTATTCCCCAACATCAAAGACTTTACATTCCAAAATATTTTTTTGTGGCATTTTGTCCCTCTTGGAGACATTCCATATCCTGTGGCATCTATGATAAGCTAACACATATTCATGAGCATCTTGAAATATGCTTGGCCAATAGAACCCAACCTCCAAAACTTTCTAAGCAGTCTTATTGGTGTTGTAATGGCCTCTCGTTAGGCCACTATGACAATGAAGCAAGATTCTCTATCCTTCCTCTTATGATATACAATGTCAAATAATCTAGTCAACACATACTCTGAATAGAAAGGGATCTTCCTAGAAATAATACTTCAAATATTTGAAGAACTTCTTCTTTTTGTGATAGTCCAATTCTTATGGGAAAATCTTTCCCACTAAGTAGTTTGTTATATCAACAAACTATGAAACATCTTGATCTTCAACTGTATGAATAGCAAACAAACTCTCTTTTAGAAATTTGTCATTGATATCTTCCTCATATAGTGTCTTTAAATGTGGGTTATCCAACCTTGATAAGTGATTGACAACCAAATTTTTAGCTTCTTTCTTGTCCTTTACCTCCAAATCAAACCCTTGAAGTAACAACACCCATTGGATCAACCTTGGTTTTGCATTGGTTTTGGATAGAAGATATCTTAAAGTTGAATGATCTAAATAGACAATCAGCTTTGAGAGAATGAGGTAAGATTAGAACTTGTCAAATGTAAAGACTATCGACAACAATTCCTTCTCAATTGTGGTGTAATTCTCTTTGGTCGAAGTGAGTGTCTTGTTAGCATAATATATAGGCTAAAAGTGTTTGTCATTCCTCTACCTTAATATTGCTCCTACTATGGAATCACTTGCATTACATATCAATTCAAATGGTAAAGTCTAGTTTGGTACCACCATTATAAGAGCATTAGTTAACTTCCCTTTTAATGCAACAAAAGACTCCAAGCAATTAAAATTAAAATCAAACAATTCATCTTTATCTAGAAGCTTAGTTAAAGGTTTAGCTATCTTAGAGAAATCCTTGATGAACATTTTATAGAACCTAGTATGTCCTAAGAACTTGTGTACAACCTTAATAGATGGTAATGGTTGCTTCGAGATCACTTCTACCTTACCTATGTTAAGTTTAATCTCCTTGTTTGATACCTTATGTCCCAATTTAATGCCTTGATGTACCATAAAATGGCACTTCTCCCAATTAAGCACTAAACTCAGCTCCTCACATCGCTAAAGTACTGTCTTCAAGTTAACAAGACATCCATCAAATGTATCACCAAATATAAAAAAATCTTCCATAAAGACTTCGATCACATCCTCTACCAAATCATCAAAAATAGCCAACATGCAATGTTGGAAAGTGGCTAGAGTGTTACAAAGCCTAAGTGGCATCTTATGTTATGCAAAAGTACCATAGGGACAAGTGAAGGTGGTTTTCTCTTGATCCTCAGGTGAAATCAAAATCTAGAAATACCTAGACATCCCATTTAGAAAGTAGTAGTACTCAGGACTTGCTAACCTCTCCAACATCTAATTAATAGGCAATGGAAAGTGGTCCTTCCTTATGGCATCATTAAGTCTCCAGTAATCAATGCACACTCACTAAACAGTAACTCTACACATTAGGATCAATTCATTGTTATTGTTTAGTACCACTATCATACTACCCTTCTTTGGTACTAGTTTGATTGGACTCACCTATAAGTTATCTAAAATTTGGTAGATAAGTCATGCATCTAGTAGTTTCACCCCTTCTTTCTTCATTACCTCCTGCATATTTGGGTTGAGTCTCCTTTATGGTTACACTACTGATTTGTAACCATCCTCCATCAATATCTTATCAATATAGAAGGATGGGATGATTCCCTTAGTATCAGATGTCTTCCATGCTATTGTCCTTTTATACTCCTTCAAAATTGATAGAAGTCTCTCTTTTTGGGATGAATTAAGTTTTGACAAATGATGACCGAAAGTCTTGAATTATCAGCAAAAAAAGCATATTCCTAGTAAGAAGGTAATTATTTCAACTCTAACTTAAGTGTTTCTTTCATTAAAGACCTTAAGTGAATGTTGTTGCCCCTATTGATCTCTTTTACCCCCTTATCTTTCATCTGTATAGCTTGGGTTTCCAAATGAGAAACCACCTCATGTATCCCCCTTACTTCATCTAAATGTTCCCTTTTTGTTAAACATAACTCTAAGGGATCCTTACTGAAAAGATCATGCACAAAATCAAAAATAGTGTAATCAAAAGTGTCAATAGCAAAACATTCAGCATTAGTGGTCATGGATTGTTTGAAAACATCTAGCATTTTGATCACCATCTCATCCCCTCTAACTTTAAGGACAAGTTTACCATCCTTAACATTAATTACTACCCCTATTGTAGCTAAAAACGATATACCCAGTATAAGTAGAACTTCCATATCCTCATCCATATCAAGAACTACAAAATCTACTGGTAAGATAAAATCTTGAACTTTCACTAGCACATCTACCACTACACCTTTCGGAAACCTCATAGATCTATTAGTTAATTACAAACTTGTCCTTAAAGCCCTAGGTTCACCTATATTCAAATGCTTGAATAAACTATATGGCATGAGATTAATACTTGCTCAAGGTTTACTAAAGCCTTTTTAATAGGTAGATCACTAATTAAGCATGGTATGGTAAAACTACCTAGATCCTTAAGCTTCATAGATAGTTTGTTCAAAATCATAGCAAACCACTCTCTTCTAAGGGTAATTGTAGATAGATCTTCCAACTTCCTCTTATTGGATAACGACTCCCTGAGAAATTTGGCATACATAAGTGTTTAACCCGACACCTCCACTAAGGGAAGATTGATGTGCAGTTGCTTGAACAACTCTAGAAATTTGTTGTATCATTATCTCATGCCTTCCTCAATCTTGCTGGATAGGGTAATGGTGGCTTATACTTATTGACTAAGATAACAAGTTCTTTTTCTACTAGTTGATCATTTTTCTTGGCTTGCTTTTCCACTTCAACGACCACATTCTTCTTCTTCTTCTCTTTAGTTATCTTAAGAGCATGCAACTCTTTTCCACTCCTTAAGGTTACATCTTTAACTTGTTCCTTTTGGTTTTCTTCAGTATTTCTTGATAAAGATCATGGAGTCCTTTTAGAAAGTGTTTTTGAAATCTATCTAACTTGGTTTTCTAAGTTATGAAGGGATGACCCATGATTTCTCAAAGTTTTTTCAATAGCCTGGTGATGTGCTTTAGAAGACTTAATAAATTGAACTAACATTTCTTCCAATCATCTTAGTTTAGCTCGTAGAGGATGAACCTATCTTTGAAATCTAGGAGGTTGCATGTTTGAACTCTACCCATTATTATTACTTCATCTAAAATTTGGATGGTTCCTCTAACCTAGGTTATAAGTATTACCGAACGAATCATTGCGAGGTCGAATAGGATTTCTAGTGTAGTAAACCTACTTCACTTGATCTACTTTAGATGAACTTATGAAGTTAGAATCTACCACTGCCAAAGCTTTGTTCTAACCCATAGTTAGGTTATCAAGCTTCCTTGCTAACACTTCTACCTCATAAGCTAAGGAAGAAGTAGCATCCAAATCATACTTTCCTATTGGCCTTTTCTCTCTAGCCCTTACAGATGCCTACTAATAGTGGTTGTTAGTAATATCTTTGAATAATTGGATGCACTACTCTAATGACTTGTGATTTAAGATCCCATTAGTAGCCGCATCAATAAGCTGTTTAGTTGTGTAGTTCAAATAGTTGTAGAAGGTCTGAACTTGGTATTACTTTGGGAGCCCATGATGGGGGCATTTCCTTAGTAGATCCTTCCATCTCCCCCATGCCTCATATAACGTCTTCAAATCCAATTGTTCAAATGAGCAAATATTCGCTCTTAACTTGGTTGTTCTTGATGGTGAGAAATATTTCCTCATAAATAGCTTTGCCATCGCTTGCTAAATATTAATGGAGTTCCTTAGCATAGAGTTCAGCTACTACATAGCATTACTTCTCAATGAGAACGAAAATAGCCTTAAGTAGATAACATCCTCTAATATACCACTTATTTTGAATGAATCACATATTTCCAAAAACTACTGCGAATAATTGTTAAGGTCTCCTTCATTGAACCCATCAAACTAGATACACTATTGAATCATTTGAATAATGTTCAGCTTTATCTCAAAGGTGTTTGCTTGAATACGAGGCCAAGCGTTGCTAGTACTTGCCCCATCCAGGTTAAGCTTATAATAATCTAACACTGTCCTGGGAGCTACAAGCGAATTAACTCCTGGCTCATTCCTTAAGTACACTTCATTCCCATTTCTTTCAAGAAATGGATCCTCATTCAACGATGAAACTCTTGGGATATCACCTTTAGGATTGAAAAACTGGTTCCCTAATGGTAACTCAACATTCTCACTTTAGTTATTCATTTTGGATGATTTTGATGTCTCTGTTCTGATTCTCAATGGTTCACGTATTCTACTTACTTCTCAAAATATTCATGGACTTTCTTCAAATTGCTTCTAAGTGTTTTCTTAAGTTTAGGATTGAAATTAGCAAGTTTAGTTATGCTGTTATGGGTCATAAACTACAAAAAACAACAAATTTAAATCAACTTGAGTACAAAAATTTTTAAAATAACAAAACAATAAAAAAACACAAGTTAGATGCATATGAAATTTAAATTTCCTAATGATGTTGTTCATCGATAGTGGTGCCAAAAACTTAATCACCTCTAATTAGAACTACTGAGTTCTAAAATTTGTAAACCTATATTCTATCCTTAATTAAGTTCAATAGGTAAGTGCACCTATCATTAATTAACACAAATGAGTATAGGATCCTCTCCATTGGGAACGAATACATGCACTAGTACTAATTAATGTTCCTATTATCTAACAACCCAAATTAACTAGTGATTAAGTATTAAAATGTGTAATTTATTGACTAAACTACACTAATCTATAGAAAAATTTCATCTAACACAATGACTACTGTTAAGCTTGGTTTTTCACCCTCAGTTTTTTTTTTTCTATAAAATAGGCCTTCTTTAAAGCAATGTGTACTAAACTTTACTCGTTTACTATTGGCCCTCGACTAGGGTTTAAAGGAAACCGGTTCTTTCTATTTTGGAGACAACATTGGAGTCACCATCTAACCGAAGTCAAAAAAAATAATTATGTTATAACAAATTGGATAGATTGGTTATAACTTAACCACTAGTCTAACGATTAAAACCAATTTTGTAAAATAGTTTTTGAAACTAGAGATTATGGATCTGGGGGTTAGGAATTTTAAATCCTTACGAGTATCATTGACTTTCCAAATTTAACTTTAATCTTTAAAAATAACATTGTAATTTCACAAGACAAAACTCAATTTAATTACTCTAGTTAGACAACTTAAGTAAACTAGGAAAAAGGAAAATTAGTTTTTTTTTTTTATGGTCGCCCCGTAAGTGCTTATATACCCATTATTTAGGATCAGACGTATGAGTTTTTTTGATAAAAAATTTAGTGGGTTATTAGTTTTAATTCTTAAAAATGATTAAGTTTATGTTTTTTACTCAATTTGGTTCATTTAAGAAAATTTCTAAATGATCCTAATTTAGAAAATAGTTTATTCATTTTTATTTTAATTTTTGGAAAATCAATTTTTCTAATTGATAAAACAAATTTCTTATTATTTTTATTTATTATCTATTCCTTTTACTTTTTATTTTTATTTTTATTTTTTGTTATTTTTTAGTGTTTTGGCTAAAATGTGAAAATAAATAACGAAAAAACTAAACTAAAAAAAAAAATTCTTCCTTTTTTTTCTTTCTTTTTCTTTGATCTTTTCTTTTTTTTTTCTCTTTTTCTTTCCTTTTTCGTATTACATTAAAAAAAAAACTAAATAATAAAGTAAAAAGAAATGAATAAATAAATAAATAAAGGATTGGATGCAGTAGGCGTACGCAGGTCGAACTTGAAGCGGGTTGGGTCATACGAATCCAAGTGGAGTTTGGTCCTTCTTCAAGGTCAACGGCAACCATAAGGCTAGATTTGATCTACTATAGACCCCAAAATGAATGGGAGAGGTGTTTTTATTTTTTTTTTTTTGTGTTTTAGATTAGGGATAGAGGGGACAGGTTCAATGCCATGGCTTAAAGTGATCATTTGGTGGTGGTGCAAAGTGCGGTGGTAGTGGTAGTGTTCGGATCTTAGTGTTTTGGTGTTGCTGGATGCAAGACAGGAGTGTAGTGTGGTGTTTCGAAGTGTGGGGAGTTTGGCTATGTGACTGGTTTGGATTGAAGAGTGGTTAGAGTGGTGGTTCGAGGAGAGGGGATTTAGCAGCTAAGGTTAGGGTAGTGGCGAGTTGGTGGCGATGCCATGGGCTATAGAATAAGTCAAAAGAGGTTGGGTTAGGGAGCCTAAGCTATGAAGAGTTCGACCGTAGTGGTGGTTTGGCTCTAGAGTGGTTAGAGAGAGGGATTCAGATAGAGAGAGAGTGTGTTTATACCATGATTCAATAGCTTGTGTGTCAGTTTTCCATGATTTTTGAACTCCCCAACACCCAATTTACACTCGATTTCATCCTAGAAACATGGAAAGGTTGAATTGAAGTTAAATGTAAATGGCCGAAATTACAGTTTTTTTCCAAATTTTGGATCCCAGTTTAACTATGTTAACATACCAATTTAGACGTGTTTTTGTGTTTGATTCAAAGAAGGCCATGTCTATTTTGCAATTTCACCATTAATTTAGCGAAATTACAGTTCAAAAAGGGTAAAAAATGATGACAAAGAGAGCTGACCGATTGTGTTTAAGGTGAGAAAGCCTAGGGAAAAAGTAAGAAATGTAAGAAAAAGGGGAGAAAAAGAAGGAAAGTGTGGACGTAGTGCTATGTCAACTAACCTGACCAACCTTGACATGTCATGTGTTATCATACGACAGGTGGTAGCTAATGTGGCATGACACGTGGTTAACACATGGTGCCACATCAGCACGTCATCTAATCTTAACTTACCATGTGATAGGACATGTGGTGCAATCAAATCCTGATACATGGGAGTCCTTGATGTGATGAAAAATAAAATTAAAAAGCTTTGTATGCCTCTTCTAAGATTCGAGCCTAAGAACTCATGCTCAATACCCAATCCAAGTCCATATGCTTATCCCTTAGGTCATTTGCCTATGCCTTGTCTATGTATGTAACTAAATTGCACATATGAACTCGATCAACCTAGGTTAGATTTAAATCTAAGCCCAAGTTCAACTACTCAACTTCTAAACCTAAATTAAAAATAGCAAATCTATTTTAATAAAATTGTTATTTTCTAAAATCTTTTATTTTTTTCAATTTTTCTATTTTTTGTAATTTTTTCAATTTTCTTATTTTCTAAAATTCTTATTTTTTGTGTTTCTTCCTATTTTTGGTACCTTTTTGTTCAAATTTTTTTATTTTTTTGTGCTCTTTGTTATTTTTGATTTTTTTTTTCATTTTCCTAGAATTCTTATTTTATCTAAATTTCTTAATTTTTTTGGGTTTTCCTTAATCCTATTTTTTTGTGTTTTTCTTAATTTAAGACTTATTGAGGAAATAAAATAACATAAAAATAAAAGGGGCAAAACTTGGATGTCTACAACTACCTTTCTTTGTGGGGAAGTTTGAACAAAACTTTACCACAAAGATAAACAGACACTATTTTTGTCCTTAAGGATGACTTTGAAACGATTGGAAATCTATATTAGACTTGATCTACTGAGGATTTGGTGAAGAAATGAAACCTGGTCGTGTCTCTCTAGGCTCACTATCTTAGGTGAGAGTGTCACTAAGAGATAAGCAATCCTATGTTGGAATCAATCTAAAACTTGGTCGTACCTCACTAGGCTCACTAATCTAGGTGGGAGCATATTTTGGGGATTAGTAACCCTAATCTTAGATCAATCTAAAACTTGGTTATGCCTCACTAAGCTCACTAACCTAGGTGAGAGCATCTCTTGAAGACCAACAACCCTAAACTGAGATCGATCTAAAAACCTAGTTATGCCTTACTAGACTTACTAACTTAGGTGGGAGCATCTCTCTAGGACATGCAATCTTAATTTGAGATCGATCTATAAACCTAGTCGCGCCTTACTAAGCTCACTAACTTAGGCGAGAGCATCTCTTAGGGACTAGCAACCTTAAGTTAGGATTGATCTAAAAACTTGGTCGTACCTCACTGAGCTCACTAACTTAGGCGGGAACGTCTCTCAAAGACTAGCAACCTTAAGATGGGATTGATCTAAAAACCTAATCGTGCCTCATTAGGCTTACTAATGTCACGCCCCGAAGCGGCAGAGTCGTAACAGCCCTCGCCGTATAAACCATCCTAAGATAGAAGTTAGCCTTACAACCGCTATCTTAGACCTGATCTACACAAGGCATCAACGACTAACCCGCTTTGAAGTAAACAGTTTGTAATTTAAATAAATCATTAATTTAAGAAAGTGAGAAAATATATATATGCTATAATTACTCCTAGTTAGTATTTATTTTACCCTGTACACCTAAATCCATATTAGTGTACCGAATTCACTACTAATGTGAGAAATTTTTATATTTTTCATATAATTACATAAATTCCAGTTTCCTATCAGATTTATCATACATTTTTATTATTCTCATAATATCAATTTTTATTCTAATATTTTCTATTTAGTATATTTCCAAAAATTATATATTATGCATTATCGCCTATTATGTACATAATATACTTCTAATATTTCTATCACTTTAATTACTATCCCTAAACATCAATTATTATTTCAAAATGTCTAAATCCATCCTAAATCAGATTTTACTCCAAATTTCCCTAATTTACAAAATTAATTATTTTTTCCTATTACTCATTTACTATATAATTAACCTAATAATTACACCTAACACCCTAAATGCTACATGTATCATACTCCATCAGATTTCCACATCCTAAAACATATAATTATTCACTAAATCAGAAATTAATCATTTAATTACATAATTAACCCTAAATCACCTAATTTTACCATCATTTTAGGCCTAAAAATTAACTTAAAAATTTTGAAAATTAATTTTATAAAAATGGCTTCATAGCACTGTTCTACATCATATGAGAATCCTACAGAAACATTTTGAGCTCCAAACTACACTCCTAAGCCTATTTCTTTTCCGGTTTAATCATGCTCGATTTTGAACAATTTGTTAAGGACCCCATATTTCTAGATATAATTAAACTAAATCAATATTTTTCCCTAAATCTACATACAATAAAACCTCAGAATAACAAGTTTCATAATTTTCTGGACAAAATAACTAATTTTACAAAATTATACAAGAATCGGGCTGGAATTTGGACTCACCAGTTCGGGTGGCTCTGGCCATCGCGGGCTGCCGTGGCCTTGTCATCCGGCCTGGGCCCTGCCACCACCGTGTGGTGGTGGTGGCCGTCCACTCCCAGCTCCTCGTCTGGTGTGGGTTCCCTTTAAAATCCCTAACTGCACAGTTTTTCTTATTTTTTTTATTTCCTGGATTTTCTCTCGAATTTTTAACTCTCTCTAATTTTTTCTAATTTGTATCTATCCAAATGAGCTTCTAAATTTTTCTTGCTATTTATAGACGATTTTTTGTAATTATTATGCATTAATTTGACAAGACTTTGTCCAATTTCCTTGATTTTTGGCTTTTAAGTTGTTCAATTTCTATTAGCCAATTTTTCTTTTTCTGACCACGACCTGATCTTGCATCAGCTTATCTGCTTCTTATTTTTTCTGATTTTTCCATAATTATTTTATATTTTTCTTTAATTATTTGCTTAGTTTTCGGCCAATTTAGGTAATTACGCGTATTTTTATCTACACGTAAATACATGTGGGGTACACGTGAACATTCCTAAATATTATTTTGGTCATTCTAAAATTTTTAGTATACATACAATCTATCTCTAGTAATTTATTGGTCATTATATTTCACTTTTCGCCTTTTTGGTAATTAGCAGTTATTATGCTTAAAATTTGAAAATTTTATAATCTCCTATTTTACTACTTATTTTCTTAAATTTAAGTTTACAGGGTCATTTTTACTGGTATTTTGCTAAATAGTTTATAATTTGGGTGTGATCGGATCCTTTAGCCGATTGCCCTAAACCTTGAGTTCTAAGTTCAATCATACGGTTACTTGTCTGAACTTTGGGGCTTACAACTAACCTTGGCGGGAGCATCACTTGGGGACTAGTAATCTTAAATTAGGATCGATATAAAGACCTGGTCGTACCTTACTAGGCTCACTAACTTAAGCAATAGTGTCTCCCAAACAATAACAACCCTAAGCCGAGATCAATTTAAAACCTAGTTGTACCTTAGTAGGCTCACTAACCTAGTCAAGAGCGTTTCTTAAAGACTAACAACCCTAAGATCAGATCGATCTAAAATCTTGGTCATGCTTTACTAAGCTCACTAACTTAGGTAAGAGCGTCTCTCGAGGTTTAGTAACCCTAAGCTAGGATCTATTTAAAAACTTGGTCGTACCTCACTAGGCTCACTAACTTAGGTAAGAACATCTCTTAGGGACTAGTAACCTTGAGCTAAGATTGATCTAAAAACCTAGCTATGCCTCACTAGGCTCACTAACCTAGGTAGGAACATCTCTCGAGGACTAGCAACCCTAAGTTGGGAACGATCTAAAAACTTGGTCGTACCTCACTAAGCTCACTAATTAAGGAGGGAGCATCTTTCGAGGATTAGCTAACCTAAGTTGGGATCGATCTTAAAACCTAGTCGTACTGTACTAGGCTTACTAACCTAGGTAGGAGAATCTCTCGAGGACTAGCTTACCTAAGTTGAGATCAATCCAAAAACCTAGTCATGCCTCACTAAGTTCACTAACCTAGGCGAGAGTGTCTCTTAGGAACTAGTAACCTTAAGTTGGGATAGATCTAAAGACCCGGTTGTGCCTCACTAGGCTCACTAACTTAGGTGGGAATGTCTTTTGGAGACTAATTAACCTAAGTTGGGATTGATCTAAAAACCTGGTCATCCCTCACTAGGCTCACTAACCTAAGTAGAAATGTCTCTCGGGGATTACCAACCCTAAATTAAGATCGATCTAAAACCTAATTGTGCCTCATTAGTCTTACTGACTTAGGCTGGAGTGTCTCTCGGGGACTAGTAACCCTAAATTTGGTTTTAACGTTGTGCCTTAAGGAATTATGAGGAGAAGTGCCATAAGGACCTTGGTGAATAGAAATTTGGTGAACAAAAGGGAGGTGCCCTATGGGCTTGCTTGAGAAAATACTATGAAGGAGAGTGATGTTACGAGCTTGCTAAGAAGAATATGATGAAGGGAAAAACATGGAAAAACAATTGTGTCTTTGAAGGCTGGTTAAACACTAAATGCAGAAAGTGAATGCCTTATGGGTTTACTTGAAACAAAAATGCCTCATAGGCTTTCTTCAAGAATTTGGAAAAGTAACTATGTTAAGATCGCATCTTCAAAGATTGTATAATCTTTTGGATGTAGAAGGTGAGTGTCTTATGGGCTTGTTAAGAGAAACTTCATGAATAGAGAGGCCCACTAGGCTTGCCTAAAGAAATCAAACGTCCTATGAGCTCACTATAAGTTTTTTGCAAAAAGAAGTGCTTTATCGGCTTTGTTAAAAGAACCTGGTGACTTAAAGGGCCTTATGGCCATGCTAAAAGTAATTAAGGAATAGAAGCGCCCTATAGGTTTGCTAAAGACCTTGAAGAGAGTTGAATGGATGGAAGGTCAGATAGCCCTTTTGAGAGCTAGCTACCTAATTTAAGGGAACTATTTACAGATGATCCCTTTGGTAAAAACCAATTATGTCAAGAAAAGATACTATGGATAAGTTCCTTCATTTGGGAAAGAGTGAGAATGACCTAAACTATTGTGGTAAGCTTTTTGAAATGGATTGAAAAACTTAGCCATAAGGGTCAACATGACTTAGAACATAGATACTTTCTCTCTATTTTTCTTTTTTTCCCTTCTTCTTTTTTTCTTTTTCTTTTTCTTCTTTTTATATTTATTATTCTTATTTTGTTTTTTAAGATTGCTAATAAGTAAAGAACCCTTCCTTGAAAATCACATGGAGCTTCTTATGTTCTCCCTGGTCTTGATGTTAAGGCACTTGATAGGGCCTTGTGATTTCTAACATCCTTAAAAAGGTAAATCATAACTAGTTTAGTTGAAGAGGACTTCCTTGCAAACTCTTGGCCTTGATTACACTCTTGACTACACTCCCAAAATAGTCCATTTTGCATGTGATATGCCTTGATCAATCCATTAGGTTCTTTCCAATTTAACATTATGAATTTAGGCTTTTGATCAAAGGGTTTCAAAAGGAACTAATGAAAAAGCCTATTTTGAACTAAATATTAATCCCGATTGTACAAGTCAAGGACCTTAGGAATAACTAGAAATATACTTGCCCCAGTTTCAAAAACAACTTTTATTAAGGATAGATTACCTTTTAAGATCAAAAGAGCTTTTGTTGTGCAAGGGTGGTATTGTAGGTGGGAAGGCCAAGTGTGAGAGAGGCTTCAAAGTGGATGTAGAGATTTTGGGTTTTTGAGCGTAGACTGTGATTTAGAGCTTTGTGTCCTTAGGGCTATTTTAGGCTTTGACTTTTGATTTGATTGCCTCTACAAAGATATAATATGGGTTTTGACTTTCAATTGGCTTTTGACCTATACTAGAACCCGATTTTCGAACCTCTTTTCCTCATCTTTTTCTTTTCTATTTTGTTATTACTTTGCCTCACTATTCTTTTGTTGTTCTTTCTTTTTCTTTTGGCCCCAAGTCTACATTGCCAAGTTTTTACCTCTTAAGCGATTTAGGGTCTTAAATTCATTGATTTCTATTGTATGGGCTCGAGTGAGGTATATAAAAGCTTGAGGTGTTTAAAAAGGACGTGGCTCTTCCTTATTTCAAAAAACATAACTTATCATAAATAAAATTTTGCTTTTAAATTTAATGTTACTAAAGCAAGTACAAACCAATTTTAATCCCTCTCTCCTTATCAATGACCTTAACCTCTGAATTGCCCCATTGTAGGTGGTTCTTGATAGGGTTTAAATTTGAAAAATTTTTCAAATAGGTCTAGTGGGGTAAACAAGAGATGATTGTGTTTAGGATTTGAGAAATGAATACCTAATTTCATTTTAATCTGCGTATCACATTTAAGGTGGACCTCCTTTAAGAAATGAGTCCAAAGTATCCTCATCTCTGTGTCGCGTAACTCTCAAAGTTTTTTAGGTTAGTATGTGGAAAATAACCTCTTTTCATTCTAAACCTTTTAAAAGTGAGTTACTAATTTCTTAAGGAGAACTTCTTTGCTCTAATAATAGTGCAATCATTCCATTGAAAAAGATAATAAGATTATATTATTCTAACTGTTATAGACTTTATTGAAAAACAACTTTCTTCTTGCTACTGCTGTCTTAACAAGCACCTAACTACTTGAAACAACCTATAAGCTTATCAGAAGGCATAGGTAAGCTCAAAGGAAATGGAGCTTTAGGCAACTCAGTTGGATTAGCCCCATGACTAGAAGAAGGACCGACCTATTGTAGCTTTAGCTGAATGACTTTTGCATCAATCAGGTCTTGAATCTTGTTCTTCAATCTTTAGCATTTTTCAGTAGAGTACCCTTTCTAACCCATATGATAGTTGCATCATGCTTCTGGGTCAAAGCTACATGGTTTGTAATTTGGATTAGGGGCTTCATAAGCTATAATCCTTGCTACTTTCAAACGATAAAAGATTTGGGTGATTGATATCTTTAGTAGAGTGAATCATCTCCTCTGAGTCCCTAAGGCTTGTTCTTTCTTACTTTCCTCGACTTCTTTCTACTTAGGCCTCCTTCATCACTTGTGCTTACTAGCACTTGGTTAGTGTTGAACGTCGAGTGTTGAAACCTTTTAAGCATGGGACCCATTACCATTTCTAGATCTCTAGTGCTCTTTTGTAACATGGCTATCCTCTCTTCCAAATTTGAGAATCTCCTTTTTAGGTTCAAATCTTGGGATATCTGGAGAATGGTGATTATTAGGAATAAAATCTACCATTGTTGGGCTATTTGATGTATCAACTTTTTTAGAGAGGCAAGTTTGTCGTCAACCATGTAAACCTAGTTGCAAGAATTCTTTACCTATTAGCAACTTTTCTTTTTTTTTTTTTTTAAAAAAAAAAGGAAATCTCTTCTTTTTAAGAAAGAGAACAAGGAAAAAAAATGAACGTAATATAAGGATAAGACCTTTTTTTTTTTTTTTTTTACAAGTTGTGAAAAAGGAGTGAATACAATCCTAATGAACCAGAGGCCTAATTATTTACAAACTCATAAGAAAAAAGATCTTAAGGATGTATAGGAGAAAAGATTGGAAAGAGTTGGAGTAGAAGATACAAAGAAAAGAACTTAGAGACTTAAGGACATAACTCTCATGATTTTATTCAAATAGAAACTAAAGAGTGCATTATGAAGATGTGTGAATGTAGAGAGGGGAGATGGCAAACTGACTATGATGTAGGTAGAAAAAAGATTTTTATTGTATCTTTGAAGTTTCCCTTACAAATAAAACCTAAAGTCTAGATCCTCTTTTTCTTGTGAAACCTTAGCTCTTCTTCAATCTTATCTCTTTTCTTCAACTCAGTTGCCTTAATCCATCTAGTAACCTAAGAGATGTCTTCATTGTGGAACTTTTGGAAAGCTCTTATCCAATAATAGGCAGCAATATCTTTGGGGAGTTTAATGATAGTAGCAAATGCATAAATGAGATTTATCTTTTAGATGCTTTGCCTATGAAGGAAACTGAGTTTAGAGCTCCGAGTATGGTTGATAGACCAAACCATAAGTAGGGCCATATTAGTCTTTAAGTCTCCATTCCTTTCTTCCTATAGACGACTAAGTGACCTGGCTTGTGCCACTAGTAGTGTCTCGACATAAGATTTGCCTTCTAAAAATTGAGTCACAAGCTCTACAATCTTATGATGTAAGTGAACACCCCATCAAGAAACAAAATAGTTCCAAATGCTACTAAGATATAGGCGTTGACCCTGTATTGCTGCCAATCATCAAAATTGCCATAAAAGAGTTTCTAGCTATAGTTGGATGGGATTGCGAACCAAGTAAAATGGTTATCCAACTTAATGATTCTCCTATGGGGATCTACCCACATTTTGCATATTTTAGATTTATGAAGACCTAAGAGCTTTTTAAAGATCTTTGTTAGGCTAATCGCGATATCTATGACATATTTTCCATTTCTAACGAAGGGAAATCCTAACAAATAGGAGTATTTTTCGACAATTAGGCTCAGTCGGCATGGGCTAAAGTGAAAAGACTGATTTTTAGGGTCTTAAAAGTAGACCAAAGCCTATACCCTAGTAACATTAGTTTGGACTTTAAGCAAAGAGAGGATGGGCTTAATCTTATCTTCAATGAATTTCTATTGTTTTAAATCGAAGAATTGAAACCATCTTTCAAGTATCCCCTTGGGCTCTAAAGGTTCATGGATATGGACTTCTTTGAAAAGGGCTTATGTAAGAGAAGGGAAAAAATGATGAAAAGAAAATTACATTAGAACTATCTTATTTACGCATGGATTACATTGATATTTACAAGAAGAAAACATTTACAAGGAAAAGATTAGGAAACTGCATTGATTGTTTTTTTTTTTTTTACTTTTGCCACATCACGTCAATTTGCTGATTTTGGAAAAAAAAAAAGGGTTCATGAAAGCAACTAAGGCAGGTTCTAAAAAGGCCCTAAAGCTTTATGACCTTACTTGTTAAAGAACACTTTCATTGGTCACATCAAGCTTTAGTGAGGTGGCCTAATCAACCCTAAGCTATAGTTATATCACAGCACTTAAAGCTTACATAATGGCCCCTCTCCTAAGATCTTAAAACAGCCAAGGTCTGATTGTACCTACCCTGCACCTTTGATGTAGTAAATGATCCCCCATATCCTAATGCGTATGATATGCAAGATAATAATACAAACAAATAAATAGAAGCTAAGAGTGAATTCTAGGAAAATATAGGGAAAGAAGCTTTAGGTTTGTCTTTTTTTTTCCTCTTTCATAACAATGTTGCTTTATCAATTACTACTTGTCAAACCTTGAAGAATATATGCCAGAAGGGTGGCTTCTAGAGGTCCTTAAACTCTGTGACCTTACGCGTTTCTTATAAAACGGTTTCTTGGTCACATCGAAGTTTAAGTAGGGCAGCCTAATCAGCCTCGAACGGTGGTTGCCCCATTATGCTTGGAACTTACTCAATGACTCCCCATCCTAAGGTCCTAAGACGGCCTAGGTTCGACCATATCTATCATGCATTCACGATATAAGAAATTAATCCCCCATTAAAACAACTAAATAAGACTAAACCTACAAAGACGTTAGTACAGTTATGATACAAATGAATAAGTAAATAAATTGCAACAAGGTAAATTTTTGAGATTAATTCTAACTTTGAAAAGTCGAATGATTAGCCGTCTTAACATGCCCAATGGAGACGTTAAGCTATCGAGCCTAGTTTTTTACCATCCCGATTTTTTTTATAAAATATGCTTTCTTTAAACCAATCAATACTAAACCCTACCCATTTACTACTAGCCATTGATTAGAGTTTAAAGAAAACTGGTTCTTTTTATTTTGAAAACAACTTTGGAGTTGCCACCCGACTAGAGTCGGGAAAAATAGTTATAACTTAGTCACTAATCTAATTATAAAAACCAATTTTGTAAAATAGTTTTTAAAACCAGAGGTCATGGATCTGGAGGTTAGGAATTTTAAACCCTTATGAGTACTATTGACTTTCTAAATTTAACTTTAATCTTTAAAAATCACCTTATAATTTCTCAAGAAAAAACTCAATTTAATTACTCTAATTGGATAACTTAAGTAATCTAAGAAAAAGGAAAATTAGTTATTTATTTTCTATCGTCACCCTGTAAGTGCTTACATACCCACTATTCAGGATGAGATGTACGTAGTTTTTTTGATGAAAAATTTAGTGGGTTGTTAGTTTTAATTCTTGAGAATGATCAAGTTTACATTTTTTTACACAATTTGATTCATTTAAAAAAATTTCTGAAAAAGGTCCCAAATTGGATTATATTTTTGTAAATTTGAAATGATCTTAATTTGGAAAATGGTTGATTTATTTTTATTTTTATTTCTGGAAAATCAATTTTTCTAAGTGATAAAACAACTTTATTATTATTTTTATTTATTATCTATTCCTGCTACTTTTTATTTTTTTTTTTTATTTTTTGGTTTTTTGGCTAAAATGTGAAAATAAATAAATAAAAACTAAACTAACAAAAAAAGTCCTTCCTTTTTATTTCTTCTTTTTCTTTTTGGTTTTTCTCTCTTTTTTTTTTCATATTACATTCAAAAAGGAAAAACAACTAAATAATAAAGTAAAAAGAAATGAGTAAATAAAAAAAAAAAGGATTGGATGCAATGGATGTGTATGGGTTGAACTTGGAGCGAGTCGGGTCACACGAATCTGGGTTAAGTTTGGTCCTTCTTCATGCTCAACAATAGCCACAAGGTTCAATTTGATCTAATCCAAACCCCAAATCAAATGGGAGAGGTGTTTTTTATGTGTTTTGGATTAGGGATAGGGGAGATAGGTTCAATGGTACGGCTTAAAGTGGCTGTTTGGTGGTGGTGGCGATGTTTAGATCTTAGTGTTTTGGTGTTGCTAGATGCAAGAGAGGAGTATGGTGTGGTGTTTCGAGGTGTGGGGAGTTTGTCTATGTGACTAGTTTGGGTTGAACAATGGCTAGAGTGGTGGTTTAAGGAGAAGAGATTTAGTGATTAGGGTTATGGTAATGGTGAGTTGGTAGTGATGCCATAGCCCATAACAGATGTTAAAAGAGGTTGGTTTAGGGAGCCTAAGCTTTGGGGAGCTCGGTCATAGTGGTGGATTGGCTCGGGAGTGGCTAGAAAGAGGGATTCAAAGAAAGCGAGTGTGTTTGTGCCTTGATTCTATAACTTGTGTGTTAGTTGTCCGTGATTCCTAAACTCCCCCAATACCCAATTTATACTAAATTTCATCTAAGAAACATGGAAAGCTTGAGTTGGGTTTAAATGTATATGGTCAAAATTACAATTTTTTTTCCAAATTTTAGACCTCAATTTAACTGTATTAATGTACGAATTTGAACATGTTCTTGTGTTTGAATCAAAGAAGGCCACATCTAGTTTGCAATTTTTCCATTCCATTAATTTGGCTAAATTGTAGTTCAAAAGGGTTGAAAAATGATGACCAAGAGAGTTGACCGACTGTATTTAAGGCAAGTAAGCTTGGGGAAAAAGAAGGAAAATGTGGGAAATAAGGGAGAAAAAGAAGGAAAGTGCTAACATGGTACCATGTCAATCGACCTGACTAACCTCAATGTGACACGTGGCAACTGACGTAGCATGATACATGGCACCACATTAGTACGTCATCTAATCCTAACCTACCTCATGTTAGGATACGTGGCACAATTAGATCTTGATACATAGTAGTCTCTAATGTGATGAAAAATAAAATAAAAACACTTTGTATACCCCCTCCAAGATTTAAACCCAAGACCTTATGCTCAATAGCCAATCAAAGTCCATATGTTTATTCGTTAGGCCGTTTGTTTATACCTTGTTTATATGTGCAACTAAATTACACATATGAACTTAGTCAGCCTGGGCTAGATTTAAATCTAAGCCTAGGTTTAACGACTCAACTTCTAAACCTAAATTAAAAATAACAAATCAATCCTAATAAAATTGTTATTTTCTAAGATCTTTTATCTTTCTCAATTTTTTCATTTTTTTGTAATTTGTTCAATTTTCTAAACTTTTTCAATTTTCTTGTTTTCTAAATTTCTTATTTTTTGTGTTTCTTCCCATTTTTGGTACTTTTTTTAAAATTTCTTTCTTTTTTGTGCTTTTTCTTATTTTTTATTTTTTCGTATTTTCCTAGAATTCTTATTTTTTCTAAATTTCTTAATTTTTTGGGTTTTCCTTAATTTCTTATTTTTTTGTGTTTTTCCTAATTTAGGACCTACTGAGAAAATAAAATAAAAATTACATAAAAATAAATGGGGCGATAGAATGGTTCCTTAGATAAAGCGTTGATATAATGATGCTAATCCATGAAAACTCCTTACCTCTACACATGAAGTTAGGCTAAGCCATTCAATAATGGCTCTAACTTTCTCTTTATTGAGTCTTAACCCTCCTATACTAACCACATAACCTAGGAAGATAACTTCTTTCTGATAGAAGTAGCATTTCTTTAAGTTTCCAAACAATCTTTCTATACGGGGGACTTCGAAAATAACTCAAAGATGGTTAGTATGCATTGCTAAGTCCACACTATAGACAAGGATGTTGTCAAAGTGGATGATAAATTTTCTAATTAGATCTCGCAAAACATGATTCATTAATCTCATAAAATCGTAGTGTTTGATAATTTGAAAGGCATGACCATCCATTCGTATAGGCTATGTTGGGTCTTAAAAGTAGTCTTCCATTCATACCCTTCTCCCATTAGAATCTAGTTGTACCCTAATTTCATATCATTTATACTAAACACTTTTGCACCACTCAGTTCATCTAATATATCGTCTAGCCTTGGAATTGGGTATCTATACTTAATTGTAATGTTGTTGATAACTCTACTATCCATACACATACGCCAAGTTTTATCTTTCTTTGACACTAGCAATGCGGGCACAACATAAAGGCTAAGGCTTTCTCTCCCATACTTGTTCTTTAATAGCTCATTCACTTGATTCTAGAGCTTTCTAGCTTACTCGAGATTCATTTTATAAGTTAGTTTATTCAGTAAGGTAGCATCGAGTATCAAGTCAAGCAATGCTTTATGCCTCAAAATGGGGGTAATACTTCTAATAGCTCTTTAGGAAATAGATCGACATAATCATCTAGTAGCTCCATGACTTTTGGGGGTAACTTAATCTACTCCTTTAATTCTAGTAGTTGTTTAACCAATTGGAAGGTCGATATGTTGGCCTTAATAGCTTTATGGAATTCGGCTTTACTGTATACTAAAGCCATCTTAGATGCTCGAGTAACTTTAACTTATAGCTTGCTAACTTCACTCAACATCATAGGGTTTAAAGCAATCTTTCTTCCATCCTTCTCAAACACATAGGTGTTCCTAAATCCATCGTACATAACCCTTTAATAAAAAAATCCTTGTTTGCCCTAGTAGTACGTGAGATACATACATAGGTAGCATGTCATAAAGAATTTCGTCAGAATAGTTTCCAATTGAGATCAACAACAATGCTTGCTAAGTGATATGGAGTACTCCCTTCTCATTCAGCTAATGTGGTTTAATGGCTTTGGATGTGAAATGGTTAGCAACTTGAGTTTCTTAATCAGGTTGGTAGATACTACATTGTTGTAGCTTTTACTCTCTATTATGAGCGTACAGACTTGCTCATTCACCTTGCAAGTGATGTAGAATAAGTTTTCTCTCTACTTCTCCTTAGTAGAGGGTTCTATACTCATCACGCATCGAAAAACTAAGGTTAATTTGTCCAGATCTTCAACAAACACATCCTTTTCAACAAGGTCTTCTTCTCGAGTGGTCTTCTCCTAAGAGCAACCTCGTCTTCAAGCTCCTCCTTAGTATTATCCACGTTGAGCTTGAGGACATCTCCCTTGATAATCATGGTTCTTCAATTTAGATATTGAATAGGCATATGCTCAAACCCTTGGCGTTTAATGTATTTGATCTAACTCATCTTCCTCATAGATCCTTGTCTTTTCTCATAAGTTCTTAATGGCAATTCACCATAAGTTGGTTGGTTCTTTTCCTCTACTCAAACATCTATCCTTTAGCTTAGCTTAGCACTCTACTAAGCTTAGTAACTTCCCTGAGCTAGTCGGCTTAACTATCCAAGTCGACTTAGTAGGGGTCGGCAAGGCTTATTTTTCCTCTATCTTTCCACTTGCTAGCCTATTCTAATTGCCTTGTCCAACGTAGTAAACTATTAAAGTTCCACTATATCTTGAACGTTCCGTCTTCATCCAGTAAGAAATTTGGATGCTATTTAGGTTACAAGCTTATCCACTTCACATCGAATTATAAGCATTTAGAACTCTCAAACACACTCATCAATAGTTTAACTCCCTTACATTGCTTTTGAAGCCTAACAAAAGTATCCTATAGGTAGGTATCTAGTATGAACCTATTTTTGAGAATTCTTTTCATCTCGAGCTACGTATTGACTTCTCTATATCCTTCTTACCTCCTCATGGTCTAAAAGTTGTTCTACCATAATGCAACATATCTTGAGAACTCTATAGCAACAATCCTCACCTTTTCATAGTCTCCATACTGATAATAATAAAAAATATGTTCAACCTTCTGCTCCCAATCCAAATAGTCATATGCATTTGTTGAACCATTGAAGCTTGGAATTTGAAGCTACACATGCTTGGTAGCTCGAGGTGCTCAAGCTTGCTCTTCTTCCTCATTATACTCTTCTTCTTTTCCATCATCTATATCACCTAAGTCAATCCTTCTCCATGCTTATCCTCTTATACCTCTACCTTGAACCTATTGAGTTGGGATATGTCCTCTTACTGGTTAAGTAGCTTATAGAGTGTTCTATACAGCCTTAATAGGTCGATAAGCTAATGAATGAACAGCTCTGGTTAAGTTGGCTATGAGGTTAGCTACCTCATCAATCCATTCATCTATGCTTCTAAAGGTGCTCTAGGGTTATTGTCCATGTTGGACAATACTGCTATTGTCATCTCCAATAGCAACGTTGACACTAAGATTTATCATTCTCTTCGATAAAAACTTGTTAACAAACTTAGAATCGAAGAAACAATAGACATAGTTTCACTAAGCCAAATAATCTTGCACACAAACACTTCTTCATGCGAAAGCTCAACTATCTTGTAAACACAACAACTATTTTGAAGAACATCAAACTCAACCAAAACTGGCTCTATTTTCATATGTTTGAAATAGGGCGCAATAGTGTATGCAATCACAATAAATCATGATGTAACTACAACATGCTACTACTCAAGAAAGTTTAAACATAACTTACTTAAACAAATCTCCACTTTGATACTAAGATAATACAAATTGAAGCTAAGGACTGATAAGGCTGGTCATAAAGGGGTAAGTCAAAGCTTGTCGAAAGCTTGAAAATGAAGGTGGAAATGCATGGAAATAGGAAAGTAAACAAGTAAACCTATTAAATATAGGTTAAATTCTAACAAAATAATACTTCATTATATACTTGGTGCTTGAAAGAGTTCAGTTGTAAGCTTTTAGTTACAAATATTTACATCATTTACAAACTTCAAAAACTTGAACATTAAACTATAGTTAAACTTTTAGGTCTTCATTGTACCTATTCAATGATCCTTTCACTTCTAAAATAGCTAACTTTATCTAGCACTCTCCAAAAGTTCACCCCTATTGCTAGTGATACCCCAAAAAGTTGCATCCTAACCTAAAAATAAGAGAAAACTTATCTAGTTAGCTACTATTGAGCTAAGTAGGAATAGAAAACAAGCACAATACACCTAAGCATATAAACATAAACTCTCAAGTTTCATATTCATTTAATATCCGAGTAGCATATAAGTTAATGCAAAATGTATGCCAAGCTAATGCTTGTGACATGTATCGATACCGATATCCTAGCTAACTTAGGAACTCATCTGATTTGTTCAACTACAAATTCGAGCATTAGGAGAATTTATCTAAGAACTTAGCAAAACATCCCAGCCTAACAAAAACCCATGGAGCGTTAGGTTAGTGCAAAACTATATGCACGAAACCCAACTTTGTAAACTTATCCTAGCAAAACTATAAGTTTTAAGAAAACTAACCTGCAGGCCTTTTTCAAGCCATGCCATGAATGCATCAATCAATTTTCAATCAACATCAAGTATATCAACAAGGCTTATCATATTCTTTCTGTCTTTGCATTATGTTCTAAATTGGCTTCTAATATAGCTTCTGACTCATTATAGCATAAATCTTCATATGTTTTACTCACAATCAAATCTAGAGTTTAACACATAAAACATTACCAACATTATACAAAATACAGCAATACTAAGTACCACCATCATGAATCTAGGCAATATTCAAACAATCACTCCATTCACAAACTAGAACATTCACAATTCACCAAGTGTAAGTTACATTCTTTACACAACAATTCTAAGCTTCATTCAAACAAATACCATAATCATGTGCAAAGATAGTTAGATGTAAATCTATACCCTATCCATGCAATTCCACTTACCTAGCTATTGGCATGATCCCAATTCACTTGTTAGCAGGAACTTCCTCCTCCATGACTTCACCTAACAAGAGGAAGTACTTCTATAGTTAATTGCAAGTCATGAGTATATATATATATATATGCTAGTTAAATACTCACTTGTTGGTTCTTAATTCATTGTAAGTTGGTTCTATTTTAGCCTTTGAGTTTGGTTTAGAGTATCTTTGTAGCAACTTTATCTAGTCGAAAATCCTTTGAGTTACCATCTGAGTTACACAGGGGTCGTTTATGATATCAGTTTTAGCCTTTAACATAGCATCTAAGTTTCTCCAATTTAAGACCCTTACGAAATTATCCTTTAAGCTACCCTCTAACTCCATTACTTCTAAAGTTTTTAAGAAAAATAACCTCTGATTAAGCTTTTGAATCCCCTATTTTCGCATATAACTCATAAATTGCCTCTGACTTATCCTTTGAGTGTTATTATAGTGAAAAATTCATTCCTATAACCTCTGAGATATCTTCTGCCTTCAACTAATATCCTAGAATTTTATTGATCCACTCACTTTTCTTTCATGTTACAATTACAAGATCAATTTAATACTGTAGCCAAAACTCCAGACAACCTTCCTCAACTTCATTTCTTCTTAAACTCTTATGCATTACATCACCAATTTACTAATTTTACCCTTAATCAATATATGGAGCAAAATAAGTATAAATAATAAAAAAAAATATATACTACTTAGTATTTGTACTTCATGAAATCCATGAAATACACATTATATTCAAAAAATTATAATGATAATTTTTTTGGTCTAGAAAAATACTAAAATTGTACGTTATATTATATACTTCATAATACGTATTAGGCTCTATATCTTCAATAAATGACTAAAAATAGGGAAATAATTATACTTAATTTTGAATTCAAAGTATTATACATATCTCAATATTACTAATCATCAGAAGTTAGGCTAAAATGATTTTACACACAAAATACCTTAAAATCTCCTTACTTCCTATAATGAGGAAAATTACTAAAAAATACCAAATAAATTACCATAATTAGTAGACATAATTTTTTTTCAAAAATTATAGTCACCAAAATTTAGCACATATTATATGAGTGTTGTATAAAATTTTTCAGCTCAAAAGAACAACATTATTATTTTATAAAAATTAATCAAAATTCGTAGTAACAAGGTATGTTCTTATGGAAGTACCTTAAATTGATATAATTTCAAGAAAATAAAATTATCAAATGAAAGTACATGTAAAATAAGTTAAGGAAAGTAAATTTCATATTTTTCTAAGTACATTTGGTATTTTTAGAAAATAAATAAAAATTAGATAAGAAATCGAACACTTACTAGCACATGGTACTCCAGCTACTAAGGTATAATAACCCACCTTGTCTATACCCTAAAAGCTTAAGTCTAAAGCCTTACAACATCAAGTTATGAGTAGCTATTGGAACCCTCAATCCCCTATTCTTGATCCAAAATTTCCTAATTTTTGTAAAATTTATGTTTTTGCCTTGAAGAGAAAATTCTCAATGTTTGGGTAGCCAAAAATGAGGAATGACATTTCAATCTTTTGTGTAATGCTTAAGTCGGTGGAGTAGGGAAAATGAATCATAAGTGTCATTTTTATGGATTATTTTGTGTTATTCCACTTGATTTGTGTTATTTTCCTTTATCAATTAGTAAATCCAATTGTCCTACTAAATGTAAGATAAGCTATGCCTAAATCACTAAAGTTCAAGTGTTTCTAGTATTTTTCAATATTTTCTATTAATTAATTACAATTTTTAGTAATTATTTGGTATATTTATTAATATATTTGTATATTAAGTATATAATGTATATACTATATGACTATATATTCATGTTACATATCATTTGAGCCTTAAATATTATTTTTATAATTTAAATAGTTTATCTATAATGGCTCATTACATTTCAAGAATCAAACATCAAACTTTCGATAATTTAACAAATGTACCAAACAAAAATGCACTTTATTAAAATTAAACATTATATATATATATATACACACACACACACTATTTGGAGAAATTGATCTTATTATCATTCTTTATCTAACATTTATAAGCTTATATTAAAATTGAGCTCATTTCGAACAAAATTGTCCGAAGTTTCTAAATCGTTTTGAATGCCCTAAACATCTTAACTCGTATTAGTTAGTTTAGTGATTAGGATACTTAATCAACTAGGCTCTCACACACAAATTCCGAAGATATGACTCACTAAGGAAAACTTTGAGGACTCATGGCTCAACTGGATATGATACATGAGCTGATCCAATGAGAGTATTCATTACCTAGTCTTGCTTAAGAGTTACAATAAGAGTGAAATAGGCAAACAAGTTTAGAGCAATGTTCACAAAAAGGAGTACATTATAAGGGTATTTAAACTCAACATACTGGGGTATCTTACCTAAAATGAAAAGGACAAAAAGGATAATGTCCAAATGAAGTATCGTAGAAGGAATGATAAAGGGTATAATTGAAAACATAACAAAAAGAGGTATCCCATATTGAAAATTCTATCACAGGAGGTCCGTAAATACATAGCAAACAATTGATTGTTATGCACCTAGCAAAATCAACAAACTGTATGGCTAGTCTTGATGTTGCTAAGTGTCAATGCCAAGCTAAGGTGACAATTCAAAAGTGCCAAGCTAATCAAGTGACTGAATTTTGCTCGAACATACTAGGCATAGCTTGGATTCAAGTTAGTTGAGCAATTACTTAGATAGGCCAAGCTATTGTTTGGATGTGTCTTAGGTTGGCAACTAGGTATTATCAATAAGTACAAGTAGTTTTAGCTCAACTAAGGTATTAAGTCCATAGATTGTAGTAGTTTGAACTCCTCAAATGTGGTACATAAAGAAAGAACTCATCTAATCATACTTTCCAATCTTTGAGCTTAAGTCAAGGGTCCGATGGTCTGATTCCTATTAACATCGATAGCTACACTACCTACCAAATTACTATCAAGTAAATATATCCCATACTAAGGCTCGATGATATGTTGGATGAGCTTTATGGAACCAAAGTGTTTTTAAAGATTAACCTATGAAGTGGTTACCATCAAATTTGCATGAAATCATGAGTTGAGTGGAAAATCGCATTTAAGACGTAGCATCATATCTACGAATGGTTAGTCATTCAAGCTTTTTAATGTACTAAGTACATTTATGAGACTCATGAGCCTTGTGATATGCTCTTTGATCGATAGATGTGTGATCTTGTACCCTGATGATAACTTGGTTTCAAGCGCTACTCTAACTGATCATTTAAAGCATCTCTAAGCTGTTTTTAACATACTTTGTATTGAGAAACTATTTGAAAATTTGGATAAATGTTCATTCTATCAACAAGGATGTCTTTCTTGTATATGTGGTGTTTGTAGAAGGAATTCGAGTTGATGAGGAAAAATTTTAGGCCTTAGAGTGGCCTACTCCTAAGAACGTTGTTGAAGTTAGAAGTTTTCATGGTCTTACTTCTTTCTACTAGAGTATCATCAAAAACTTCAACTCCATTATAGCCTCATTGACTAAGTTGATGAAGAAGGGTGATGAATTTTAGTAGACTGCTTGAGCCAAGAAGAGTTTTAAGGAGATCAAGGAGAAACTTACCACCGCACCTATCTTAGTTTAGCTTGACTTTAACAAGCCATTTGAGCTAGAAAGTGATGCATCAAGCATTGGCATTAGAGCAGTTCTAATGCAAGAATGTTGATTTGTGGCTTACCATAGTGAGAAGTTTAATGGTGTTGCCCTGAATTATTTTGTATATGAAAAAGAGTTATATTCTCTCTTCCGAGCTCTTATGGTATAGAAACATTTTTTACTACTTCAAGAGTTTGTCATTTATACAGACCATGAGTCCTTGAAACATTTAGGAAGTCGGAACAAACTTTTGAAGAGGTAAGCTAAATGATTGGAATGCATTGAAGGATTCTCTTATGTGATAAGGCATCAGAAAGGTAGTGTTAATATGGTTGTTGATGCTCGTCACATGGGCATGTCTTACTAACTACACTGCAAACAAAATTGTTGGGATTTTCTCTTATTGTTGAGTAATATGCTCAAGACCCATACTTTGGTCTTATACATGAGAAGTGTCAAGATGGAGTTGATGTTGGAGCACGCTACTTGAAAGATGGATACCTATTCAAGGAGACGAAACTATGCATACCTAATTATTTTGTATGCGAGCTAGTGGTTAAGAAAGCTCATAGTGGTGGTTTATTTAAGCATTTTAGTGAAACCAAAACTGTTAATCTATTAGCTTGGCATAGTTAAGGATATCCATATGGTTGTCAATGGTTGTAAAGTGTATAAGAGGGCAAAAGAGGCAAAGAAGCCATATGGAGAACACATGCCTTTGCCTACATTAACCCATAGCATGGACTTTATCTTAGGGTTTCCCTAAACATCTTAAAGGAGTGACTTGATCCTTGTAGTTATGGATCGTTTCAATAAAATAACATACTTCATTCCATGCCATCGAACTAAGGATGCTTTATATATTATAAATTGGTTTTTGCAAGAAGTTGTCCACCTACATGGAGTCCTTAAATCTATGTTTTTGATCAAGATACTAAGCTTTTAAGCTACTTTTAGAAGACCTTATGGAGGAGACTTAGCACTAAACTTGTGTTCATTTCAATTAGCCACCTTCAAACTAATGGCTAAACTAAGGTGATGAATTGGACTTTAGGTACTTTGATCTAAGCTCCAATAGGAAAGAGTTTGAAGGATTGGGATATGTGCTTACCTATAGTAGAGTTCGCTTATAATTGAACTTTCCATATAACCATTATAAAACTCCCCTTGAGGTTGTCTATGGTCTCGACCTAACCATCCCACTAAACATAATTGATACCTATGGCCTCAATTCTTTAGTGTGAAGAAATACATAAAATGCACCAACAAGTGACCAAGAAAATTGCCAAATTTAATGAACAATAGCATGAGATCAGTAGCCTAAGCCCTTAAGCTATGTTCTTCAATCCAATCGACCTAGTTAGATCCAGCTTAGCCAAGAAAGATTTCCCCATCTAAGGAAGAGCATGTTATTACCCAGAGTTAATGGTCCATTCAAGATCTTCAAGAAGAGCATATGCAATGCTTACTAGATTGAGCTACCTAAGGATTATGTTGTCTCTTCCACATTCAATGTATTCATTCTAATTCCCAACCATCCAAATGAAGCAGGCTTAACTAGAGAACAATTTATAGATTTGAGGCCAAATCCTTTTGACCCCTAGGAAGATGATAAAAATCAACCCCTCGACCCATTACCTATATCTAAGCTATAAGTTAATTAGGACTTACTCGATGAGTACTAGCTCGAGAACCATTCAAGGATGAGGGCTCCATTTCCAACCAAGGATTATGTCACTTTATCTGACCAAAGTGTCAAGCTTTAACTGTAGTTAGGGCAATACCTAAATTGTCGAATACTAAGATTCTTTTTTAGTCTAGTTGTTTAGGCACTCGACTAGAATTGAGCTATCTAGTCACTCGACCTAATGAGACTTCCATCAACACCTTACATTCAAGTTCCAACCTATCCTAAATCAAGTCATCTAAGTTTCTTACTCCCTTTCAAACCTCCTCTGAGCGAACTTTAACAAGTATTGAGCTGTTAGAGAACTTACATTTATAGGAGCAACCAAGCATCAATTAACCATCTACCCCCTAACGCATGTCTTTTGATACAATATTCTAGAAGTACCCTTTAATTTCCTTACTTAGTACTATTTGTCATTTTTTCCCTTTTTAGTATGTTTTAGGAATCTTTTTGTGCATTATCCACACATCATTTCCTTATTCATGTAACCTTAGGCAAGGTCATATATATACCTCATTCTCTTATCTATTTCCTCTAGCAAGGAATAGCAGCAAATGACCCTAATTCTCACTTATATGTCATGTCAAGTGGTGATTTGGTCGAGTAAGATTAGTTGGTACATCATATCCATTTGGTAGCTACTTAGGTTTTGTTAAATCCTTTTGTTTTCATTTGTTATGGTGCCTTTCTGTATGTATGACCTTAGAGATGCATCATAAGTACTATCACTTCCATATAGATCATAGTCATAATATAGATAAGTGCATCCACTTAAAGAATGCACTAGAAGATTCTGTCTAGAGATGATCTTTGAAGAAATTTTGAGCAACAACCTCAACAAGTTGATGCTTGACCTAATAATCAACTGTTAGCAGTTAGGAATAATGAAGGAGGAGACAATCGAGATCTTAAAGGAGTGACTATTGTCATTTTTGGTGGTTTAATAGGAGGAATTACTTTGGTCACATCGAGCTCAACCGATTCACAAGGTGACGATGTGCTAAACCTTAGAGGGAAAAGATGTAGAGTAGATGACATGATAGCATTTTAAAACAAGGATATGTAGGGAATTCAATTACCCTACCATAATGTATTGGTCATTACAACTAGGGTAGCTAAGTTTAAGGTTACAAAAGTTATGATCAACACTAGGAGCTCTACTAATATCATCTTTAAACATGCGTTTGATTAGATGCTATTAAAGCTAGAGAATTACAAGATGTAGTCATACAAATACAACTTATATGGGTTTAACAATCAGCAAGTGAATGTTTAGGGCCTAGTTGCCTTAACTTTCTATATTAGGGATAATGAGAACAACATAGCAAAGGAAATTGATTTCATTATAGTTGATTGTGCTTTGCCCTATAACGAGATTATGGCCTAACCTTCTGTCAATACCTTTAGGATGGTAGTGTCAACAACTCGTCGTAAGGCAAAATATTCATACCCAGCTAAAATAAGAACATGTCATGGAGATCAATAGCTAGCTAGAGCTCTGTATTTGAATGCTTTCAAGAGAGATCAAGTCTATTACATTGAGTAAGGCACGAGTAGTTGCATGCAAGTGAGAGGAAAGTTAGTGGAGGAAACTATAATCATACAGTTAAGTGATAACCTCGAGTATGCTACTAAGGTTGGAGTTAACATGAGATAAATGCATATTTTATTCATGTTTTAATGTGTGAATTAGATGGAATTATTATTGATTTTATAAAAATCATTAACAATTGGTACTTAAGTATTTTCATTTGGACATTTTAGGTATTAGAGGATTTAGAGTGGAAATATGATCAATTTACAGGAGTTTTACTCAAATGAACGAAGCCCAAATTGATCCATGACACATTGGAATTCAAGGCAACTAGCCTTAGGCCGACCTACACTTTATACCGATGGTTTTGGAGTCTATGTTGCTAGCCTTAGAAGGTACACCATTGGCCTTCATGGCTAGCCTCCAATAAAAAAAGATCCATTTGAAAGCAACCCTAGTTTTCTCTATAAATAAACCATGTGCCATAGTTTAGACAAACTTTTTCATCTTCCTTAGAATTAGAGTCTTAGAAGCAGTTAGGTTTTATTATAGAAGATTTTTTCTTAAAGTTTCTTAGATCATTAAGAAGACTTCACTTTTGCTGTAGAGATCAACTTTGGAGTTGCAATTGAATTTTACTCATCATAATTACAAAATTGGTTATCTTTATTCCATTTATGTTTATGCAATTCTATGATTTATTCTTACTTTTAATCATGAACTTCTTTGTGAATTCAATTATTATCTATGCTTTTGTTTCAATTTCCATGGCTAGCTAAGTTTTATTTGTAGACTTCACTTTTGCTGTGGAGATCAACTTTGGAGTTGCAATTGAAGTTTAATCATCATAATTACAAAATTGGTTATCTCTATTCCATTTATGTTTATGCAATTCTATGATTTATTCTTACTTTTAATCATGAACTTCTTTGTGAATTCAATTATTATTTGTGCTTTTTTTTTAATTTCCATGGCTGGCTAAGTTTTATTTATAGGAAATTGATGAAACCTTAAGCAATTGAGATGAGAATTGTATTCAAGTAATAGGGTTAATAGATGTATGGATGATTCATGATTGCAATTTCTATGATTTTGATTATAATTATCTAATTGATTATAATTGTTAGAAACATTAATGATACTAGAGTTGATATAAGGTTTGTTAGAAATTCTTGATTAAACTGATTAGCTAATGCATGAGCAGCATTAATTAGATTAATTAGAAACTATCTAGGAATTAATGCAATGTTTCGAGTTAATTATTCACTAAGACATTAGGGATAATTGATTTAGGACATTAGTTGATCATAGCATCGGAAGATGTATGATTATAATTTAGAGTCCACTATTAATTGGAGATATGGAAGTTGACCAATTAATCAAAGGTTAAGTTCTTAATTTTAAAGTATGATAATTTCAGTTAAATGACCATATAGCTATTAATGTATATAATATGATGACAATTTGATTTGCATAACTAGGGTGGATTCTATTTTTCCCACAATTTTCAATTGATTGCTGAGTTTTAGATATTTTATCGTACTTTTCTTTTTGATAATTTTAGGGTAATTATTAGATTAGCTAATTCATAATTCAATTTTGATTACCTGAATATTGATAAGAACTATCATTGCATTAGTAATTTCTTAATCCTTGAGGGATCGACAACCTTACTCACTTTATATTACTTAATTTCGACCCAGTATACTTGTTGAAGGATTCGTGATTTAATTTCATACATATACTTTAAGCGAATCAAGTTTTTGGCATCGTTGCCAGGGATTGGAAATATTAAACCTTTTAATTCTATTGGTAATTTTGGCACACTTGACAACGTGTGTTGTTTCTTGTTCTCTTTGCCGGTATTTTTTGCACCAAAGTAGAAGTGCTGAAATTCTACCAATAGATTCTAAAATAAAGTGCACCTTACATTAATTGAGGTGAGAGAACAGAGGAAGGAGAGAAGAGATGGTAGGAAACAAAGATAATAATCAAATACAGGGAGTCCTATGAGTACTTCGAGACTATACAATACCTACAGTTATGGGTTCTACAATAAGAAGGCCTACCATTTAGACCAACAACTTTGATTGAAACTGTCCCTCATTTAGATGGTTTAGAAATATCAATTTGGAGGATATCCTAATGAATGTCCTTCAATACTGTAATATAGTGAAGCTGAACAACATTACAAACGAGGTCATCATATTACACCTCTTTCCCTTTTTGCCAAAGGATAAAGCCTAAGCTTAGTTTCATTCACTACCATAAGAGTCTATTACCACTTGAGCTGATCTTTCATTAAAGTTTTTAAGGAGATTTTTCCCACCAGCTAAGATTGTAAAACCGAGGAACTACATCACCAACTTTACTAAGTTTTGTGGTGAGTCACTTTATGAGGCATGGAAGAGATTTAAAGAGGCGATCAAAAATTGCCGACATCATGGATTGTTAGATAATCTCCTAATTGAGATCTTCTATATCAATTTAGATGAGACATTGAGGTCTTTAGTTGATCCTATAGCTGAAGGTGTTCTGATGGGTAAGACCTATGATGAAGCAAGCATATTGATAGAAGAGATGGCCTTTAGTACACATAATTAGCAAAACAAGAGAAGTAAGTCAAGAGTAACATCGGTCAATGACAGTAACACTATGACTCAATTAATAGCTTAGATTTCAACTCTCACTACCCAAGTAAATAAACTCACCTCAATACAGTCATTTCATGCTAATCCTATTGCTTTTTGTGAGTTACGTTCAGTACCACATTTGACTCTTGATTACCTAATTGAGAACCCCTCAGCTTCAACTAGTGGAGAGCAGGTGAACTTTGTCAACAATTTCTAAATGCTTAACCAATAACCATATTAAAACACATATAATCCAAGGTAGCACAATCATCTAAACTTCTCATGGAGGAATAAGAATAATGAATTTAAACCACTATCAGGATTCCAGAAGTAGGGTCTTGCTTAGAATGCTCTACCTCAGCAAAATCAGTCTAGAATGGAAGAGCTCATGTTGAGTTATATGCAAAAGACAGACACCATGCTATAGAATCAATAGGGCACTATTCAAAATTTAGAGAATCAGATTAGTTAGATCTCTCAACAGTTGAGTAATGGACCATTGGGATCTTTACTTAGCAATACTAAAGGGAATCTTAAAGGTGTCAATGCTATTATGTTGAGGAGTAGAAAGGAAGTTGAAATAGTTGACAAACGAGTTGAAGAAAAGGAGGAGAATGTAAAGAAAGGAAACGTGAAGCAGGTGGTAGAGGAACCAAAGCAAAAGTCATTAGAAGTGAAATCGTATGTTCCTCCTATCCCTTTCCCAAGAAGACCGAAGCAACAATAGCTAGAAACCCAATTTGCTAAATTCCTAGATGTTTTCAAGAAGTTGCAAATCAACATTCCTTTTGTAGAAGCACTTCAGCTGATGCCTTTGTATGCTAGATTTATGAACGATTTGCTCACTAAGAAGAGAAAGATTGATTGGAATGAACCAATCATGCTCATAGGGGAGTGCTCTAAGATCCTTCAAAAAAATTTATCTAGCTTACCTAGAAAACAAAGAGATTAGGGGAGTTTTACTATTCCTTGCACTATAGGAAATTTTCATTTTGATAAAGTTCTTATTGATTTAGGTGCAAGTATAAATTTAATGCATTTGTCTATTTTTAGGAAGCTAGGACTTAGAGATTGCAAGGAGACCCATGTTACCTTGTAACATGCTAACAGGAGTATCAAATACCTAAGGGGTATTGAAGAGAATGTCTTGGTGAAAGTAGACAAATTTATCTTCTTAGTCAACTTTATAGTCTTGGGGATAGAAGAGGACAGAGAGGTACTTATGATCCTTGGCAGATTGTTTCTTACAATAAGTAAGGCATTGATAGACGTGGAATAGGGTGAGCTTACTTTAAGAGTTATGGATAATCAAGTAACTTTTGATGTTGGATTTTACTACTGTAAGAATTTGACCTTGAAATTAGAAGTAAAAAGGGAACTGAAAACGTGATTGCTGATCATTTATCTCATTTAGAATCTAATTGTTTAGAGCCACCCATTAATGAAAAGTTTCTTGATGAACAATTGTATGCAGTAGATGTAAACCCTTAAAATTATCAACTTAGCTTTTGAAATAGACTCAACTATATTAGACAATTTAGTAGTTGACGAGGCTAATGAAAGTGAAAACCCTAAAAGAATTAATCAATCGCATAAAGAACTTTTCTACCCTAAATATTTCTAAATGACAAAGATTTCATTCAAAAGTGATAGAAACCCTAAAAATGATTACCTTAAAAACATATGTGCACTAATCTAACATGTTATACCCTAAAACCCTAATTGATAATATAATGCTCATATTTTGCCAAATCATTAGTAAAAGGTTAGAGATGACCCTCATTCATGCTTATATGATTCGGATCCTCATGTAATCCATTAGAAACTAAGATAATGAGTCATAGATTATATTTATCCCTTAAGTATGTGATTAAGATAGTCTCACTTAGCATTAGGGTTATAGTTGAAGATTAGGTTACATGTAGTGAACTTTAATACTCAAATTACTACTTTTTGCATTTGTTATCCAAAGTAGTTTATCAAATGAGATATATAAGCTATAAAGACCTAAAGTAAGACATCATCAACTATGTTTACTAATCAATTCATCAAATACCTCATTTCTTCTCATTTCCTTCATTTTTCCCTTAATTTCCCTTAATTACTACATTATGTGCACAAAATTACACATACTTAAGGAAAGATGACCAAGTCAACACATGTTGACCAAAGTCAACACTTTGAAAAGTCAACAAAAGACCTTAAGAGATAAGGAAAATATCTTAACTTCTTCATGATGGCTTTTCTTTTCCTTTTCTTTTGATTTTTCTTTTTCCCTTTCCCTCAATTGTTACCGTCCACATGTCCCCCTTCTAGACCCCACCATTTGTTGTCTTCCATTATAAAAATCAAACAAAAGAAACAAAACAAAAATTCTCCACCATTGCCGTGAGCTTCATCTCCCCTTTTCACTTTCATTTCTTCACTTTTGTCTCCTTAATTCCAACACAACTAAAGGTATGTACTTAACTTACTTTATGTTGGTTTATGTTATTCATTAGTTAGTTAATTAGATAGATTAGATAAGTAATTATGTGTTTAGTTTTGTCTTGAAGAAGAGGGAACAAAGTTTCCATCTTTAAGTGTAGGAATTAAAAATTATGAAGAAGAAGAAAGGAAGACATGAGTATATGCTTATAAGTATGTGCACATAAGGGAATACTAAAAGAGTACAAGTATGTGAACCTTTGTACATGAGTATTTATCATGTACATAACTTGAATTAAGACCATATCTGGCTATATATGTGTATACTATACTAAATACATACATAAAAATACAAAAGGATGAAATTAGGAAGATTTTCTCAAGAGAAAACTAGGCATACGAATTTTTGTATAAAAATACATATCCAACCATATAGGTATATGAGGAGGTATACATGTATAAATACGGTATAAATTTAAGTAGACATATAAGTATATATATGTATAAGGTATATGTACATAAGTATAAGAGGAGAGGTAACATGTACATAATACATGTATATATGACATAAGCATGAGGAAAGGCTTATGTTATCATATGATGAGGTAAGTGATGAGGTAAGCACATGATGACATAAGCAAGTGATGACATAAGCAATGACATAAGTAAAAGATGATGTAAGCAATTACATAAGCATAGGTTTAGAAAATGAGAAAAATAAGAAAAGTGTAGGTAATTAAGTACCTAAATTAGTAAATCCTAATACACCTTCTAAATTAGATTATACCTAATTCAGTACATGAATTAGTAATAGCAAAGTAAACTCCTTTAATTATAAGAATTTAAGGAATAAAAGATATAAATATAAGTAATAAGAATACTTAAGTGTTATAACTAAAAATTTCTATAAATTTAGTTCATAACGTAAAATAGGGGTCTTAACATCCAAAACAGATATTACCGTGTGAATATACGTTCGAAAACGATGAAAAACGACTATAAATTCATAAATATCATAAATAAAACGAAAAAGTTACATACGATTAATAATAAAGTCTCACCAGGTAAAAGTTGATAGTAATTTAAGTAGAATTAGGTAATTAGATGTTTAGAATTATTAATTAATTCAAGTACTTACTAGCATTATCAAATCGTAATGATTAGGTGACCTCGAGGTGAGTGAGGACCTTCCGATCGATTACTACGATTAGGGTGAATCGTGATGGCCGAGTGAGTATTTACCCAATGATTTCATGCTTGTTTTGTGATTGTAGATAGTGGACTTAAATACTATTATTAATTGACTATTGTGTGGGGTTTGGGAAACGCCTGTGTATGTTGGTATGTCTCAAGTTGTGAACTTATCTTAAGTATTAATAATGCTATGTTTGTTGCATGGTAGTATAGAAAATGATTGTGTGTATTATTGATTGGTCATAGCATAATTTGAACTTAATTATACTCGGCCTATAAAAAGAAACTGGAACATGTATTAACATGCATAGCATGGATACTATTCCGGTTGTCACATCATACGGAGGTAAAGAGAGGCCATTCGGGGGTTGATATTATTAATTTATTTGGTTCTGTATGGTGTACTCGTATAAAATAACCTTACCCTGGCCCGTGGGAACATTAGGCGTTGGAGGCGCCAATCGCCTGGCTAAGGGTCGAGTCTAGAGGCCTCCGTTTAGGGGTGAGTGTAGACTATGGGGGCCCACTCACAATTATACTAGAACCTGGGTTTTATGAAAAATAAAAGAATTATTGGATATAAGTACGGAACATAGAGTTTTGTAGTAAAGTAAGTTCTAGTATAATACCCGAATTTAGTTAGTGCCGTATATACTCCAACCCTGACTTCAAAGGGCATTAAATCTGAGTTACGTATATGAACTAGTTAATTATACGTATTGTTTGGCATTTTGGTTGATCATTCATTCATATGCGTGAATATAATGTACTTATAACTTGCTTATGGTGTGGCTGAGGGTTTTGCTCACTAAGCTTAGGTTTATACCCTTTTAGACTTTTGTTGCAGGATAGCCTGTTCATAGAGGCAAGATGAAGGATGCCACAGGTTAACTTGGGGACTTGGGCAAGAGCAAGCTGTTACGTGTACTGAGAGAGAACAGTTTATGGAGACTCTTACCCATGTACTTTTGTTTATCTTAGTATTATAGACTTAGACATACTTAATTACTGTATATTGTAAGCTTTATAACTCAAATTTTATATAAATATGTTTGTGTGATGATATTATGTGAATCTGGATGTTCTTTGGAAACTCATGGTTGTAGAGCCTTGTATATTGTGTGAAGAGTTCTTGATTGGAAGGATAACCAATCAGGGGTTCTTCGTACAGTATACGGCGTCTGCCACGACTAGGCCGTCCTCAGTTCGTGATAGTAGAGATTTAAGCATTACCTTGGTATGTTGATATAGTTAATTACCTGGTTAACAAAATCATACCATACGGTTTCTTATTTCAAAAGAAAAAGAAGCTTTTTTGTGATGTGAAATTTTATTTTTGGGATGAACCATGTCTGTTTAAATGTTGTGCTGACCAAGTAATTAGATGTTATGTGCTTGAAACCAAATGGCTTAGCATAATTCAACACTGTCATTCTAAAGAAGCAAGAGGCCACTTTAGTGTGGAAAGAATTGCAGCTAAAATTTTATCCTGTGGAGTTTACTGGCCTAGTTTATTTAATGATTGCAGGAATTATATTAAGTCTTATGCTCAATGCCAAAGGACCAAAAATATTTCTAAGAGACATGAATTACCATAAAATAACATTCTAGTAATTAAGCTTTTTGATGTATGGGGAATATACTTCATGGGTCCTTTCCCCTTATCTTTTTTAAACAAATATATACTTTTAGCTGTAGATTATGTGTCGAAATGAGTAGAAGCAGTTGCTCTATAAATTAATGATGCTAGGGCTGTAATTAAATTTTTAAAAAAGAATATATTTTCCAAGTTTAGGGTACCTAGAGCTATTATAAGTAACGGGGGATTGCATTTTTTGCAATCGACAATTTCAAAAATTATTAACAAAATACGGAGTTACTCATAAAATTGTCACCTTCTATCATCCACAAACATGTAGACAAGTTGAGGTGTCTAGTAGGGAAATAAAGCATATCTTAGAGAAAACTGTCAATACATCTAAGAAAGATTGGTCTTTAAACTTGATGATGCATTGTAGGCTTATGAGACAGCTTTTAAAACCCTATAAGAATGTCCTCATACAAAATCAATTTCGGTAAATCATATCACCTACTTGTAGAGCTCCAGCACAAGGCCTATTAGGCCATAAAATACCTTAACTTTGATCTACAAGCTATAAGTGAAAAGAGATTGCTCCAATTGAACCAACTAGATGAGATTAGAGAAGAAGCTTATGAAAACACTAGGATATACAAGGAGAGAGCCAAACGATGGCATGATAGGAACATCCAATAGTGGGAGTTTGTGCTTGGTCAAAAAGTGTTATTATATAACTCTTAACTGAAACTGTTCTCAGTTAAGTTAAAATCTCGATGGTCTAAGCTATTTGCAATAGCTACTGTTTTTTCCTTATGGTACAATTGAGTCAAAGATAGGAAATAATTGTACTTTCAAGGTAAATGGTCATCTCCTCAAACATTATTTCAAAGGGGAAAACATGGACTATGATGCTACTATCGTGGCGAGCACAAACCTACAGTAAGGCAGGAAAAGTCAGGCTAGCAACTATAAATTAAGTGCTTCAAGGAGGCAACCCATGTCTAACCAAACCAATTTTTATTTTAATTTTTTTTATTTTTATTCTTATTTCTATTTATTTGAAAAATAAATAAATAAATAAAATTTTTATGCTTGCCATTTTCACTTAAGTCCATCAACCTAATTCTAATAATAATTAAAAAAAAGGGGAGAAAAGCATTAAATTTTGAATTAAAGGCTGACCCTCAAAGCTGCTAGCCTACCTACATACACAGGCAATGTACACCATCAATGTACATAGGGAGAAGCCGGCATACAGTGCTTGTATAAAGCATAAAGTCGGTTTTCTCTCTCTCTTCTCTCTCATTTCCTCCCCGATCTCTCTCTTTACCTTCTCCTTCTCTCTAGATTTCTCTCAAACTCTTCCTTCTCCTACTCTCCCTCATATATACACCCATACTCTTCATCTTCTACATCCACATTCACACTTTTTCATTTCAGATCTATACGCCTAGCTCCATCATGCCACCTAAGAAACTCCAACCTCAAAAAGAGAAATAGAAGATTGCAACTGCTTCATCTTCCAAAAGTTCAGGTAGAGATCTCCTTTTACATCATGATTATACAAAGGAGAGAAAGAAGAAGTTACAATGGATGACCTTCATGAACCAACATTATTTGGATTGGACTCTTCTACAAGAATATGGGATGGACAATAGGATCCAATAGATAGTTCCAGATAAGACTTGGTTTAGGTTGTTTAAGGTAAGGGAACCTACTTTCAAAAATATTACCATAGAGTTTTTACCTACTTTGCAACTAGAACGAGATGGGAGAATGTCTACGATCACATTTCAAGCTTATAGAGAGGTTCATGTGATTGAATTGAGTCAGATTAGTTATTTTTTAAGTTTATATGATGAGGAGGAAGTGAATTTGCCCAACTCCTAGCCTAGTGATATGAGTGTTGAGAGACTCTAGTTCCAGTTGTTTCACCCCAGGTGGGATAATTTTGTGCCTTCAAAATCGCTTGCTACGACTTTTTCAATAGTGGAGCATAGTTTACTCCACCACATTCTTGTGCATACTCTTAGTTTTAAGAAGACTAGCCATAGCAAGGTAACTAATTTTGGCATGTTTTATCTATACAGCTTGATTTCTAAGAATCAGATTGATTTGGGAGTAGAAGTAATAAATTTTATTTATAGATAGATAGATGATAGCAGGACTCAAGTTATATTTTGTGGTGGTTATATTACTGCATTGCTGAAGGGTATGGGGATTTTTCGGCAACTAGATAGAGATGAGAGTATTCCTTGTAAACCTATTTCTGTTGCAACCTTTAGTGGTTGGGGATTGGTTAAGATAAATAATAGTCCAATTCCAATTGATGAGGAGAATGTTCTTGAAAATCTTTCTATTGCTAGAGTGTCTACTTCATATCCTCCTCCTCCAACTGGTAGTTATGAGCAGTTGAGTGCAGAAATTAGAGAAGTTCGGAATGAAATTCAAAAAGAAAGGAAGAAGAATAAGAAGTTTCAAACTACTATGTTTAATATGCTGAAGTCCGCTATCTCATGTTTCCAGCCAATAGCTACAAAGTAGCTACATTACAAGACTTCCAATGAGGAGGCTAGTAGCACCGAATGATACAGTTAGAGCTTTGTATGTTTTTTTGTTGTTTTTCAATGTTATTGTCTTTTGTTTTTATTTTCTTTTTTTTTACTTTGTTGTTAGGTTATCTTTGTTTAGTATCCACCTAATTGGGTAACTTTGGAAAGTTAATTCTACTATGTACTTTTGAGTGCACTTTTATTCTATATTTACTCTTTCGTATTTGATGAGATAAGTCTAATCTGAATTAGAAGCTCTTCTTAAATGATATCATGATTGGAATTTTCCTTGTTCCTGAAAATTTGAATCCAAAGAAGTACTGGTTTTTCATTTCCTATTATTGAGAATTTTTATTTTATTCTATTTCCTCTTGTATACTAATTTGGAGATAGTGTAGACATTGTCTATTCAAAAGTAGGGGGAAGGAAATATAAAAAATGGATTTTGAATTGAATTGAATATAAATTTTGATGCTAGTTTTTGTTTATAAATGGTTATACTTTCCTATCAGCATGAACTTTATTTGTTCTTAAGTATGTTGCAATTTTTAGGTCAATTTTTTTCAAAAATTTGAATTTCTTGTTTAGAATCTAAAGATTATACAAAGAAAAATTGTTGATAGCATCTGATTGTGATTAGCTTGGATAATTAACTCACTATGGTGCCCTACTCACCATTGTTGTGATTTTTGTACTTAGTTAAATTAATTAGTCAAATCTTTAGGAACCTAATTTACCTCGTTTTATCTTCGGAATTTGAAGTTTAAGAGTTAGTCAAGTCCTTAAGTAAAAAGTAAACAAGTTCACTTCTATGTAAGGTTAGTTAGTGAAAGAGGTAAGTGAAGCTTTATACTTAGTGATTCCTATAAAAGAAGTCTGAAAAGTTTTAGCGAGCATTAAAAAAGTTATGAAATTAGAGCCTTCACTATAATAACTTAAGAAATTAAGTTAAGAGTATCATAACTTAAATGTTAGAGTGAGGAAGAGTCTATAGGGGTCCCTTTAAAACTTAGTCACTTGGGTGATGAGCTCGAGATGTGTCGACTAAATACACTCACTATAACGAGAAGGATGAAAAGGTAAAGTTCGAAATTTGAACTAAAAAGAAAAAAAAAAAGGAAAAGAAAATGGAAAATTTGAATGCAATTCAAGAAATAAATTAAGGCTTGTAATAAAAAGGAAGAAAACCTAGGGATAGAGCAAATGCTATATGCTTTTACTATTTTGTTAACTTATTTGTTACGATAATTAAAGGGATAATATGCTTACTAATAGCTGTGAAGTATAAATGGGTATTTTTCCTTCTAAGATTGAGTATCTATTTTTGAAGTAGAAATGTTAGGCTAAACGCTTGAATTAAAATTTCTTTTCTCTAGAGTGGTTGATTAATTTAATTGTAGTACTTTGATCACATATTTCAGTATGGTTCTAATGGTAGGCATTATAAATTAGTAAGTTTAAATGTGTGAAATATCAAATGTTTGGATTTGTAATTAGAAAATTTGTATTTTTAATAATAGATTTCTTTAGTTCTATTTATTTTGCATGAGGATAAGCAAAAGTTCGAGTGTAGGGGAGTTGATAAAGGCATTTTTTATTTAAGTTTTAATGTGAGAATTAGATAGAATTATTATTGATTTTATAAAAATAATTAAGAATCGGTACTTATCGAGCCTGATTTTTCGATTTTTTTTTATTTAAAATTGATTTCTCCATTTCTTATTAATACTAAACCATAACCCATTTAATATTAATCCTTAACTAAGGAAATTAGGAAATTCCGGTTTTTTATTTAGAAAAATTTTTGGAGTCGCCACCCGACCGAAGTCGGGAAAAAGGAAGAAAACCGTAATCAATTGGGTGGATTGATTATAATTTAGTTACCGGTCTTTGATTTCAATTTTAATGAAGAACTAGAGGGTCTTGAGTTCGAGGGCTAACCTATTAAACCATAATGGGTACCACTATCTATTTACCAAAATTAGGATTATTCTTCTAACTATAATAATTAAAAAATAAATAAATAAAATTAAAAGAAAAAAAAACCAAACCTTTTACATATTTTATCGTTACCCTAAAGGTGCCTAGGTACCTGCTAGCCGAGATCAAACGATCGTAATTCTTTCCAAAAACTTTAATGTGTTGGTTTATTTTAATTTTGAAAACCGATAAGCTTTACATTCTTAATTGATTTAGTTTATCAAAAAAAATTTAAAGGAGTCCTAACTCGTATGTGTTTTTGTTTTATAAAAAATACTCTAACAATCCTATTTTTTTAAAAAAAAGGTCTTTTATTAATTTTTAGTTAGAAAAAAAAATTTCTATGAGAGAAATGTTAATAATAATAAAAAATTTAATCCTAAAAGAAATCCTAAGCTCCATACTACATTTCAACTATCTATCAAAATAAATAAAATATGACATACCTAATATACATATAGATACACTAATACTAAAGGACTCCATTAGGCTAATATATATACATAACTACTTATATATTATGTTATTAACATCAGCAAATAAGGATCCAATAAAATAAAAATAATAATGATATAATGATAACAATAATAATAAATAAATAAATAAACATAATAAAAAAAAATTGAAAGAACCAAATAAGGCCAAACCTAGTTGTTGTTCAATGAATCAGTGACGATGGAAAGTAATCCGTAGTGACGTTGTGGCATTGGATGAACTACCTGTACGTGTTGGACTTTTGTGTGTTGTGTTCTTGGGTGTCAGTCTGCTGTTCGTTGGACCGTGACTGGGGTTGATTGCGTTTGTTGTGTGTGATAGAGTCGTAGGGTGATTCATGCAGTGTGCTAGGATTCAGTAGACTGTCGTCTAGAGTCGTATCAATGTAGAGCTGGTGCATATTATATGTTCAATTGCTATTGTTGTAGACGTGTGTAGATTTTTGCTTGCTGTGGACATGTGTGGATTGTGGACAGCAGCAGCGAAGACGGATCAAGCTTGACGCTGGAGTGTTCTACTGCTGGATGAGTTGGATTGCTGTTCCTTTAGATGTTTGGATTTGGCTTGTGCTGATCAAATTGCATGATGTCGTGGGTCACGGCTTGAATTGAAGGACAGTGGCTGTTGCAGTAGTTTGGAGTATTGCTGCTGTGCACGTTGAAGCGGCGTAGGGATGCGTTGTGTAGATCGTGGGGTTAAGTGCTTAGTTGGTGGAGCGCAGTGCTATGACGAATCAAGGAATTCATTAGCTTGCTGTCGATGTGTAGTGGGGTTAACGTGAAGGGGATGAGTGCTTTTATTGGACTATTGCGGGCATACTATGCTATCGGCGTAGAATTGGGTCAACATTGAGTGGGCTATTACTATTTCAGTTAAGGGGTTGGCTGTGAGTGGTCTGTTGTTGTTTCAATTAAGGGGTCAACTGTAAGTGGTCTGCTGCTGGCGAATTATGTTCATGTGTGATTGAGAGGGGGACGTGGCGTGTTATTTGGCCACTGCGTCAGGAAGCTATAAATTCTATTTTGTCAGGTTGTAGATCTTCGAGCGTATTATGTGTTGCAAAGGCGAGGGACGATAGATGAAAGTCCATTTCTTCTTTTTACGAGTGTATGTATTTATATAAGCCAAACAAAATCATATAAAATCATATCTATTGTATCTAATTAAATAATTAAACTAGATCTGAATTAATTCAAATTTGATTTAATAAATTCAAACTAGATTTAAATGATTTTAATTAGATATGAATCCCATTTATTCATCTCGCTTTTTGTAAAAGATAGAAAAAGATTGAAATAAAAGACACCTAAGTATCTAGTGAGATTCGAACCCAAGACCTCAAATTAAATCAAATCCAATACTTTAATGCTTGTATGTTAGGCCGTTGGCCTGTACCTTGATTTTTAATATAACAAAATTGTACTCAAAACACCCAATTCCTAGAAATAAATTTTTTAACTAAGCTAAACTAAAATGATTGACTCAAAAATAATTTACTTCCTACAAAAATCTTTATATATTTTTTCTTTTTGTCATTTTTTTTTGCTATTTTTAGCATTTATTAATTTTTATTATTTTTATCTTTTATTAATTTTTTTTGTTATTTTTATTTTTGAATTAGGACCCTTTTTGCAAGAATAAAAATATTATGACTACAAAGGGGCAAAAATTAAGAGTCTACAGCTGCCCCTCTTTGTGGTGAAGTTAGAGCAAAACATTGCCACAAAGATAAAAGAGACACTATTTTTGCCTCGAGATGACTCTATCCTAAGGAATGTTCAATCACTTGACGAGGGTCAGTTTGAAACAAAGAATAACAAGGGGTAGTACCCTTGTGAGTTGGCAAAAATCCCTAAAAAGAATAATGAGAACTTGGTTGTACCCTAATGAGCTGGCTAAGAAAGGTGGCCAAAGTGCCCTTTGAGCTGGCTAAGACCTGAAGAATGAGGATACATGGTCGTACCCTAATGAGTTGACTAACCAAGACGGTCAAAGCGCCTTTTGAGCCGGCTAAGACCTAAAAACAAGGAAAACTTGGTTGAGCCCCGATGAGCTGACAAACTAAGGCGGTAAAAGTAACCTTTGAGCTAGCTAAGAATTGAACAATTAGGAAACTTGGTCTTGCTCTAATGAGCTGACTAACCAAGGCGGTCAAAGCACCTTTTGAGCTGGCTAAGACCTAAAAATGAGGAAAACTTGGTTATGGCCTAATGAGCGAACTAACCAAGGCAGTCAAAGCGCCCTTAGAGCTAACTAAGACTTGAAGAATGAAGGAAACCTTGGTCGTATCCAAATGAGCTGACTAACCAAGGCAATCAAAGCACCCTTTGAGCTGGCTAAGACCTAGAAACAAGGAAAACTTGGTCGTGCCCTGATGAGTTGACTAACCAAGGTAGTCAAAGCGCCCTTTGAGCTGGCTAAGATCTAAAAAATGAGGAAACTTGGTCTTGCCCTAATAAGTTGACTAACCAAGGCGGTTAAAGCGCCTCTTGAGTTGGCTAAGACCTAAAAATGAAGGAACTTAGTTGTGCCCTAATGAGTTCACTAACTAAGGCTGTCCAAGCGCCCCTTGAGCTGGCTAAGACCTAAAAATAAGGAAAACTTGTTCGTGCCTTGATGAGCTAACTAACCAAGGTGGTTAAAGCACCCTTTGAGCTGGCTAAGACATAAAAATGAGGAAAACTTGGTTGTGCCCTAATGAGCTGAGTAACCAAGGTGGCTAAAGTGCTCATTGAGCTGGCTAAGACATAAAAATGAGGAAAACTTAGTTGTGCCCTAATGAGTTGACTAACCAAGGTAGTCAAAGCGCCCTTTGAGCTGGCTAAGACTTAAAAATGAAGAAAACTTGGTTATGCCCTAATGAGTTGACTAACCAAGGTGGTTAAGGCGCTCTTTGAGTTGGCTAAGACATAAAAATGAGGAAAACTTAGTTGTGCCCTAATGAGCTGACTAACCAAGGCAGTCAAAGTGATTTTTGAGCTAGCTAAGACCTAAAAATGAAGAAAACTTGGTTGTGCCATAATGAGCTGACTAACTATGGTGGTTAAAGTACCCTTTGAGCTTACTATGACCTAAAAATAAGGAAAACTTGGTCATGTCCTGATGAGCTAACTAACCAAGGTGAACAAAGCACCCTTTGAGCTGGCTAAGACCTAAAAATGAGGAAAACTTGGTTGTACGCTAATGAGCTGACTAACTAAGGTAGTTAAAGCACCCTTTGAGCTTACTATGACCTAAAAATAAGGAAAACTTGGTCGTGTCCTGATGAGCTGACTAACCAAGGCAAACAAAGCACCCTTTTAGCTGGCTATGACCTAAAAATGGAGAAAACTTAGTTGTGCCCTAATGAGCTGACTAACTAAGGTGGTCAAAGTGCCCTTTGAGCTGACTAAGACCTAAAAATGAGGAAAACTTGGTTGCGCCCTAATGAGCTGACTAACTAAGGTGATCAAAGCGACCTTTAAGCTGGCTAAGACCTAAAAATGAAGGAACTTGGTCACGCCCTATTATCTTGACTAATCAAGGAGATCAAAGTGCCCTTTAAGCTGGCTAAAACCTGAAGAATTAAAAGAACTTGGTTGTACCCTGTTGTGCTGACTAACTAAGGCAGTCAAAGCACCCTTTGATCTGGCTAAGACCTAAAAATGAGGAAATTTGGTCATGCCCTGATGAGCTAACTAACAAAGGTGGTCAAACCACCCTTTGACCTGGATAGGACCTAAAAATGAGGAAAACTAGGTTATGCCCTAATGAAATGACTAACTAAGGTGGTCAAAGTGCCCTTCGAGCTGGCTAAGACGTGACGAATGAAAAAAACTTGGTTATGCCTTGATGAGCTGACTAACCAAGGCGGTCAAAGCATACTTTGATCTGGTTAAGACCTCAAAATGAGGAAGATTGGTCGTGCCCTAATGTGCTGACTAACCAAGGCAGTCAAAGCACCCATTGAGCTGGCTAAGACATAAAAATAGCGAAAACTTGGTCGTGCCCTAATGAGCTGACTAACCAAGGTGGTCAAGGCGCCCTTTAAGCTAGATAAGACCTAAAAATGAGGAAAACTTCGTTGTGCCCTAATAAGTTGACTAACCAAGGTGGTGAAAGCGCTCTTTGAGTTGGCTATGACCTAAAAATGAAAAAGACTTGGTTGTGCCCTAATGAGCTAACTAACTAAGGTGGTCAAAGAGCCTTTAAGCTGGCTAAGACCAAAAAATAAGGTAAACTTGGTCGTGTCCTAATAAGCTGACGAACCACGGCGGTTAAAGCACCCTTTGACCTAGCTAAGACCTAAAAATGAGCAAAAGTTAGTTGTTCCCTAATGAGCTGACTAACCAAGGTAGTCAAGGCACCTTTTGAGCTGGAAAAGACCTAAAAATGAGGAAAACTTGGTTGTGCCCTAATGAGCTGACTAACTAACGCGGTCAAAGTGACCTTTGAGCTGGCTATGACCTAAAAATGAAGTAGACTTGGTTGTGCCCTAATGAGCTGACTAATCAAGGTGGTCAAAGCATCGTTTGAGCTAGCTGAGACTTAAAAATAAGGAAAACTTGGTCGTATCTTTATGAGCTGACTAACCAAGGTGGTTAAATTGCCCTTCTAGCTGGCTAAGACCTAAAGAATGAAAAAAAACTTGGTGGTGCCCTAATGAGATGACAAACCAAGGCGGTCAAAGCGCCCTTTGAGCTGGCTAAGACCTAAAAATGAGGAAAACTTGGTCGTGCCCTAATGAGCTGACTAACCAAGGTGGTCAAAGCACCCATTGAGCTGGCTAAGACCTAAAAATGAGGAAAACATTGTTATAGCCTAATGTGTTGACTAACCAAGATGGTCAAGGCGCCCTTTAAACTGGCTGAGACCTAAAAATGAGGAGAACTTGGTTGTACCCTAATGAGCTGACTAACCAAGGTGGTCAAAGCGCCCTTTGACTTAGCTAAGACCTAAAAATATGGAAAACTTGGTTGTGTCCTGATAAGCTAACTAACCAAGGCGATTGAAGCACCCTTTGAGCTGTCTAAGACCTAAAAATTAGGAAAACATGGTTGTATCCTGACGAGTTGACTAACAATGGCAGTCAAAGCACCCATTGAGCTGGCTAAGACCTAAAAATGAGGAAAACTTGTTTGTGCCCTAATAAGTTCACTAACTAAGGCGGCGAAATTTCCCTTCGAGCTGGCTAAGACCTGAAGAATGAAAAAAACATGGTTGTGCCCTAATGAGCTGACTAACCAAGGTGATCAATGCGCCCTTTGAGCTGGCTAAGACCTAAAAATGATGAAAACATGGTCGTATCCTAATGAGCTAACTAACCAAGGCGGTCAAAGCACCCATTGAGTTGGCTAAGACCTAAAAATGAGAAAAACTTGGTTGTAGCCTAATGTACCGACTAACCAAGGTGGTCAAAACGCCATTTGAGCTGGCTAATACCTAAAAATGAGGAAAACTTAGTTATGCCCTAATAAGCTGACTAACCATGGTGGTTAAAGCGCCCTTTGAGTTAGCTAGGACCTAAAAATATGGAAAACTTGGTTGTGTCCTAATGAGTTGACTAACCAAGGCGATTGAAGCACCCTTTGAGCTGGCTAAGACCTAAAAATTAGGAAAACTTGGTCGTCTCTTGACGAGGTGACTAACCAAGGCAGTCAAAGCAACCTTTGAGCTGGCTAAGACCTAAAAAAGAGGAAAACTTGGTTGTACCTTATTAAGCTGACTAACCAAGGTGGTCAAAGCGCCCTTTGAGCTGGCTAAGACCTAAAAATAAGGAAAACTTGGTTGTGTCTGGATGAGCTGATTAACCAAGGCTGTCAAAGCAACCTTTGTGCTTGCTAAGACCTAATAATGAGGAAAAGTTAGTTGTGCCCTAATGAGCTGACTAACTAAGGTGGTCAAGGTACCCTAAGAGTTGGATAAGACCTAAAAATGAGGAAAATTTGGTTGTGCCCTATTATGCCAACTAACCAAGGCGATCAAAGTGCCCTTTGAGTTGGCTATGACTTAAAAACAAAGAAAACTTGGTTGTGCCCTAATGAGCTGACTAACCATGGTGGTCAAAGCGCCCTTTGAGTTGGATAATACCTAAAAGTAAGGAAAACTTGGTCGTACCCTGATGAGTTTACTAACTAAGGCGGTCAAAGCAACCTTTGTGCTGGCTAAGACATAAAAATGAGAAAAACTCGATTGTGCCCTAATGAGCTAACTAACCAAGGTGGTCAAAGAGCCCATTGAGCTGGTTAAGACCTAAAAATAACAAAAACTTGGTCGTTCCCTAATGAGCTAACTAACTAAGGTAGTCAAAGCGCCCTTTGAGCTAGATAAGACCTAAAAGTGAAGAAAACTTGGTTGTATCCTAATAAGCTGATTAACCATATTGGTCAAAGCGCCCTTTGAGCTGGCTAAGACTTTAAAATAAGGAAAACTTAGTTGTGCCCTCATGAGCTGACTAACTAAGGTAGTCAAAGCGCCCTTTGAGCTGGCTAAGACCTAAAAATGAAGAAAACTTGGTTGTGCCCTATTGAGCTGACTAACCAAGGTGGTCAAAGCGCCCTTTCTACCGGCTAAGACTTAAAAATAAGGAAAACTTGGTCATGCCCTGATGAGCTGACTGACCAAGGCGGTCAAAGCACCCTTTGAGCTGGCTTAGCGCTAAAAATGAGGAAAACATCGTTGTACCTAAAGGAGCTGACTAACCAAGGTGGTCAAAGCACCCTTTGAGCTGTCTATGACATAAAAATGAGGAAAACTTTGTTGTGCCCTAATGAGTTGACAAACCAAGATGGTCAAAGCGCCATTTGAGCTGACTATGACCTAAAAATGAGAAAAACTTGGTTATGGCCGAATGGGATGACTAACTAAGGCGATCAAAGCACCTTTTAAGCTGGCTAAGACTTAAAAATGATGGAACTTGGCCGTGCCTTAATGAGCTGACAAACAATGGCGGTCAAAGCGCCCTTTGAGCTGGCTAAGAGTTGAAGAATGAAAAAAAGTTGGTTGTACCCTAATGAGCTGACCAACCAAGGTGGTCAAAGCACCCACTGATCTGGCTAAGACCTAAAAATGAGGAAACCTGGTCGTGCCCTTATGAGCCGACTAACCAAGGCGGTCAAAGTACCCTTTGAGATGGCTAAGACCTAAAAATGAGGAAAACTTCGTCGTACCCTAATGAATTGACTAACCAAGGTGCCAAACCACCCTTTGAGCTAGCTAAGACCTAAAAATGAGGAAAACTTGGTTATGCCCTAATGAGCTGACTAACCAAGGTGGTCAAAGTGCCCTTTGAGCTGGCTAAGACCTAAAAATGAGGAAAACTTGGTTGTGCTCTAATGATCTGACTAAACAAGACAGTCAAAGCGCCCTATGAACTGCCTAAGACCTAAAGAAAGAAAAAAACTTGGTTTTGCCTAATGAGCTAACTAACTAAGGCAATCAAAGTACCCTTTGATCTGGCTAAGACCTAACAATGATGAAACCTGGTCATAGCCTAATGATCTGACTAACCAAGGCGGTCAAAGCACCCTTTGAGAAGGCTAAGACCTAAAAATGAGTAAAACTTGGTCGTACCTTAATAAGTTGACTAACCAAGGCGGTTAAGGCATCCTTTGAGCTAGGTAAGACCTAAAACTGAGGAAAACTTGGTTGTGCCCTAATAAGTTGACTAACCAAGGCGGTTAAAGCACTCTTTGAGTTGGCTAAGACCTAAAAATGAGGAAAACTTGGTCGTGCCCTAATGAACTAACTAACCAAGGCGGTCAAAGCACCCTTTGAGCTAACTAAGACTTAAACATGAGGAAAATATGGTTGTGCCTAAATGAGTTAACTAACCAAGGTGGTCAAAGCGCCCTTTGAGCTGGCTAAGACCTAAAAATGAGGAAAACTTGGTTGTACCAAAATGATTTGACTAACCAAGGTGGTCAAAGTAGCCTTTAATCTGGCTAAGACCTAATAATGATGAAACCTGGTCATGCCCTAATGAGCTAACTAACCAAGGCAATCAAAGTGCCCTTTGAGCTTGCTAAGACCTAAAAATGAGGAAAACTTAGTCATGCCCCTAATGAGCTGACTAACTAAGGCGGTTGAAGTACCCTTTGAGTTGGCTAAGACCTAAAAATGAGGAATACTTGGTTATGCCCTAATGACCTGACTAACCAAGGTGGTCAAAGCACCCTTTGAGTTAGTTAAGACCTGAAAATCAGGAAAACCTGGTTGTGCCCTAATGAGTTGACTAACCAAGGCGGTCAAAGCGCCCTTTGAGCTAGCTAAGACTTCAAGAATCAAAAAAACTTGGTTATGCCTTTATGAGCTGACTAACCAAGGTTGTCAAAGCATTCTTTGATTTGGCTAAGACATAAGAATGAGGAAACATGGTTGTGCCTTTATGATTTGACTAACCAAGGCGGTCAAACTGCTCTTTGAGCTAGCTAAGACCTAAAAATGAGGAAAACTTGGTCGCACCCTAATCACCTGACTAACCAAGGCGGTCAAAGCACCCATTAAGATGGTTAACACCTAAAAATGAGGAATATTTGGTTGTGCCCTAATGAGATGACTACCCAAGGTGGTCACAGAGCCCTTTGAGCTAGCTAAGACCTAAAAATGAGCAAAACTTGGTTGTGCCCTAATGAGCTGACTAACCAAGGTGGTCAAAGCGCCCTTCAAGCTGGTTAAGACCTGAAGAATGAAAAAAACATGGTTGTGCCCTAATGCGTTGACTAACCAAGGTAGTCAAAGCAGCCTTTGATCTGGCTAAAACCTAAAAATGTGGAAACTTGGTCGTGCCCTAATGAGCTGATTAACCAAGACTGTCAAAGTGCCCTTTGAGCTGGCTAAGACCTAAAAATGAGGAAAACATGTTCGTGCCCTAATGCACTGACTAACTAAGGCAGTCAAAGCACCCATTGAGCTGGCTAAGACCTAAAAATGCGAAAAACTTGATTGTGCCCTAATGAGCTGACTAACCAAGGTGGTTAACGCAACCTTTTAGTTGGCAAAGACCGAAAAATGAGGAAAACATGGTCATGCCTTAATGGGCTAACTAACCAAGGCGGTCAAAGCACCCATAGGGCTGGCTAAGACCCATAAATGAGGAAAACTTGGTTGTGCCCTAATAAGCCAACTAACTAAGGTGGTCAATGCACCCTTTGAGCTGGCTAAGACCTAAAACTGAGGAAAACTTGGTTGTGCTCAAATGAACGGATCAACCAAGGTGGTCAAAGCACCCATTGAGCTGGCTAAGACTTAAAAATGAATAAAACTTGGTTGTGCCCTAATAAGCTGACTAACCAAGGTGGTCAAAGCGCCCTTTGAGCTGGCTAAGACCTAAATATAAGGAAAACTTGGTCGTGTCCTGCTGAGCTGACTAACCAAGGCGATCAAAGCAAGCTTTAAGCTAGCTAAGACCTAAAAATGAGGAAAACTTGGTTTTGCCCTAATGAGCAGACTAACCAAGGTAGTCAAGGTGCCCTTTGAGCTGGCTAAGACCAAAAAATGAGCAAAACTCAATTGTGCCCTAATGACCTGACTAACCAAGGCGGTCAAAGTGCCCTTTAAGCTGGCCAAGATCTGAACATGAAAAAAACATGGTTGTGCCCTAATGAGCTGACTAACTAAGGCGATCAAAGCGCCCTTTGAGCTAACTAAGACCAAAAAATAAGGAAAACTTAGTCGTGCCTTGATGAGTTGACTAACCAAAGCGGTTAAAGCACCCTTTGAGCTGGCTAAGACCTAAAAATGAGGAAAACTTGGCTATGCCCTAATGAGCTAACTAACCAAGGCGATGAATGCGCCCTTTGAGCTGGCTAGGACCTAAAAATAAAGGAACTTGGTCGTACCCTAATAAGCTGACTAATTAAGGCGGTTAAAGCACCCATTGAGCTAGCTAAGACTTGAAGAAAGAAAAAAACGTGGTTGTGCCCTGATGAGCTAACTAACCAAGGTGGTCAAAGCACCCTTTGATCTGGCTAAGATCTAAAAATGAGGAAACTTGGTCGTGCCCTAATAAGCTGACTAATCAAGGCGGTCAATGTACCATTTGAGCTAGCTATGACCTAAAAATGGGGAAAACTTAGTCGTGCCCTAATGAGCTAACTAATGAAGGTGGTCAAAGCACCCTTTGAACTGGCTAAGACCTAAAAATGAAGAAAACTTGGTTGTACCCTAATGAGCTAACTAACCAAGGTAGTTAGAGTGCCCTTTAAGTTGGCTACCTAAAAATGAGGAAAACTTCGTTGTGCCATAATAAGCTGACTAACCAAGGCGATTAAAGCACCCTTTGAGCTGGCTAAGACCTAAAAAAGAATAAAACTTGGTTGTGCCCTAGTAAGCTAACTAACTAAGGTGGTCAAAGCGCCCATTGAGCCAGCTAAGACCTAAAAATAAGGAAAACATAGTCGTGTCCCGATGAGCTGACTAACCAAGGCGATCAAAGCAGCCTTTGAGTTGGTTAGGAAGTAAAAATGAGGAAAACTTCGTTGTGCCCTAATGAGCTAACTAGCCAAGTTGGTCAAGGTGCCCTTTGAGCTAGCTAGGACCTAAAAATGTGGAAAACTTGGTTGTACCCTAATAAGCTGACTAACCAAGGCGGTCAAAGAGCCCTTTGAGTTAGCTAAGACCTAAAAATGAAAAAAACATGGTTGTGCCCTAATGAGCTAACTAACCAAGGTAGTTAAAGTATCCTTTGAGCTGGGTAAGACCTAAAAATATGGAAAACTTCGTTGTACCCTGATGAGCTGAATAACCAAGGCGGACAAAGCACCCTTTGAGGTGGCTATGACCTAAAAATGATGAAAACTTGGTTGTGCCCTAATGAGCTAACTATCCAAAGTAGTCAAAGTGCCCTTTGAGCTGGCTAAGACTAAAAAATAAGGAAAACATGGTCGTGTCCTGATGAGTTGACTAATCAAAGCGGTCAAAGCACCCTTGAGCTGACTAAGACCTAAAATTGAGGAAAACTTGGTTGTACCCTAATAAGCTGACTAACTAAGGTTGTTAAAGCACCGTTTGAGCTAGCTAACACATAAAAATATGGTAAACTTAGTCATGCCTTGATGAATTGACTAACCAAGGCGGTCAAAGCACCCTTTAAGCTGACTAAGACCTAAAAATGAGGAAAACTTGGTTGTACCCTAATGAGCTGACTAACTAAGGTAGTCAAAGCATCCTTTGAGTTAGCTAAGACCTAAAAATGAGGAAAACTTGGTTGTACCCTAAATAGCTGACTAACTAAGGTGTTCAAAGCGCCCTTTAAGCTGACTATGTCCTAAAAATAAGGAAAACTTGGTTGTGCCCTAATGAGCTGACTAACCAAGGTGATCAATGTACCCTTTGAGCTGACTAAGACTTAAAAATGAAGGAACTTGGTCGTACCCTAGTTAGTTGACTAACCAAGGAGGTTAAAGCGCCCTTTGAGATGGCTATGACCTGAAGAATGAAAAAAACTTGGTTATGCCTTGATGAGCTGACTAACCTAGGTAGTCAAAGTACCTTTTGATCTGGCTAAGACCTGAAAATGAGGAAACTTGATCGTGCCCTAATGAGCTGACTAATCAAGGTGGTCAAAGCACCCATTAAGCTGACTAAGACCTATAAATGAGGAAAACTTGGTCATGCCCTAATGAGCTGACTAATCAAGGTGGTCAAAGCACCCTTTAAGCTGACTAAGACCTAAAAATGAGGAAAACTTGGTCATGCCCTAATGAGCTGACTAACCAAGGCAGTCAAAGCACCCTTTGAGCTGGCTAAGACCTAAAAATGATGAAAACTTGGTTGTGCCCTAATGAGCTGAGTAACTAAGGTGGTCAAAGCGCCCTTTGAGCTGGCTAAGACCTAAAAATAAGGAAAACTTAGTCGTGTCCTGATGAGCTGACTAATCAAGGCGATTAAAGCACCCTTTGAGCTGGTAGGACCTATAAATGAGGGAAACTTGGTTGTACCCTAATGAGCTGACTAACCAAAGTAGTCAAGGTGCCCTTTGAGCTGGTTAGGACTTAAAAATGAGGAAAACTTAGTTGTGCCTTAGTGAGCTAACTAACCAAGGTGGTTAAAGAGACATTTGAGCTAGCTAAGGCTTAAAAATGAAGAAAACTTGGTTGTGCCCTAATGAGCTAACTAACTAAGTTAGTTAAAGCGCCCTTTGAGCTGTCTAAGACCTAAAAATAAGGAAAACTTGGTTGTACCCTGATGAGCTGATTAACCAAGGTGGTTAAAGCACCCTTTGAGCTGGCTAAGACCTAAAAATGCGGAAAACTTGGTTGTGCCCTAATGAGCTGACTAACTAAGGTAGTCGAAGTACCCTTTGAGCTGACTAAGACCTAAAAATGTGGAAAACTTGGTTGTGCCCTAATGAGCTGACTAACCAAGGCGATCAAAGCGCCCTTTTAGCTAGCTAAAACCTAAAAATGAAGGAACTTGGTCATGCCCTATTGAGTTGACTAACCAAGGTGGTCAAAGCGCCCTTTGAGCTAGCTAAGACTTGAAGAATGAGAAAAACTTGGTTGTGCCCTGATGAGCTAACTAACTAAGGTAGTCAAAGCACCCTTTGATTTGGCTAAGACCTAAAAATGAGGAAACTTGGTCGTGCTCTAATGAGCTGACTAACCAAGGCGGTCAAAGTACCCTTTGAGCTGGCTAGGACCCAATAATGAGAAAAACTTTGTTGTGTCTTGATGAGCTGATTAACTAAGGTGGTCAAAGTGCCCTTTGAGTTGGCTAAGACCTAGAAATGAGGAAACTTGTCATTGGGATAGTGCTTCCTGGTCTTACTAATTCCCTTGAAGAAATTTTGAGTTGGGTAATGTTCTGTGATTCAGATGACTTCGTGTCTATTAAACTTTAGATTGGGACCATGCTCTATGAGCTAACTGACTTGCTAAGAAATTATTTTCAGAAAACAAGCTGTCATCCTTAAGGGGAAGCCAATTACTAATGCAATGTTTTATCAGACATAGAACCACTTACCAGGTTTTAATGATAGCTCCCAAGTAGTCTAATGTCTTATTGAGCAATCCGATTAGAACCAATGATTTTGACCCTTACCATTGCCTTTTGTTGTTCTTGTTCTTCTCTCTTCTTCTATCTCTTTCTAAACCCTCTATTTTCTTTTCATTCTCTTTTTTTTTTCTTTTTTTTTTTCTTTTTTGTGAAAGTAACTTAAGCTTGAAATGAATGTAAAACATATTTGTTTCTCAAACAAAGATGTCTCGTATTGAACATGGCCCTGTCCTAAAACATATCTGTTCTCAAGCGAGTTTCTACTTATACACCATACGTTACTCTTTCTGAACATGGCCCTATCCTAAATAATAGGAAACAAGTCTCCCTTTCTTGGGAGGTTAACCACAATAATGTATTAAAAGAATTTTTATCAATAGTCATCACTTCAAATTAAATGATTATTTTTCTTGTGCTTCTTACGTGTAAGGTTTATTTGGGTAGATGATAGAGTGAGAAGCGGGGTCTTTAAGTGGAATGAGAAAAAGAAAGGCTAAGGATATTATCCAATGCTAACAATTACTAAGAATACCAACTTTGCATATAGAAAATGAAAATGAAACCATAGTAATAGTAAGATTGTTTGCAAGAATTTCATTAATGTTCAAGGATGGTACATCTTCAATGCGTCAGCGTTTGCTAGGTCCTTCAAGTCTGGACCATCCATTTGAGACAAGATAACAGCTCCCCCTAGCAACACTTTCTTCACAATGTAAGGCCCTTTATAGTTTGGGGCAAACTTGCTTCTCGAATCAGTTGTGTTAGGCAACGTCTTCCTCAGCACCATATCTCTTTGCTCAAAACTTTAGGGTCGTACTTTTTTGTTGGAAGCCTGGCCATTCGTTGCTGATAGCAAATGTTATGGCACAAAGCTACTAGCCTCTTTTCATCAACTAGGTTCAACTGCTCAACATGCTTCTTTACCCAATCAGCCTCATCTAACTGAGTTTCCAATAATATTCTGAGAGATGGGATCCCGACATCCATTGGCAGTACAGCCTCCATTCCGTATACCAACAAATAGGGGGTTACCCCTGTTGATGTTCTAATAGAAGTTTGATAGGCCATGAGTGCAAATGGTAACACCTCATGCCAATCTCAATACGTAATGGCCATCTTCTCAATAATTCTTTTGATGTTCTTATTGGCTGCTTCCACGGCTCTATTCATTTGGGGTCGATAAGGAGTAGAATTTCTATGAATGATCCTGAAGTGTTGGCATAACTCAAACATCAATTTATTATTTAGATCATACCATTGTCAATAATAATTGTCTCTAACATACCATACCGAGCCAGTATGTCTCTCTTGATGAACTTAACTACTACTCCCTTCGTCACACTAGAGTAAGATGAGGCTTCAACCCATTTAGTGAAATAATCAATAGCTACCAATATAAATCGATGCCCGTTAGATGCCTTTGGAGTGATCGGGCCAATGATATCTATTCCTCACATCGAAAAAGGCCATGGTGCTAATAGTGTATGCAATTCTTGAGGTAGAGCATTTATCTTGTTCACATAGATTTGGCACAAATGGTAGCGCCTAACATATCTGATACACTCCGCTTCTACAGTTAACCAGTAATATCCCATCCTCATGATTTTCTTAGTAAGCATATAGCCATTCATGTGGGGGCTACATACTCCCTCATACACTTCTTTCATCAGCATTTCTACCTCTTTCCCATCTACACAACATAAAAGTGTACCGTCAAACGATCGTCGGTATAACATAGAATCACTCATCAAGTATTGAGCCGCCAATCTTCTAATTAATTTTTTATCCTTCCTTTCTGCTCCTTCGGGGTACATACCATGTTGTAGAAACATTTTGATATCATGACACCAAAGCTTTTCGTCACATGAACTTTCCATTGGCAAACAAAAAGCGAGCTTTTCTTCAATTTCAATTTTAAGTGGCTAAATCTCTACTACTTTCGGTATCTGAATCATTGATGCCAAAGTAGCAAGAGCATCGGCAAATTTGTTTTGAACCCTTGGTACGTACACGAATTTAATCTTTTCAAACTTGATTATTAACTCGGTTAGGTGTTAGCGGAAGGTATTAAGTTAAGGTCTTTGTCTTATACTCACCCCAAGCTTGGCCTATGAGCAACGAAGAATCTCCATATACTTGTAATTCCTATATCTCCTTAAATAATACGATTTTGAGTCCTAAAATACATGTCTCGTATTCTGCAATATTATTGGTATATGGGAAAGCTAGTCTCACGGCCATTGGAAATTATGTCCCTTCAGGCGATACCAGAATTGCCCCTACTCCACATCTGGACACATTAGCTGCTCCGTCAAAGAACATTTTCCACCTTGAAGATTTTTCAACTACTTCACAATCAGAATCATTTCCCACTACTAAGATGCATTCATCGGGAAACTCAACCTGTGCTTCTTGAAGGGTATCCTTAGAAGGATTCTCTACTAATTGATCTGCCAAAGCTTACCCCTTGACTGAACTTTAGCTCACATACTTAATGTCAAATTCTGTCAGCAACATTTGCCACTTTGAAACTCTACCAATGAGAGCCGGTTTTTTAACTAAGTATTTCAGAGGATCGTGTTATGTTATGAACTCAATCTAATAATACAGCGTATATTGTCTGAGCCAATGCATAACCCAAACTAATGCACAACAGGTTCTTTTGGCTTCTGAGTATTTCTGCTCACCTTCTGTGAACTTCTTGCTTAGATAGTAAACGACTCGCTCTTTCCCTTCTTCATCCTTCTGGCCAAGCACGAATCCCATGGATTCTGGCATTGTGGTCGGGTATAAGAACAACGGCTTTCCAAGTTTAGGAGCTACTAACATTGGAGGTTTCATTAGGTATTCTTTGATTTTAGTGAAAGCCTCTTTGTACTCCTCATTCCAGCTGATCTTTGCATTCTTCTTTAATAGCTTAAAAAGAGGGCGGCATTTGTCTATTAACTGTGATATGAATCGGGCTATGTAATTTAAATGCCCCAGCAATCCTCGTACTTTCGTGAGCATTTGTGGAGGAGGCATGTCAATTATAGCTTTGACCTTATTCGGATCGACTTTAATACCTCTTTAGCTGATTATGAACCCTAACAATTTTCCTAACGTCACACCAAGGGTACATTTCTCCAAATTCAGCTTCAAGTGGTACTTCCTTAGTCTATCAAACAACTTCCTTAGGTTTTCTAAGTAATCTTCCTCCTCTTTGGCTTTTGCAATCATATCATCGACATACACTTCAATTTCTTTATGCATCATATCATGAAAAATTGCAACCATGGCCCTATGATATGTTGCACTTGCATTCTTAAGCCCAAACGGCATCACCTTATAGCAAAACGTTCCCTAAGTCGTAATGAAAGTCATTTTTGTCTTATCTTCTTCGGACATCTGAATCTGATTATATCCCGAAAAACCATCCATGAAAGAGAATACATGATTTCCAGCGGTGTTGTCCACCAAGACATCAACGTGAGGCAATGGAAAATTATCTTTAGCCGTTACTTGGTTAAGATCTCGAAAGTCTACACATACTCTAACTTTCCCATTCTTCTTAATTACTGGAACAATGTTAGCTACGTATTCCGGGTAATCCGACACTTTAATGAATCCAACTTCCAGTAGTTTCTTCACTTCTTCTTTAATTTTCAATAAGATGTCAAGTCAAAATCTCCTTAACTTTTGCTTTTTTGGTTTGGCATCTTCGTGTATGGGTAAACGGTAGACTATAATCGATGGGTCCAACCCAAGCATATCTTCATACAACTAAGCTAACACGTCTTGATATTCGGTTAACAACGCAATCATTTCTGTTTTTTGTTTCTCTTTTAAACTTGCCCCAATTTTTAGATTCTTAGGATTTTCTTCGTTCCTTACATTAATTATCTCAATTGGTTAATCATTTGTGATTCTACCTAGTTCATATTTCTGCCATTCCTCTTGTATATTACCATAGTCATCGACATCGCTCCCGACGACTAACCCAGTAGGGCCGAAAGCGATATCGATATTCTTATTTTCTACCTACGCGAGGTATTCTTGGTTTTTGCTTGGTTCATTGGATTTGAATGAGAATGCATGAAGAAAAGTGTATGTAAGCCAAAGAGAACTAGAACGCAACATAAGAAAGAAACGAACTAAGATTTCATTGAATGAATGGAAGTATGGTCTCAAATGAGACAAAGGCCTAACTAATTTTGAATGAAAGGTTTGATGATACATTTGAAACGATGACTAAAAATAAAAATTTAGAAAATACTAACTATGGGTCACCCCTTTACCTTAGGGAAGACCTGTTGCTATTCGCCGGGATGGAGAACCAATTATTCAAATGATGCTGGAACTTGGGTAGCGAGTTTGTTGATCCTTCTTTGCCAAATTCCCAGGCTTAAGTCTCCTCCCGTATGAATATCTCAGCTAGCGGTAGAAAGGTCATCGAGGCATGGTATAATCTATTACCTCTCTTGCTCCTCACTTATTTCTTTTGTAATTCTTCTACTAGGGTAAGATTGTAACCAAGGCCATAGGTGTCAATCTGGGCTTCCTTAAATCCCATTCTTCTATCATCTTCCCTGTCGGGACCGGTAATCATGTTCACTTCTTTAAACATTTGTAAACCCAACTCTTCTTGTCCCTCACTTCCTATGTAGGGTATAGCCGTCTCCTTGTACATTTCATAATCTTGATCTCCCATAATTGTAATCACCTAGCCATTTGAGAAAAACTTCAATTTTTGGTGCAAGCTCGAGGGTATGGCCCTTACTGCATGAATCCAAGGTCTTCTTAAGAGTAGATTGAAAGATCTTGGAATGTACATGACTTGGAATCGAATAGTAAAGTGCTGAGGGCCAATACTCACGGATAAATCAATCTCCCCTATAATCTCTCTTCTAGAACCATCAAAGGCCCTAACTGTTGTGGAAGAAGGCTTAATTGCAGATGTATCGATGCCCAACAAATCCAAGGTAGCGAGTAGGCAAACGTTCAGCAATGATCCGTTGTCAATGAGTACCCTAATGATAATTATGTTGTTACTCCTTACCATGATAAAGAGTGGCTTTGTATGTTTGTTCCCTTCCTCGCCGAATTCTTCGACTGAAAATGAAATTTGATCTATTGCAAGGATCAAATTAGTAACTAGTACTATCTTCTTAGTTGGAATTTCCCGAGGGACCTTTACCTCATTTAAACTGTGAAACAAAGCCTCCTTGTATGGTTCTAATGCAATTAACAGGCCCATCAACAATATTTGTGCAGGAGTCTTACTGAGTTCATCCATGATCTTATACTCACTCAACTTAATCATTTTAGTAAAGGCTGATAGCCCTTCAATGCGTTCGGCCACCATCTTATCATTTGACTCTCCTAATGTGACCTTCCTCTTATGCTCCTCTCTTAGGTGATAAATATTTCCCGATCGAGTAATGCCCCCTATTAGAGGACTTGGTTTTTCCTGATTTACCAAGTGATAGTTAAATGGAGCAGCCTTATAATTTTCTAGTAGCAACGATACGTGGAATGTGTACCTCTTCACTTCTAGAGTCTGGTTGCCAGTATAAAACTCAAAAACCTAGGCTTCTTATCTAAATCAATGACATTGACAGCATAGTCATCAAAAATCATACCAATCACCAGCCCATGGTTGGGCAAGGGATTATTGTTAACGTTAAGAACCGAGGCTTCCACGAAATCCAACTACACTGTCCCTTCATCTATCAAAACTTGAATCTTATTCCTCAATCTCTAGCATACATTAGTCGAATGCCCCACTTGTCCACAGTGGTATTTACACTTTACTGTGGGGTCAAAGATTCACGATCAGTATCGATCACTTAGAAGTTCGTACCGTATCAAATTATCCCTTCACAACTTCTCAAAGACTTGAGTTAAAGGGACTAGTATCTTAGTAAATTGTCTATAAGTCCTGTTGGTTTGAAACTGGTCTTTAAACCGTTGCTGAGCGGAAGGTGGATTCACCCTAAAAGCGACTTGAGCGTTTAGTTTGGCATTTGAATTTACCATACCAACTGTAGATTCTTTGGGCTTGTTGCCGATTGGTCTAAGACTAGATGATGACACTGGTGGTCTTCTATCTACTGGCTCTTGCAACTTACCAGAAGAGACAACACTTTCAATCCTGTACCCTGCCACTACTACAGTAAAATTGGACGAAGCCTGCCTAATGAGATGGGAAAAGTAGGGCCATTCCAAGATGTTAATGAAAGCTGATGTAAGTTCCTTCTCAATCGTAGGAGTAGAGATTCTTGTAGCTAAGGACCTCCATCTTTGAGCATATTCTTTGAACGATTCATTATTCTTCTTCTGTAAGGCAACTAAGTCCATCATAGTTGGGGCTACTTCTACGTTGAATTTGTATTATTCATAAAATGCACGAGCAAGTTTCTCCTATGTATTTATCTAATTCAAATCAAGTTAGGCATGCCAAGTCAGGGCCGATCCAGTCAAACTATCTTGGAATGTTTGTACCACGAGTGGATCGTATTGAACATATTTACCCATCTTCCTCACATACAACTTTGTATGGAGCTTGGGGCAACCCGTCTCGTTATACTTTTCGAATTTTAGTACCTTAAACTTCTTAAGGTATGATCCCATATCATATACGAAAAACTTCGTGATCCCCGCCTATTTAAATTCATCACACCCTACAAGTGCCTTCATCTTCTCAGTTATCTGTTGTGCTAATTTCTTTTCCAGTTCTTTCAAGCTGTCCGTACTTAGCCCATGGTCAATATGTCTCGGTGCCACATACGTGTTAGGTTCGAAGGTCAGGTTGTCTTTCGAGCAAACTCCTTCTGATTTGAATGGGTCTTTTTGATATTCGTGCTCTACTTCAGGAGCTTGTATATTCTTCCCATAACGGGTCTTGGAGCTTTCTTCATTAGTCGGTGCTGTGGCTTGTATTGAAGCAATACTGTCCGCTAAGAATCTCATTTATTCTGCCATCTTTTCCATAGCCCTTTCTATGGAACGAAACCTCAATTCGGAGGGATCATTGATCTCAAGGTCTCCATCATTTCCTTGAGTGGTGGTTATCTTGGTTTGGGAACGTGTTCTAATCGGACTTCTCTAAAAGACTTGACGTTTGGGAGCTATCTTGAAATTTTACCTGGTTATTGAAGACCAACTCAACAAAGGGTTAGTACATATTACATTTTCCTAAGAAAGAGTTGTTAATGGTATAAACACAAGATGCATGTCACGCGAGTGCAACGAAAAATCAAGAATTAGGAAGAAACCTTTGATGTAGCAAAACCTAACTAACTTTTATTAATTTTTTGCAATTGTGAAGTTTTACACCTCCTATTCTATTCACAAAAATTAATTCTAAAGAAAACATAAAAAAAAAACCTAAAATCTAAAATCTAATCTCCTAGTAGCTAGTAGACTTATCTTGCGTCTTTCTCCTCTTTCGGATCATGGGAGCCTACTCTTCTTTGCCCTTAGTCCTCTTCATTGTGCTTCCAATGCCTTTATCTTCTTATGATACTCCTTGCAACAGTTTTCTAACTCCTACTCTCTTTTACTTGTCCTCTCGGGTTCAGCTTCAACTTAAACTCCCTCCTTCTCTTTATTGTCTTCCATATCTTTTAGCCCTTTTAGCTGGTGATAAAGAAATCCTTCGGTTGTGTGGCTCTTGGCTGTTATCGCTTTAGTGGTAGGGGTGGTCTTTCTTATGCACAAAAGAGCTCGGATGCTCTGAAGCTTGGTTACTTTGTCAGCCACTGTCATGCCGGGGTTAAGGAAGTCCAATGAGACAGCTTCCAATGACGGTCTAGGGATCATGTCGTCAATGAGTCCATTGGCTGGGACGTATACGTTGCAGAGGTTGAAGCCGATCAGAGAGACCGCCTTGAAGTCTTCACCTTCTTATCATTTCCTTGCTTGCAAACCACCTAGGTGTCAACAACAACTCTTCCGCTTTCATATTCTAGAAGTACTAGACCTAGTAGCAGCTAGCTATATTTGCCAGTAGCTCAACTCTTTCTTCAAAAGATTTGATAAGGTCGTATTGCTAAGTAAACCTAGCTTGATTGAAACAAAGTTGGTAACTTCTCATGTGGCTAACGAACCAAACCACCAATAGGACCATATTAGTTTTTAGATCTCCTCGTTTCTTTTTCTTGAAATGGTTTAGTGACTGGATCTGCTTAGCTAAAAGGGCCGGGACATATGATTTCCCTTTAAGGAATTGGATTACAAGATCTGCAATTCTAAAGTGGACTCAACGTCTTTCATCAGAGAACAAGATAGTATTGAAGACCACCAATATAAAAGTGTTGACCCGATACTGGTGCCATGCTTCTAAATTTGCACAAAAAACGTTGTGTTTTTCTCTATGCTTTAATTCAGTAGAAAACCAATCCATGACATCCTCTAATCGAATGGTCTTTCCTTGATTTAGAACCCAGTTTATTTTGGTTTTTCTGATTCCCAGCAACTTGCTAAAGATCTTTGGTGCTGTAGCTTCCATGTCTAAGACATAGATATCATCAGTGATTGTAGGAGCCTACAACAATTGGGAGTATTCTTCTAAAGTTAGGCTTAGCTGATGTAGGCCCATACAAAAACTGGTGGATTCGAGCTCCTAAGGGTGGACTAAGGCCCATACTAGAGTGATGTTCACAGGGATCTTTTGTAGAGAGAGGATGGGCCCAATCCTATTCTTAATAAATTCCTACTTATCTGGGCTGAAGAGTCAAAACCACGTTTGAAGTAGTTTTTATGGCCAATGCGGTAGGTGGACACGAATGTCTTCAATTACAACGTAATCTAAACTTTACATAAATTTTCACAAATTATTTATAAGGCAATATCACAACTTCACAACTACCTTTATCCATTTAGGTTTACCACATCATAGTTCTTGTAATTTTTTGAAAAAAAGTTTTGTGTAATGCAAAAGGGTAGGTTATAAAGGTTCTCAAGTTCTACAACCATTATGTTTTTTCAAAGCAACGATTCTGTGGTCGTATTTAAACTTGAGTAGGGTAGCCTGATTGGTCTTGGAAGGTAGATACCCCACAACATCCAAAGCTTACACAATGGTCCCCATCCTAAGGTCTTAAGACGGCCTAGTTCTGACTGTGTCTACCATACATTTATGATGCAGAAAACAAAATAAAAGTAACACCCTCGAAAATTACCCCCTTAAATAAATTGGAACAACAACAAAAAAAATGTTAGTAAAAATAAATAAATAAAATGAACAAATACATAGAATAACATACCTAAGTTCTTTTTATTATTTTTATTATTTCATCTATTTTTGGCAACTTCTAGTAGCTAGCCCTCTAATGGTCTCCAATGGAGTCGCCAAACTATCGAGCATGACTTTTCGATTTTTTTATTTAAAATTGATTTCCCCATTTCCAATTAATACGAAACCATAACCCATTTAATATTAATTCTCGACTAAAGAAATTAGAAAATTCCAGTTTTTTATTTAAAAAAATTTTTGGAGTCGCCACCCGATCAAAGTCAAGAAAAAGGAAGAAAACCATAATAAATTGGGTGAATTGATTACGACTTAGCTACCGGTCTTTGATTTCAATTTTAATAAAGAACTAGAGGGTTCCAAGTTTGGGGGCTAACCTATTAAACCCTAACAGGTACCATTATCTATTTATCAAAATTAGGATTATTCTTCTAACTATAATAATTAAAAAATAAATAAATAAAATTAAAAGAAAAAAAAAACTAATTTTCTACATATTTTATCATCGCCTCGAAAGTGCTTACATACCTACTAGCCGAGATCAAACGATCGTAGTTCTTTCCAAAAACTTTAATATGTTGGTTTATTTTAATTTTGAAAACCGACAAGCTTTACGTTCTTAATTGATTCAGTTTATTAAAAAAAATCTAAAGGAGTCCTAACTCATATGTGTTTTTGTTTTATAAAAAATACTCTAACAATCCTATTTTAAAAAAAAAGGTCTTTTACTAATTTTTAGTTAAAAAAATAATTTTCTATGTGAGGAATGTTAATAATAATAAAAAATTTAATCCTAAAAGAAATGCTAAGCTCTATACTACATTTCAACTATCTATTAAAATAAATAAAATATGACATACTCAATATACATATAGATACACTAATACTAAAGGACTCCATTAGGCTAATATATATACATAACTACTTATATATTATGTTATTAACATCAGCAAATAAGGATCTAATAAAATAAAAATAATAATGATAACAAAAATAATAAATAAATAAATAAACATAATAAAAAAAATTGAAAGAATTGAACAAGGCCAAACCTGGTTGTTGTTCAATGAATCAGTAACGATGGAAAGTAATCCGTGGTGACATTGTAGCATTGGATGAACTGCCTGTATGTATTGGAGTTCTATACATTATGTTCTCGGGCATCACTCTACTGTTCGTTAGACCATGACTAAGGCTGATTGCGCTTGCTATGCGTGATAGAGTCGCAAGGTGATTCGTGCAGCGTGTTAGGATTCAGTAGACTGTCATCTAGAGTCATGTCAATGTAGAGCTGGTGCGTATTATATGTTCAATTGCTATTGTTATGGATGTGTGTGGATTTTTACCTGCTATGGACGTATGTGGATTGCAGACAGTAGTAGCAAAGACGGATCAGGCTTGACGCTGGAGTGTTCTACTACTGGACGAGCTGGATTGCTGTTCCTCTAGATGTTTAGATTCGGCTTGTGCTAATTGTCACGCCCCGAAGCGGCAGAGTCGTAACAGCCCCGCCGTGTAAACCACCCTAAGATAAAAGTTGGCCTCACAACCGCTATCCTAGACCTGATCTACACAAGGCGTCCACAACTAACCCGCTTTGAAGTAGCCAATTTGTAATTTAAATAAATCATTTATCTAAGAAAGTGAGGAAATATATATATGCTATAATTCAGCTATTGTAATTAAGGTTTACAATATTTCTCCGTAATATATTTCCTAGTTGTTACATTATTCAAAATGAAAAGTAATTCTAAAATAAAAACTTAAACCTTAAAATATGTGTTTATTCTTCACATGTTTTTCCTCACTCCCCAGGATCCAGTAGTTGCTAGCTTCGGAGTAATTGGTTGCCGCTTCTTAGCCAGCACCTGCACGATGTCTATAGGGATGTGAGCAACCACAGCTCAGTAAGTAGGAACGGAGGACTTAAAACTATACCATACACTCAACAAGGTTTTCAATCACTTATTAAATGCAATGCATGTGCAAGCAAATGCCATCGCACGACGTTGTCCGGCCCGTCGTGAGATTAGAGAAATTGCGCCCGCTCTAATCCGGGTTGAGGAGTTACCGTTAATGCAACAGCTCACGACCGAACCCAGGCTTGTGTAATGGAGACTTTGCTCCTCCCGCGACTACCTTCGAACCACTGTCTTCATCCCCGCCGCGACCTCCTCTCCTGTCACTTAGTTCGACTGAGGATGAAGAAGGGACCATTTTGCAATCCTGCGCTATCCCTTCCGAAGGGGTCGGTATTTGGCCGGAGAGTCCTAAATTACCCATTTTATGCCTCATTTTAGGGCCTAAAAATTATCTAAAAATTTCGAAAATTAATTTTTGAAAAAGGGCTTCATAGCACTGTTCTATATCATCTGAGTAATCTACACAAAAATTTTGGGCTTGAAACTACACTCCTAAGGTCATTTATTTCTAAATCGAAATGTGCTCGGTTTTGCACGATTTCTTAGGGGCCATATATTACGGGATATAATTTCATCAAAATAATATTTTTCCTACAAACTACATACAGAAATATCCCAGAATAACAAAATTCATAATTTTCTAATTATATTTACTATTTTTACAAAAATTCACAAGATTCGGGCTGGAAATCGGACTCACCGATTTGGGTGGTGGTGGCCGTCCACTTCCAGCTCCTCGTCTGGTGTGAGTTCCTTTTAAAACCCTTAACTGCACAGTGTTTCTTATTTTTTTTATTTTCTGGATTTTCTCTCGAATTTTCAACTCTCTCTAATTTTCTTTGATTTGTATCTGTCCAAATGTGCTCTGTAATTTTTTCTACTATTTATAGGGCTTTGTGGAATTTATTGTGCATTAAATGGGATAAGACATTTGCCTTATCCCTTGATTTTTGGCTTTAATGTTGGCTTATTCTAATTGGCTGAATTTTTTCTTATTTTTCCCAACTGCTACGACCCAATTCTGGATGATTCATGATTTTTCCTAATTTTTCTTGATTTTTCTTTAATTAATTATGAATTTTCTTTAAGCATTTAGTATTATTTTAACATATTTCGCGTATTTTAAGTAATTACGCGTATTTTTATCTACACGTAAATACATGTAGGGTACACGTGAACATTCCTAATTATTATTTTGGTCATTCTAAAATTTTTAGTATACATATAATCTATCTCTAGTAATTTATTAGTTATTATATGACACTTTTTGCCTTTTCGGTAATTAGCAATTATTATGCTTAAAATTTGAAAATTTTATAGTCTCTTATTTTATTGCTTATTTTCTTAAATTTAAGTTTACGGGGTCATTTTTACTAATATTCTTCTCAATAGTTTATAATTTGAGTTTGATCGGATCTTTTAGCCGATCGCCCTAAACCTTGGGTTCTAAGTTCAATCTTACGGTTACTTGGCTGAACTTTGGGGCTTACACTAATCGAATTGCACGATGTCATGGGTTATGGCTTGAATTGAAGGACAGTAGCAGTTGCAGTAGTTTGGAGTGCTGCGGTTGTGCACGTTGAAGCGGCGTAGGGATGCGTTGTGTAGATCGTAAGGTTAGGTGCTTAGTTGGTGGAGCACAGTGCTGCGACGGATCAAGGAATTCGCTAGCTTGTTGTCGACATGTAGTGGGGTTGGTGTAAAGGGGATGAGTTCTTGTATTGGACTATTGCGGGCATACTATGCCATCAACATGGAATTGGGTCAATGATGAGTGGGCTGCTACTGTTTTAGTTAAGGGGTCGGCTATGAGTAGTCTGCTGCTATTTCAGTTAAGGGGTCAGTTGTGAGTGGTCTACTGCTGGTGAATTGTGTTCATGTGTGATTGAGAGGGGGACATAGTGTGTTGTTTGGCCACTGCATCAGGGAGCTATAAAGTCTGTTTTCTCAGGTTGTAGATCTTCAGGCGTATTATGTGTTGCAAAGGCGAAGGATGGCAGATGAAAGTCCGTTTCTTCTTTTTACGAGTGTGTGTATTTATATAAGCCAAACAAAATCATATCTATTATATCTAATTAAATAATTAAACTAGATATGAATTAATTCAAATCTGATTTAATAAAATCAAATTAGATTTAAATGATTTTAATTAGATATGAATCCCGTTTATTCATCTCGCTTTTTGTAAAAGATAGAAAAAGATTGAAATAAAAACACCTAAGTATCTAGTAAGATTCGAACCCAAGACCTCAAATTAAATCCAATCCAATACTCCAATACTTATCCTTTAGGCTGTTGGCTTGTGTCTTGATTTTTAATATAACTAAATTGTACTCAAAACACCCAATTCCTAAAAATACATTTTTTAACTAAGCTAAACTAAAATGATTGACTCTAAAATAATTTACTTCCTACAAAAATCTTTATATATTTTTTCTTTTTTTCATTTTTTTTTTTTGCTATTTTCATCATTTATTAATTTTTATTTTTTATTAATTTTTTTTGTTATTTTTATTTTTGAATTAGGACCCTTTTTGTAAAAATAAAAATATTAGGACTTCAAAGGGGTAAAAATTAGGTGTTTACAATACTTAAGTATTTTCATTTAGACATTTCAAGTATTAGAGGATTCAAAGTGAAAATATGATCAATTTAGAGGAGTTTTACGTAAACAAATACAGCTTGAATCAATCTACAACATGTTAGAATTCAAGGCAACTAGCTTATACTTTATATCGGAGGCTTTGGAGTCTATGCCGTCAGCCTTGGAAGCTATACCACTAGCCTTCATGGTCGGCCTTCAATAAAAAAAGATCCATTTGAAAGAAACCCTAACTTTCTCTATAAATAGATTGTGTATCATAGTTAGACGAACTTTTTCATCTTCTTTAGAATTAGGGAGTCTTAGAAGCTATTAGGTTTTATTTTAGAAGAGTTTTTCTTAGAATTTCTTAGATCATTGAGAAGACTTTGCTTTTTCTATGGATATTAACTTTGGGGTTGCAATTGAAGTTTACTCATCATAATTATAGAATCGGTGATTATAGAATCAGTGATCTCTATTCTATTTATGTTTAATAAATTCTATGATTTATTCTTACTTTTAATCATGAAATTCTTTGTGAATTCAATTATTATCTGTGCTTTTGTTTTAATTTCCATGGTCGGCTAAGTTTTATTTGTGGGAAATTCATGAAACCCTAGGTAGTTGAGATGAATTTTGTATTCATGTTATAGGGTTAATAGATGTATGGATGATTTATGATTTCAATTATAACTATCTAATTGATTATAATTATTAGAAACAGTATTAATACGAGAGTTGATATAGGGTTTGTTAGAAATTCTTAATTAAGCTGATTAGTTAATGCGGGAGTGGTGTTAATTAGATTAATTAGAAATTATCCAGGAATTAATGTAATGTTTCGAGTTAATTATTTGCTAAGACATTAGGGATAATTTATTTAGGACAATTGAAGATCATAGCATCAAGAGATGTATGATTATAATTTAAAGTCCATTATTAATTAGAGATACAAAAGTTGGCTAATTAATTAGAGGTTAAGTTCATAATTTTAAGGCATGATAATTTCACTTGACTAAATGTATAGCTATTAATCTATATAACATGATGATAATTTGATTTGCGTAATAAGGGTGGATTCTGTTTTTTCCACGATTCTCAATTGATTGCTTAGTTTTAGATATTTTATCATACTTCTTTTTTATAGTTTTAAGGTAATTATTAGATTAGCTAATTCAAAATTCAATTTTGATTATCATAGGATTAGCAATTTCTTAGTCCTTAAGGGATTGACAACCTTGCTCACTTTGCATTACTTTATTCTAACCTAGCATACTTATAGGAATATTTGCAATTTAATTTCATATATATAGTTAAAGCAAATCAACATGCCAACCAACCTCAAAGAATTTGTTGTCCACTTCCTCTAATCTAATAGGGATATTTTTGCTTGGTCCCTATTAGATATGCTTAGAATTCCAAAGGAGGTGATTACCCATAAGTTAAACATTGATCCAACTACTATGGTTATAAAACAAAAAAGGAGACATTTTGCACTAGAAAGCAAGCAACTGTAGAAGAAGAAATTCAAAAATTATAAAAGGTAGATTTTATTAGAGATAAACCATATCTTACATGGCTAACCAATTGTATGTTAGCTAAGAAGGAAAATGGTAAGTGGAGGATGTGCATCTACTTTACCAATCTTAATAAGGCATGCCTAAAGGATTGCTTCCCTTTGCCCAATATTGGTTAGATGGTTGGTTTAACCTCAAGATATGCCTTATTAAGCTTCATGGATGCTTTTTCTGAATATAATCAAATTAAGATGTACCCCTCGAATCGAGTACATACCTCTTTCATCACTAACTTTAAGATGTATTATTATAAAGTTATGTCATTCGGTTCGAAAAATGTAGGAGCTACATATGAAAGGCTAGTTACAAAGATGTTAAAATCTCAAATATAAAGGAATATTGAGGTTTATGTAGATGATATGTTTGTCAAGAGTAAGACTAATGATGAGTGTCTTTTTGATCTACAAGAGACCTTTAACATGCTCAAACAACACAACATGAAATTAAATCTATAGAAGTGTGTGATTGAAGCATCCTCATGGAAGTTTTTAGGCTTCATGGTGATGTAAAGGGGATTTAAAGCCAACCTTGAGAAAATTTGGGTTGTATTGGATTTGGAGTCACTGAAGTCTATTAAAGAGGTCCATAGGTTGATTAGTAAAGTGGTACCATTTAATCTATTCTTGTCAAAGAGTATAGAGGTGTAAAGTTTTTTCATTTCCTAAGAAATCCATTATAGTTTAGATAGACCATAAAATGTGAGCAAGCCGTCAAGGCTTTAAAAGAGATCCTAACCATGCTATTAATCTTGTCAAAGCCAATGGAGGGCAAAACTCTTTATTTATATTTGTTAGTAAGTGATTGAGCTCTTTCATCTATTCTCGTATGAGCAAAAGGACTACTTGCATAGCCTAGTTTATTATGTTAGTCATGTTTTGTAAGGACTCGAGCTATTTTGTATAAAATTAGAGAAGTTTGTCTTAGCTATTATTATAGTAGCTAGGAACCTTTGAACTTACTTCGAAACTCACTAAGTTGTGGTCTTGACTAATCAATCTTTGAAACATGTTTCACAAAAGCTCCTTGCCTTATGGTGAATAGTTAAGTATGCTTTAGAGCTTAGCACTCTAAGGATCCATTATCGACCTAGGGAAGCCTACATGGCTTAGATTTTTGCCAACGTTATAGTCAAGTTCATTGGGAGTGAAGGATGTACTACATAGTTAGTGGGAGCTCAAATTTCTTATGCTTTAAAATTTGGGCTCCCAACTAGCAACAATGAATCAAAATATGAGGCACTTTTGGTAGGGATGAAGTTAGCTAAAGAGGTCGGAGCTAAGCTACTAAATATTTATTCTAATTCCCAATTGATTGTTAATCAGGTTAAAAGAGACAATATGGCTAAGGATAGGCACATGATCAAGTACCTGAAGTTGGTTAAAGAGCATAGAGCTAACTTGGAAAACTGGCAATTGATAAAGATTCCAATAGTGAAAAATTATGTTGTGGACAAGTTGTGTAAGTTAGCTTGCATAAGTTAGCCGAAGTGGGAAGAAAGGATTTTTATAGAATATCTACTAGAAAAAGGGTACGAAGGGGTAACCAACTGAATGTTTGGAGGTATAAGCAAAGTAGATGGAATGCTGTTGGATGGACCCCATTTTTAACTATCTGAAGAATAGAGTCTTGCCTCAAGACTACAAGGAGGCTTGAAGGCTCATATATAAAGTCGCTAACTTTATAGTAATTGATGAGAAATTATACAAAAGAGGATTAAGTATGCCTTATTTGAGGTGTCTACAGCCATCAGAAGTAGAATAGCTCTTTTTATGCCTAAATGCCAAAGTATGCAACAATCACATAAAGGTTAGAGCTTTATATAAAGAACTCTGTAGCTCGAATATTGGTAGGCCTATAATAAAGAAAGATTCCCTTTGTTTGGTTCAAATTTGTGATGGTTGATATAGGAATACTCAAATTGAAAGAGCACAAAGTGCATATTTGATTCCACTTACTAGCCCCTAGCCCTTTTATCATAACCCTAAGGAAGGTTTAGTAAGATTACCTAGAATTTTCATATCACGTGTGCACTCATGATACACAAACCATCTTCTAAGTTAGACACTACAAGACTCTAAACAATTACTTGCTAGGGTTTTCAATTTTTTTTCCTTAATTTATTAACTTATCATAAAATATAAATAACTATGGATATCTAATATTTCATAGCTCCTCAAAACTACAGACAATCGGTATCCCTACCAAATAATAAGACATGATATGTCAACTTTATAAATTATAAGAAATACTAAAATTATATTGAACTTTAACATAAAAATGTTTCTATTGAGAATGTTTCTATATTAGTTATAGAATCCTTAACTAACTCTAACATTATCATACATATATTTGGTTTGCACTTTGCAGCCGAGATTTATCCTAATTATAACTCTATTGAGCTTGCAATAAAAACTATAGGGGAATAAGCAAACCACAGCTTGGTCAGTTCATTCCTCACACTACCATTCAAATAATTTATCAAGCATTATTAGCATACATGCAATCTATCTACATGTAAAATGAATACATTCGCACTAGATGTAAGTAATACATCCATAGGAGTCTGGAACTATGGAAGGTGTAGATTTATATTGTCTACACGTCGATTATCCTTTGTACTTACTTGCATGGAGCACCTCACCTTAACCGCATGAAAATGCTTAGGAGCACCATCTCTCTAGATGACACTTGACTATTATCCTAGCCGAGAAAGAAATATCAATCTAAACAGGTGGACCCTAACTAAAGCCATCCACCAAGCATATCAAAGGCCTCTTAGGCACGTAAAACAAGTCCCTGTGCTAGCAAAACATATCTAAGGCGTCATGGGCATAAATATGCGAGTGCACTTGCAATCTATTAGAGATATTATTCTAGCTTTATCTCAATGATAAAAATATCATTTATGGGTACTATAAGCCCTCACAAAAATTATACCAAAAATATGTTTAGAATTGAAAAAACGTTTTCTAAGAATACTTTTCTTGAAATCTACAATGCTAATACTCTCTATCAATATTTTAATTGAGTCATAGACATATGACGAATATAATTGGTTATTTGGTAAAATATTTATATTTACTAGTTTAAAAGGGTGATCACATGGATGATAGCAAATAAGCAAAATAGTTAGTTACATATATAGGGAATAACAACCAACAAAACATCGTGCAACTAATATGCATAAGCAGATAGCGGGTCATTAGAACTCTCTCACCTAGATGAATACTCATTCTCCAAGCCTTTAAGGTTTCTAAAACTTGACAATTGAATACCTAAAAAATAATGAAACTTATAAGTGTTCTAAAAAGCTAAGCTCCTCGATTACTTAATTTCCTACCATAACCTAAGCACGATATGAACATGGTTTCACTTATTTATTATAGTAAATAGTAAATATATTTGTAAATTATGGTATTTTATGTATTTAATTATTTATTTCTCCACATTATTTGTTTATAGGGTCAACTAATTTAGTTATTCTACTTTTTCTTCTTGGTTTATATCAAATATTTAGTTACATATAACTTTTTTATTTTAATTTTTATTTTTATGACTTTATAGTCGATGTTTATCATTTTTGGATGTATTCTCATATAATGGCGTTCATTTTGGATGTTAAAACTTATTTTTTTCCACTATTGGTCTAAATCGTTACAAAATTGGTTATTTTGCTTTGAATAGTTTTATTTATCAATTTTAAGTTTTTCTTTATTATTTTATGATTTAACTAATTTTCAAAATTATATATATATATATAATTCTTATTTTTAAGTCCATTTTACATTTATTTCACTATTTGTTCATTTTTAGCTTAATTGACCAATTATATCAATTTTTTTATTATTGTAAATTTTTCTTATTAATAAATTATTATTATTTTTTAATTATTCTATATTTTTTTATTCAATTAATTGTTTTAAATAAATTGCTAACATGGTATTCTCTTACTTGTCCATGTGGCAATTTATTGATTTTTTCTTATTTTTATATTTCTTAAATGTTGTATTATTATTATTATATATATCTATATGTTACTATAATTAATTAATGAATATTACATGGGCCTTATTTGCTTTTATGGGTTTTGACCTAACCCATGTGCTTATATATATTATATTCTATTATATCAAATAAATATATTATATATATGTACTTATATGCATATGCTTATGTACATATATGTTCTTAATTATTTTATTATACTTAATAATTTATAATATATGGTTATACTTAGTTTATTATTATATATACTCATACACATACATATGTACATATATATATCCATTTTATTATGTTACATTAATTAAACATATTATAAATATGTATGAACCTATATATGTATATGTGTGTGTGTGTGTGTGTGTGTGTGTGAATTCTTAAGTATATATGTACACTTAGTATATTAGTATAAGTACTTATATGTATATGTATATTATACTATTATTATGCATATGTTTATACATATATACATATACATATATACACATATTTATACTTGTAATATACATTTATTATACATATCTATGTACATGTACATATACATGTACATGTGTTTATACTCAATTTTATATGTACTTTTATACACATATATATACGTATTTTTATATTTTCTTAGTGTATTTTTAAGAAAATTTCATATATATAAATATAATTTCGGTTTGGTTTATATAAATATACATAAATACTAAGTATTTCTTGCCTATATATTTTTGTGTACATATTATACTTCATGTTTATAGAACGTATACATATGTATATATATTTCTTATTTATTTCCTTATATGTATATACATACTATATATTCTTATACATATGAATATAAATTATACATACATATTTACATGTATATTCATATGTCCAACTAGTTCATAATATATCTATACATATATGTATTTATCCATCTATATGCATAATAGTATATATATATATATATATATGTATATAAATATATAAACATTTAAACATAATTTTCAAAAGAAATAGATCACATACTCAAAATCTAACACATTTACATGGAGTTCCATACACTAAAATATATACTAAATATATCAAGTGAAAGAAAACATAAAAGTATACAAGAAATATATAAACATAATCTACATAAGAAGACTAGTGCTAACAATATAAAAGAAAATATAATTACTTGTTCTTAAATACCTTTGAAGAAAAATCCTCTTTCTCTTTCTTTTAGTGTTGTTGAAATAGGTGGCTAAAAGTATACTTCATAATGAGTGGTTTGATGACAGAAAAAAAGAGAATTTAGAGGAAGAAGATGAAGAAAGAAAGAGGAAAAATGGTAGTTCACTTTCTGAGATAATATATAACCTATTTACATGTGTAAATTTATAATAATTGAAGAAAACTAGAGAATTCTATAGATTCTCTAAATGTTCACGACAAGATAAGGGAAAGTGGAATAAAAGAAAAAGAAAAGAACATTAAATGAATTGAAAATGACATTTTAACCTTTTGATCAAAATTTGAAATATTAATATGATAATCATATTATGTACATATAATAAATATAATTTAGTAGAAGTAAAGAAAAGAAAAGAAAAGAAGGATGATAAGGGAAATAAAGACATGAATAAGTATAATAAAATTTTTAATTTTCTTTAAATATTTCTAATACTATAAATAATATTAATAGTATTATGTGCTATAGTTATAAGAAAATTATAAGTTATAAAAGTAACATTAACTTTATAATACATAAATAGCAAATAACCAATGGAATTAAAGTTTAATTATCTAATTATATATGATAGTAATTTACATACATACATACACACTCACATACATATATATATAGTTACTAACAATTATAAGGTAATGTTATCAATTTTATAAATTAATTAAATACTTTTATGTTTATTAGCACTTAGAAGTTATCTTTAATCATTAGTTAGCAATTTCACATGATTAAGCGTAATGTTTAGTGATTGTACTTAATTAAGGTTTTATCACTATTAAGGTAAATTTTTGTGTTTTATAAGTCTAAAGTTTTTGGTTTTGGGTTTTGATCTGGTTCGAGTTTGATTTATCGTATGTACATGCATATAGGATTTAAGGTTTCTATATGCGATTGGGGTTTTTGTCAAGTTTAGAGTCAATCTCTTGCAATTACACATATTTAGGATTTAGGGTTTTCATACGCTATTAGAGTTTGAATTTAAAAGTTAGGGTTTTTTATATTTGTTTTAGGTTTCAAATTTTAAAATTTTAATTGACTTTAAATTTATCAATTCTATTGACTTAAGGAAATTACCTACAATATTGAAGTTTAACTCTACACTCGAAAGGCTAGATTTGCGGGGTTTATATCTTTTCCTAATAGGGGTTAGATATCCTTAATGCATTATTGAAAACTAGCAAACATAAACAATACATTATTTTCACTGTATATTACTTTACAAAATGAGTCGAAGCAAATGTAGTGGTCAATATAAAAGTATAGCATTAAGGCCTTCATGGTTAGTAACATTCTAACCAGATTTTGGATGCCATATGCTATTATCACTACTAATGGCCTACAATTTAACAATGACAAGTTTAGAGAGTTCTGTAAAGCTCAGCATATCAAGCTATGTTATACATCATTCATATACCCTCTAAGTAATGGATAGACGAAGGCTGTGAACATGGTAATTCTTCAAAGTTTAAAGAAGAAGGTAAACTAAGCTAGCAATAGATGGGTAAATGAGTTATTGAATGCTTTGTAGGGCTATAAGACTACTTAAAGGACATCGACATGCCACACTCCTTATCCGTTGACCTTTAGATTTGAAGTAGTGTTACCAATTGAACTCCAAATGGAGAGTACGAGAGTCAAAACTTATAACCCCGAGTATAATGATGTTAGCCTTTGAGCAAATTTAAATACTATCCATGAGACTTGAGCATTGGCCAAAGCTCACCTTACTGCTTATCAGCAACAAGCAATGAGGTATTATGACAAGCACATTAAGCATAAGTGTTTCTAACCTAGCAATCTAGTTTGCAAAAATCTAGAGGCCTTGGTAGCAAGGGAGTGTAAAAGAAAGCTAACTCAAGCATAGAAAGACCCCGTGAGGGTAAAGGAGTGGTAGGTAATGGACATGCTTAAAGATTGGAGAGACTTTAGGGACAACCCATTCCCCGAGCATAGAATGCTAATAATCTTAGGCCTTACTTCAAGTGATTAATCTATTGATGAAGATATGTGAATTTTTTATTTCATGCTGTGTGGATTTTTTATTTTATGCTTAGAACTTACTTGCACTTTGAAAGATGTTTCTTTTATGATTATGCTATTGACATTGTCAATGTTGGTTGATCGGCCTATATGCGTACCCATCTTTGTTTCAATGAGTATTTTAAACTACCAGAGTTAATGAACTAACCTTGTTTTTGTTCTACAACTTGCTTAATGAAGTGTTCATTTATTCATTGTTATTCAACTCTATATTGTGCTATACTTTACCATGGCATTCTTTGTATTGGCATGAACATAATTCTAAAAATATTGACTTAAAGTTCCTCAGCTAGTAATGAAGCACATGACTCCCATCTAACCTCCTTTATGAGGGAAAAGCCAAGAAGCCTTTATGCCCTATAAAAGGGTGATGAGAAAATCACAAAGCACTCATCCCTAAGTCATATATTTGATGAAGAATAGGAAATGGATATCCACGAATCTCTAAGTAGAGAAAAGAACTTAGATAACAAGATGTAAAAGCTTTAAACTATTCTAATAGTGACAATACTAATCGTTATAAGCCCTTACAAAGGATGACAAGTTATTCGAAAATAGCCATCAACTAATGATGGGCATAATGCTATCTAAATACTATGGACAATGAGCCATTGTAGACTTAATCACTCTAAGTCTACTAAATAGACGATGAGCTACTTAGAAGCCCTAAGCCATCAACTAGCTATAGGTGCAATACTCTAAGTTTAATCAATAAATAACATGCTACTGTCAACCTAAACATTTTAAATCTATAGCATAGATGACAAACTATTTGGAAGCTACATGTTACTAATTACCTACAGGCATAATGCTCTAAGTCCTATAATAAATAGGGGCAACATGCTAAACAGAAGCCCTAGATTACTCAATAACTAATTGAAATGGCTCATAAAAATCATGAGGCAAACATAAGAAATATATTTGTAGAATGCCTTAAGTTAACAAATAACTACAAGCCAATATAAAAGAAAGTTAGATTCTAGTTCAAGGTAAAAGTAAAAGGTACATAAATCCTTCAAGAGACTTTAATAAAGGTCTAAAAAATTATCTTTACATTAGATTAAGGTCACCATCTTGACCTAAGAGTAATAAAAAAAAGCAATAAAGGACTAGTAGGTAAAGAGACACTTCAATTCTTCATAAGTTGATCATAGATTAGAATTTAGCTATTAGGAACTTGATTACAATCAATGGGGGAGTTTGAAGGGGGATCAGAAGCAGGAGTCATAGAGTCCTCAAGTGCTTTAGGAGCTGCTTCCTTTAGAGCATCAAGAGTCACTTGAATGTTCTCTTCGATTCCTTCAATAGGTTGACCCACTACTCTAGTTTCAACAACATTCTCTTCAATGGTGGAGGACTCTTCTTTTTGACCTCGTTAGGTAAAGTTTGTGCAACTTAAGTCGTAATCTAGGTAGTAGGTGAAAACTTGATCCCAAGCAAGATTTACCCCCTCTAACATCTTTTTGGCCATGAGATTAATATAGTCGTAGTGGATATCCTCAAAGGCCTTCTCATAGGCTTTTTGGTAGCTTAAATCTTACTCCTTTTTGAGATTTGACATCATGATCTTTAGGTCCCCATATGAGCTCTATAAATGGGCTACCTCCTCAATATGTTTACTCTTAAGGTTTTCTACCCTACCTTATACCTCTTGTAGATTGGAAACAAGTTGATAACTCTTCTTCTTCTCTTTAACTAGAGCAATCTCCTTCTCTTCCTTAAGTTTGGCCTCATGGTCAGTCTTCTCCTTAAGGCTCTTAGCCTCCTCCTCTAACTTCACCTTCTCTTCCCCTCATTTTTGCTAGAGCTTTAAGTACTTAACCTCAAGAGTGGCAATCTAATTCTTACAATCTTTAGCAATATGAAACAAAACACATAATTTCATAAGTGAGGCTAATCAAAGGGTGATAAAGAAACATAAAGTGAATGTGTTACAAATTTTTTCTCCTCTTCCAAAGCTTCTATGATCATCATTTAACACTAGGAGCTTTGAAAAACAAAACCAAGTTGGAAGAAGGTATAAAAACCTTATGTATAAGTGATAGTTAGAGCCCTTACATCATAAATTTTCAAGGTGACCAACCACAATAAACTATCAGAACCTAAATTATGAGTCAACTTAATAGTATTTGTTAGAGAACCAATGCCCTCTAGAAGATGGATTCCTCTTATCAATTTTAAAGTAACTTAACCATTTCTAAGTGCTTTATCAACAATAGAAACATTCTAATAAGGATAAAATTGTAAGACCCCCTTGTTCACTTTCCTAAAGGGAGCCATATATCTTGGTAAAGTAATAGGGACTTCCTTAGTCTTCTTGGGGTCCTTTAAGCTTCCATTAACTCTTTCATCTTTCTTCTGACCTTCCTTAGGCTTTTTCCTCTTAGCTAGATCCCTTTCCAATGCTGGATAGTCATGAGTGTTTGGTCGCTTCTTTGGCTTAATGGTTTTTGTAACCTTCCTCTTCAAAGTAACCTTTGTTGGCAACTATCTTTGACAATCTTAGTGGTAGTGGACTTTGCAAGCAACTTCATAGGAGCTTTCTTAACATCCTCCTTTTTTTGTACTTTCTAGCTTTCAACTAAGTAAAGAGATCCTTTAAGCTGGGTCTTTTAGCTACATATCTACAACAAAAAAACAAAAAAAAAAAGAAAAGAAAAGAGATCAAGGAGTTAAGTCAAAAAAATGTGAAAATGAAAATAAAACTACTTACAGATGTCGTGTTGAGCACGAGTAAGGAAGGCCACCTAGCTCCTAGAATAGATGTGGTGGTCATTCTTCTTGCAAGCCTACTTAGCACAGTGAAACCACAAATAGCTTATACCTTACTCAACAACAATACCTTCATTAGTGCCCTTAATGTCTTCACCTTAAGTAGCACTAGCACCCTATAGAGCTCTTACTTTGTCCCTAAGAAAGATCAGCACACTACGGGAATACTTATCTATGATGGTTTCCGTATCCCATAGAAACCAATTGTTGTTAGAGGCCTCCATGATGGTATCATAAGCCTTTTGGTCATTGGGGAGCAATTTTTTTATGTCTAATTATTTGATTAGGCAACTCAAAATAGTTAGGAAATCTAGGTTGGTTTTATACCTTACTACAACCGATTTTTGCTTCCAATAGTAGATAGAGGACTCTAATCCTATTAAGATCTTTCTTTGAGGATGGTTGCAAATATAAAACCATCCATCACCCTTCTTTATGGTGAAAAATAACGAAATAGAGTTATAGTGGCTTTAATCTCTAGGTCCTCATAGAAACATTCAAAAGAAACCATTAATTTATAAGAATTTGGAGTTAACATAATCGGGCAAATACGATGGTTGTAAGGTAAGATTTCTATAAAGGAGAGAAAGGAAATCTTAGATCGACCTTAAAGTATTTTTCAAAAAGAGCAAACTTACGATAGCTAAGTGAAGTGATACACTTGTGTAGTTTTGGCCTCTCTATTTTTCAAATTCGAGGGGTAGATAGGAAATTAAGTTTCAAAATGTTGAAGTCTTTCTCTATCATTGTATTGGCAACTCCATTAGCACTCATGTCATATTCGATCCCTGAATAGAGTAAAATCGAATGGGTGCTATGATAAAAGCATATTTTATTCATGTTTTAATGTACGAATTAGAGAGAATTATTATTGATTTTATAGAAATAATTTAAAATCAGTACTTAAGTGTTTTTATTTGGACATTTTAGGTATTGAAGGATTTAGAGTGGAAATACGAATAATTTAGAGGAGTTTTACGCAAACGAAGAAGCCCGAATCGAGTCATAACATGATTAGAATTGAAGACAACTGGCTTAGACTAAACACCGGTAGCCTTAGATTTCTATGCCACCAACCATGGAAGCTACACCATCGACTTTCACGAAAAGAATACCTTTCAAAAGTCAACCTTAGTTTTCTCTATAAATAGTCATGTGTTCCATAGTTTAAAAAACTTTTATGTCTTCTTTAAAGTTAGAGAGTTTGAGAACAGTTGTAGACACCTAATTTTTGCCCCCTTTTATTTTTCAAATTAGGTTATAGGGTCCTAAATTAGAAAAAGTTCAAAAAAAATAGAAAATTAAAGAAAGCCTTAAAAAATGAAGAAATTTAGAAAAATAGGAATTCTAGAAAAACATAAGAAAATAGGAAAATAGGAAAAAAAGCACAAAAAATAAGAAATTTAGAAAATACAAAAAATAAAAATAAATAAATAAATAAATAAAAGTTTTAGAAGATAACATTTTGTTAGATTAAATTTAGGTTTAAAAGTTGGGCCATTGAACCTAGGCTTAGATTTAAATACGGCTCAGGCTGATTGAGTCCATATGTGCAATTTAATTGCACATATAGATAAAGCATAGGCCAACTGTTTGACAGTTGAGCATATGGACATAGCATTAGCATTAAGCATAAGGTTTTAGGTTTGAAACTTGGCAAAGGTAGGTAGGCCTTTTTCTCATTTTTTGGTTTTCAATCACATCAGGGACTGCTACGTATCAGGGTCTAATTGCACCATGTGTCCTGACACGTGGCATCATCGGATTTGTTGGCCCACTGACATGGCACCACATGGCATGCTATGTGTCACGAAATGACACGTAGTATGCTAGGGTTAGTTGGCACGGCTGACGTAGCACCACGTCAACCCACTTTTTCTTCCCCCTTCCTTCCTTTTCCCTTTTGTTTCCTCTCTTTCCGTCGAGTTTCTTTAGGTTTCCAGCACTTTTCGCTTCAGACCACCCACTTCAGCATCATTTTTAGACCCTTTCTCATTGCAATTTCACCAAATCAATGGTGAAATTGCAAAATAGACATAGCCTATTGTGAATCAGTACAAAAAACATGTCTGAATATAGTTAAAGGAGCATTCAATTTGAGCTCCAAAAATTGGAAAAAAGTTATTTTCCTGAGCATTCTTCATTAATCCAATTCTAACTTTCCTTTGTTTCTAGGTTAGATTTTTATATAAATTGATGATCATGGGACATAGACGAACACACACAACAAACAGAATCAATCCCTACACTCTCTATATCTATTCGAGATCACTTTCTCTCTCTAACCCACTCTCTCTCTCTTCGATTCTCTCTCTTCACTACGACCCGAGCTGAGCCACCACTCTAAGAAGACCATCTACAGCTCAGGTTCTCCAACCTAGCTATTTTCAACCTCCGCCATTACCTCCATCTACACCACCAAGCAACCACCATCGAACCCTAACTGGCCCCTCTCTCTCTCTCTCTTCAAACCACCACCCCTAGCTATCCTCAAGCAAAACTAAGCCTACAAGCAAACTCCTTACATTCAGAAAAACCTATCCCAACCCACCAATCATACCCAGCAGCCCCCATATGGTCAAACCACCACTGTGGCCCATGGCCAACTTTCGAAAACCACCTAAATGGCTCCAAAACACCAAGGCACTGAACCTACCTGCCCCCCCATCTCCAATCTAATACTCATAAAAAGATCGTCACCCGCTCATTTTAGTGGATAAAACAAGCTGAATCGTGTCCCGTTAGTACTGGAGAAGAAGAAGCCAAGATCCAACCTGATCTGACCCACTTAAGTCCGACCTGTGCATTCGAATCCGTCTGAAGTTTTTATTTTAATATTTTTAATTCTTTTTTTTGTTGTTTTATTTTATTTGTTGTTTTATTTTTGTTCATTTGTTTTGTGTAAATGTAATAGAAAATACTAATAATGAAAAAAAAATATTAAAAAAAAAAGAAAAAAGAAAAAGTAAAAGAAACAGAAAGAAAGTAATCCATTTATTTACTTTAATAGAAATAAATAGAATAAGTATAAAATAAATAAGATAAAAAATAAAAATAAAAATAAATAAATAGGTTAGTAAACAAAAATTGTTTTCACACTTAGAGAAATTAAGTTTTCTAAAAATAAGTGAAAATAAATAAACCTTTTTTCCAAATTAGGACTATTTTTAGAGTTTCTAAAAATAAAACACTAATTAGGACCTTTTAAAAAAGAATTTCCTTGAATAAACTGAACTAGGTGAAACGTAAATGCGATCCTTTTTTTTTAAATTAAAATCAAACCACCCACTAAAGTTTTTTATAAATGAACTACGGAAATTTGATCTCGAATAGCAGGTAGTAGGCCCCCTTACGTAAGTACAGGGCGACTTAAAATATGGAAAGTTTTATTTTTTCCATTTTTAGATATTTAAGTAGATTAATTAATTTAGTCGCATGTATCATAATTAGATGTTTTTAGAAATTAAAAAGGGTATATTTGAAAAGCGAAGTTAAATTCGAAAAGTTAAAAAATGGTACCAGTTTAGGGTTTAATAAATTAGCCCCCAAACCTAAATCTTTGGTTTTTAAAAAAACCGTTTTACAAATTGGTTTTTTAATCGATAGACCGGTAGCTAAGTTATAACCAATCCACCCAATTGGTCATAACTTAACCCCTTTTCCTGACTCCGGTTAGGTGGTGTCTCCAAATTTTTTTAAGTTGGAAAAAATGGTCTTCTTTAAACCCTAGTCGAGAGTCAATATTAAATGGGTAGGGTTTAATATTGATCGGCTTAAAGAAGACCTACTTTTATAAAAAAAAATCTGAGAGGGTGAAAAACCAGGCTCGACAGCTTAGCGACTCCACTAAGGACCGTCAAGAGGGCTAACCACTTAAAAACATTTCAAAATTAAAATGGCTTTTCAAATTACCCGCATTGTTTAGTTATTTCTTTATTTATTTATTCTTTTATATATTGATTTGTTTATTTGATTGCTTTGTGTACATATTTATTTTTAATTAGCATGTTTATTTTAGTAAGCATGAGATTTATTTTACTGCATCTTGAATGCATAGTAGGTGCGATCGAACCTAGGTCATCATAGGATCTTAAGACAAGGAGCCATTGTGTAAGGTCTCGGACGTAGTGGGGCAACCACCGTTTGGGGCCAATTAGGCTACCCCACTTAAACTTTGATGTGACCAAAAAACCGTTTCATTATAAACGTATGAGGTCATAAAGTCTAAGGACCATTAGAATCCACCTGTCTTGCATCATACTCCATAGGGTTAACAAATAATTAGCAAAACGGCAATGTTACATAAAAAAAAAAAAAAGAAAGAAAAATGATAGATTCTAGAGTTTTTAGTTTTCCTATATCCTTCCTAGAATTGATGTACATAGGAGATCTTGTATATTAGTCTTTTTCCATGTAATTTATGTTTTCTTTGTAATGTTCTAGAAATGGCGAGCTCATCTAACGCCAGGGTTCTCGCCAAAGAGATTCATGTCCACAAACCTGCAGACCCAAAGCCTATACTCAACCAGTGGTTTCAAACCTTCAATCCGAGAAAGCAACAATTCTTTACCAAGAAAATTAGACCCATACTCTCACTGGCCAAAGTGAAAGTTAACATCACGTTAGTAGGGGCCTTAGTCCCTTTCTAGGAGCCCAAAGAAGTGGCTTTCCAATTTGGACCTCATCTAATTAGCTTAACTTTAGAGGAGTAAACCCAATTGCTCCAAGCTCCTCCTTTCGATGAAATATACGTCTTGGAACTCAACTTCCGCCTAACATATATCTTCTCAAGATTCTTAAGGATCCATAAGACTGACATAAATAAAGCCCTAAACGACTACAACAAATATGCCATTAAGATATGAGATCTAGTCCATTGGTTCCAAAATGAGCCCAGCTCCAACAATCAAGTGCTATTTTTTGGGAATTGGAGAGAAAACCGAATCAAAGCCTATGTACTAGCTGTATTCGCCATTATCTTGTTCCTAAGTGGGTCACTTCTTATACACTTTAGGGTAATAGAGTTAGTGGCTCAATTCTGGGAAGGTAAATCTTACATTCCTACCCTACTTGTTGAGTAGATAAGGAATCTTAACTTCCTTAAAGAAAGGGGCTATAGAGATCTCAGGTCAAGCATGGCATTATTAATGGTTTGGTTCATCAGTCGCATCAAGTGCTTTGGGTTGGATTTAATAAGGGGAGCATTCACGAATAAGGTTGACCTTATTGATTCTTTTGTCGATAAGATCAAATTACCAGAAGATATCCCTACCCTTCTCTGGATAGAGGTTCTATAAGATTTTCGAGTAAAAGACATACTATAGACTACCAGGTAGAGCAATTACATTAAGGTCATACTGATTTGCAAGAATTACCATGCTATATCATTGATTGGGATGAGCTAGTGTACAGGCTACTATCTAAGCAACATGGTAAGACAATTCGGAGGGATCCAGGACATAATTCACAAACCTTCACTGGAACCATTCACTCTTAATCTCGAAGAGCCTTACTCCACAAAAAAGGTATCTAAATTTCGTAAGATCAAAGCTTGGTGGGACACTCAAGCCAAAAGCCCAAACATCGATCTGAGTGAGTTCATAGGAGAAGCGAATAAACACCAGGTTACCAAAAGAGTATTTATATAATCAACTTCACAAGGTAGGTGCAATGTGATATCGGGCACCAGAAGTCCTTCAAACCTCCCCTATGTACCCTAACTCTGAAATGGTGACCTATATGCGTATGGAGATCCTCCATGATAAGAAAGATAAATGGGCGAACTTATGCCAAGAATTTAGACAAAAGTCACACGCCCTAAAACACCAGCTAAAGATGGCTCAAAAGAAAATTCATGAGTTTGAAGAAGCAGCTAAGCATGACTAAAAGAAGAAGAAAATGTCATCTGGCCCATAGAAAAAAAGGAAATTAACATAGATGAATTTGTACCTTTTTCTTTCTTTCATGTAATAAGACTCCAGGAATCCAAAAATAACGAATAACTTACCATTCTGTTAATCATTTGTCAATCCTCTCCTTTTCATCCGTGTGATTCACTTGCATCTCATTCATTTACATCCTTTTTCAAAATATCCCTATGCTAACTTATTGAGAAGTGGTTTTCACTAGGTTGATAAGATAGCTCCTAAACATCAAACCTTCCAATGAAGCCCCATCAAAACTCGTTCTTAAACCAGAATGGCCAACCAAGGAAATAACAACAATAATGGCAACAGCAACCCCAAGGTTATTAACTACACAGAGTTGAGATTCCAATCTTTGGAACAAACAATGGGAAAGATGGTAAATCAATTGAGCTTCCTTGCTGATAGCATCTCCCTACTCAAGTCTATAGCCCCATCAAATGAAGAGCACTCCAAAGCCTGACATAGAAAGAATACGGAGCCACCCCTTGAAATAGAAGAAGCTTTCCCTTAAGGCAATCAGGGCTTTGAATCCTTTGAAATTGAAGGGGTATTTCCAATGGTTAACCCAACCTTTGAGTCGAATACTTACTCATTTCCAATCAACCTAAAGCCTAAAGTTGACCAAGACAGATTGAAGGAGCTCGAAGAGCGGTTAACTCGACAGATCACCTAAAAGATGAAAACACTTAAAGGGTGTAATGGATTCGAGCACACTGGAATAACAAACTTCTCTACATTCGATTATGGAAGCATCCTAGAAAAAATCAAAGTACCTGACTTTGAAAAATATAATGGGAATGGATGCCCCAAGCTACACACCCAGTTATATGTACGTAAAATGGGCAAGTATACACAATATGATCAACTTATGGTCCAGACCTTTCAGGATAACCTGACAAGCCCTGCCTTAACTTGGTATGCCCAATTGAACTTAAATCAGGTGAATATATGGGAGAAGTTAGCTAAAGCATTCTATGAGCAATATAGATTTAATGTTGAAGTGGCACCAATAATGATGGATTTAGTTGCCTTGAGGAAAAGGCATAATGAGTCCTTCAAAGAACATGCTCAAAGGTGGAGGTCCTTAACTGCAAAGGTATCTACCCCTATGATTAAAAAAGAGCTAACAGTAGTTTTCATTAACACTCTTGAGAGGCCCTACTTCACTTACCTGATTGGACAAGCCTCTTTTAGCTTTGCAGAAATAGTGGCAGCAAGGTATCGAATTGAGAATGCAATTTCCTCTAGCAAGTTATAAGAAATAGTAGATAGATGACTACCCTCTGTTAAACCTACCACCAGTAAGCCTAGGGAAGCTATTGTCAACATGGTCAACTCGAATGCAAGACTTAACTCCTAAGTTTCTTTTAGGATGAATCCCCTGCCAGCTCAACCACTGTACAGAAACTAACTATAAGTAAATAGGGTCCCGAGCCAGCTCGCCAGAATACCTGTTTCACTTAGTTAGATGCTTGAGAAGTTAAGAAGAGATAATTTGCTACATTTTGAGGCTCTTAATGAAAGGTACAAGTCAAAGTTCTTTGATCCCAATGCAAGATGTCAATATCATCTAGGGTAAGTAGGCCATTCAACTGATTCACGTTGGAGGTTGAAAAACAAAATCCAAGATTTGATCGATGAAGGTACAATACAATTGGATTTTGTAGAGGTTCCTACCCCAAACATTAACAACAACCCATTGCCAAACCATGGACCTATCATCAATATGATATCTAATCACCTAGAATCTGCCATCAACATGATTAGTCGAAACCAACAACCAAAGGTTTATAGGTTCTACAAAAAAGAGGTCCCACATACTAAAAGGTATACATTCCACATACCTATGGCCCTTGAAAATTATAAAGCTAACCCCTTTAATTATCAGGCAATAAACTAAGGGCAATCAAGCTCGCTTGTAGGGTAGATCACTCGTTTCGGCAGAATCTACAGTCCAAAGGATGACTTAAAAAAGAAGGGCATACAAGAAATGCCAAACACTGAACAAGCTGAACATAAAGAAGGATTAACTGCCTTCACCAAAATGATCAAGTCTAATGAGTACAAAATAATGGACCAGCTCGCTAAGACTCCAGCACACAAACCCACATGAGCCTATTGATGGCATTAAACCCATACCGAGAGGCCTTATTTAAAACACTAAGGGATGTCAAAGTCCTTCGTGAAATCTCGGCTGAAAGAATTGGCTCTATCACCAATTCCATCCTCACCATAGATCAAATTTCCTTCTCTACTAAGGAACTAGGTGAAGAAGATACCCAACACACAAAGCCTCTGTTCATAATAGTAAGGATAAATAACAACATCACAACAAAAGTCCTCATAGACAATAGGTCGTCTCTGAATGTTTGTCCTTTAGCCACCCTAGATCTATTGGGCGTCGATACAATCACTATTAAACCTAGTTCAACAACGGTAAGAGTTTTTGATAGATCTAAGAGAGAGATAATAGGGGAGGTGGACTTATCAGTTGATATTGGCCTGTAGACATTTACCATCCTGTTCTAGGTTTTGGACATTCCAAGGACCTTCAATCTGTTATTAGGAAGGCCTTGGATACATTTAGTAGGGGCCATACCATCAACTCTTCACTAGAAAGTTAAGTTCATCTCTAATGGCCAGGTCATCACAATTCTGGGTGACTAAGTTTATGAAATTTATAAAGAGATAGCCATACCCTATATCGATACAGAAAAACAAGAGGACTTTGGACTCCAGATGTTTAATAGGGTGTACATGATCACCAATCAATAGAAAGAAGAGAGGTTGAAATATAAAGAAGACTAGTTTGGGTCCTATGGGTTAGGGTACATTCTAACCCCAATAAAGGAATTGAAAAGAATGCAAGCTAAGGGCAGAAAGGGTGACAGGTTATATCATACTCCAATGAACTTCCCACCATTGTCAAAAACTTTCATCAAGACCGAAACCTAAAACTCAAAGCCTGCTAAAGAGGGCACTTCCAACAAGAATGAAGGGGCTAGCCTAATCAACAAAGCCCATCACTTGAATAATTGGTTCTCCATCCTTGTAAATAACAATAAGTCTTCCCTAGGGTAAAGGATGAATCATGAACCAGTATTTTATAGAATTTTGTAATAAATTACCTTTGTTCTCCAATTGCTTGTACTCAATAAAGAGTTCCCCAAAATAAAATCAACTTCTTTTCTCTTTATTTTTACCTTAATTACACTCTTCCTTTTACACACTTTCTTTTTCTTTCCAAATCCAACGACTTAAATAAAGGCCATGGATACCTCGCGTAGATAGGCAATGAGAATATTGATATCACTTTCAACCCTATTAGGTTAGTCGTCGGGGGTGATGTTGATGACCATAATGACATACAAGAAAGCTAGCAAAAACATGAAATGAGTAAAATTTCCATTGATGAGCCAACAGAGATGATTAATGTCGATACTAATGAAAACACTAAGGTATTGAAGGTTAGGGGAAATTTGGAAGAAAATCAAAAGATAGAGAGGACCACATTGCTATCCAAATACCAAGACGTGTTTACATGGTCTTATGACGATATGCCTAGATTAGACCCATCGATCGTGGTCCATCACCTACCTACTCAAGAGGATATCAAGCCTAAAAAACAAAAGTTAAGAAGGTTCCGACCAAATATCTTGTTGAAAATCAAGGAAGAAGTAAAAAAATTATTGGAAGTTGGCTTCATTAAGGTATCTGATTATCTTGAGTAGGTAGCCAACATAGTACAAGTTATGAAGAAGAATGGGAAAGTCAGGGTGTGCGTGGATTTTCGAGACCTCAATCAAGCAACTCTTAAAGATAATTTTCCTGTACCTCATATCGATGTATTAGTCGATAACACAGCCGGAAACCATATCTTCTCTTTCATGGATGGATTTTTCGGGTATAACCAGATTTGAATGGCTGAAGAAGATAAAGCCAAGACCATGTTCATCATGACATAAGGCACGTTTTGCTACAAAGTGATGCCTTTTGGACTAAAAAATGTTAGGGTAACTTACTAAAGGGCTATGGTAGCAATTTTTCATGACATGATGCACAAAGAAGTCAAGGTATATGTTGATGATATGATTGCTAAGTCTAAAGAAGGAGAAAATCATATGGAAAATCTAAGGAGATTGTTTGACAGGTTGAGAAAATTCCAATTGAAACTCAACCTAGAGAGTGTACTTTCAGGGCAACTTTCGGGAAGTTGTTAGGTTTCATAATCAGCCAAAGGGGCATTGAAGTGGACCCTGATAAAGTTAAAGCGATAGTTAACCTACCCCCACTATGCACACTTAAAGAAATCAGAGGTTTGTTGGGCCATTTAAACTATATAGCTCGGTTCATATCCCAACTCACAGACAAGTGTCATCCCTTATTTAAGTTGTTAAAAAGAATGCCAAGATCAACTGGGATGAAGAGTGTGAGCAAGCCTTTACAACAATCAAAGAATACCTCATGAACTCTCCAATTCTGGTAGCTCCGAAACCTGGGAAGCCTTTTTTCCTATACTTGACAATATTACCAAAGTCCATGGGGTGCATGCTTGGCTAGAAAGATGAGGAAGGAAAGGAATGGGCTGCATATTACTTAAGCAAAAACTTCACCAAAGGGGAGTAGAGATATTCAGAAATTGAAAGAACCTGTTGTGCGTTAGTCTAGGTAATGCATTGGCTCAAACAATATACACTCTACTACCAAGTAGAATTACTGACCCAACACAATCCCCTGAAGTACTTGGCAGACAAACTGGCCCTAATTGGTAGAATCTCAAAGTGGCAAATGCTACTATCACAATTTGACATTACATATGTGAACCAAAATTCAGTCAAAGGGCAAGCTTTGGTAGATCAATTAGCAGAAAACCCTTCTAATAGTACTCCCCAAGAAATATAAATCAATTTTCCTAATGAGGGTATCTTAGTAGTTGAAGGAAACTCTGATAAAGGAAAGGATGACGAACCACTAAAATGGAAAATGTTCTTCGATGGTGCAACCAACGTGTCTGGATGTAGAATTAGGGCAATACTAATATCCCCTAAGGTACTCAATATCCTGTGGCCATAAGGCTAGTTTTCCCATACACTAATAATATTGCTGAATATGAAGCATGCATCATGGGACTTAAGATAGCCCTAAAGAAAGACATTCAAGAATTAGAAGTGTATGGAGACTCCTCACTCATTATTGGCCAAGTTAGGGAGAGTACAAAACTAAAGACCCCAAGCTAGTGCCTTATCACCGGCATTTGATGGCATTAACGGAAAGTTTTACAAAAGTCACCTTCAATCACGTACTAAGGACTCATAACCAATTTGCTAATGCTTTAGCTATGCTAGCATCTATGATTCAAATATCTGGTGGAGTCGAGATTCAGCCCCTTACTATTGAAATTGAGGACAAGCCTACCTCATACCTAACGATTGAGGGTATAAATGACCAAAAGCCATGGTATCATGATATTAAGGTGTTCTTACAACAAGGTGCGTATCCTGAAAAGGCCGAGAAAAAATACAAAAAGATGATTAGGAGACTAGCCACCCAATTCTTAGTAAGCGAGTCCACCTTATACCGATACTCATTTGATGGTATACTCTTAAGGTGTGTGGTTGATGAAAAGGCTGAGAATTTAATGAAAGAGGTACATGAAGGAGTATGTGGCCCTTACATGAATGGGTACATGTTGGTAAAGAAAATCATGAGGCTAGGGTATTATTGGTCAACAATGGAAAGTGATTGCATCAAATACATTAGACACTATCATTTAAGCCAAGTTTATGTGAATAAGATAAACGCCTCGACTCAGGGATTGCATGCCCTCTCAGCACCATGGCCTTTCTTAATGTGGGGCATAAATATCATCGACCTTATCACTCCAAGAGTGTCTAATGGGCATCGCTTCATATTAGTTGCCATCAACTACTTCAGCAAATGGGTAGAGGCTTCGTCATACTTGAATGTTACTAAAGGGATCATAGTTAAGTTCATCAAGAGGGACATCATGGCTTGATATGGGACTCCTAAAACAATCATCACTGATAATGGCACTAATCTCAACAACAAGCTTATGATAGGCAATTCTAATCCATTCACAATAACTCTACTCCTTATTGACCCCAAATGAATGGAGTTGTCGAAGTAGCAAACAAAAAACCTCAAAATAATCATTGAAAAAATGGCTGTTACATATAAGGACTGGCATGAAATGTCACCCTTCACACTCATGGACTATTAGACTTCCATTAGAACGTCAATTGGGGCAACACCATACTCTTTAGTATACGGCACTAAAGCAGTGTTACCAATAGAGGTCGAAATCCCATCACTCAAGGTTCTATCATAAATTCATTTAGACGAAGCTGATTGGGTAAAGAAACGCATTGAACAGCTAAATCTGATTGATGAAAAGAGATTGATAGCCTTGTGTCATAATCAATGCTATTAGAAAAGAATGGCTGGGGCCTTTAACAAAAGGGTGCGACCTCATAACCTCAAAGAAGGAGATTTGGTGTTAAGAAAAACTCTCCCTAATATACAAGACTCCAGAAGGAAATTCGCCCCCAATTACTGGGGTCCTTATGTCGTAAGGGGAGTATTATTAGGAAGGGCTTTGATTTTGTCCTAAATGAATGGTCCAGATTTGAGAGACCTTGTAAATGTTGACATTGTAAAATTGTACTATCTATAAGAAATCAATGGGAATTTTGCTCAAGATATGAAAATGTCAGTCATTTTAAACGTCATTGAGGTCCAATTTTCATTATCTATAAGCAAATTTGGTACCCTTGGCTGTTGTCATTGTTGGAATAATCACCCTTTCCATGGATAGGTCTAATTCCCTTGACCTCATTTAACCAAACCTATACATTCCAAACACAAGAGGTGTTAAGGAATAAGATCTAGAACATTGGTAATTAACAAAATTCTTTAAATACTTTATTATGGGTTGATCCCCCTCAATGGGGAGTTTTATTGTCTATTTTTTCAAAGGAAGGTGAAACTCAAGTAAGTAATCATGATAGATGGGAATGAGGCTTTTGGGTTCATAAAAGTTCCAAAGAAACAAAAACATTAGGTGGTTTTTCTTGCATCAGGCTAATCTCTATGATTTCTCTAAAAAGAACCAGTAAAGTCTCGAACGTTGTATGTCAAGAACAACTGGGTTGATAACAAGGGACTAAAACAAAAGTCCATAATCTTCCAATAAGGGTTTTTCAAAAAAGGTTTGACGGATTGGGTGCTATCGACAGAGACCGGGTAAGTATTTCTACACAGTGTTAGTACATAAATTTTTTCTTACATTTAGACTATTTTTACTCCCAACAATCTTTTTTAACCGACCTAGAGGCATTTACTTTCTACATTTAATATTTGGCCAACCTATGAAGACACGAACTTAGCTCAGTTCATTCTTCTAAATTTCTTGCAAACAAGCCCCTCTCCTCACCAAGTTCTATAGGGTACTTTCTTTCACTAAGTTTCTCTTAACCGGCTCGTAAAGTAATTCCCTTCATCATCTTCTTAAGTAGCCTTTCAAGTTTACTCATTCTTTTTAGGGTCTTAGCCAACTCTAGGAGCGCTTTGCTTACCTTGGTTAGTCAACTTATTAGGGTACGACTAAGTTTCCTCATTCTTTTTAAGGCCTTAGCTAGCTCTAGGAGCGCTTTGCCCACCTAGGTTAGCCAGCTCATCAGGGCACGACCAAGTTTTCTCAACTCAGTTTAGGGTCTTAGCTAGCTCTAGGAACACTTTGCCTACTTTGGTTGGTCAGCTCATCAGGGCATGACCAAGTTTACTCATTCTTTTTAAGGTCTTAGTCAATTCTAGGATTGCTTTGCTCACCTTGGTTAATCAGCTTATCAGGGTAAGACCAAGTTTCCTCATTCTTCTTAAGGACTTAGCCAACTTTAGGAGCGCTTTTTTCACCTTGGTTAGTCAGCTCATCAGGGCATGACCAAGTTTTCTCAACTCAGTTTAAGGTCTTAGCTAGCTTTAAGAGCACTTTGCCCACATTGGTTAGTTAATTCATTAGGGCACGACCTAGTTTGCTCATTCTTTTTAGAGTCTTAGCCAACTTTAGGAGGGCTTTGCCCACCTTGGTTAGTTAACTCATCAGGGCACGACTAAGTTTGCTCATTCTTCTTAATGTCTTAGCCAACTCTAGAAGTGCTTTGCCCACCTTAGTTGGTCAGCTCATTAAGCCACGGCCAAGTTTTCTCAACTCAATTTAAGGTCTTAGCCAACTTAAGGGGCGCTTAGCCCGTTTCACTTCACTTTGTTAGTTCATACGAGCATGACTAAACTTCAATTCTTTTTTTGTCTTTCGGCCATCTCTTAGAGCGCTACCCTTCTCTCCTCAAAATCCCCAATGGATTAGACTTAGGATAGTAAGCTAGTTGTAGCACTTCCTCGCATAAAATCCATTCTTGGGGCAAAAATAGTGTCTGTTTTATCTTTGTGACAAAGTTTTATTTAAACTTTATCACAAAGAGAGGCAGCTGTAGTTACCTAATTTTTGCCCCATTTTATTTTTCAAATTAGGTTATAAGGTCCTAAATTCGAAAAAGTTTAAAAAAAATAGAAAATTAAAGAAAGCCCTAAAAAATGAAGAAATTTAGAAAAATAGGAATTCTAGAAAAACATAAGAAAATAGGAAAATAGGAAAAAAAGCAAAAAAAATAAGAAATTTAGAAAATACAAAAAAATAAATAAATAAATAAATAATTTTAGAAGATAACATTTTGTTAGATTGAATTTAGGTTTAGAAGTTGGGCCATTGAACCTGGGCTTAGATTTAAATACAGCTTAAGCTAATCGAGTCCATATGTGCAATTTAATTGCACATATAGACAAGGCACAGGCCAACCGCCTGATGGTTAAGCATATGGACATAGCATTAGCATTAAGCATAAGGTATTAGGTTCGAAACTTGGCAAAGGTAAGGAGGCCTTTTTCTCATTTTTTGGTTTTCAATCACATTAAGGATTGCTACGTGTTAAGGTCTAATTGCACCACGTGTCCTGACACGTGGCATCATCGGATTTGTTGGCTCACTGATGTAGCACCACATGGCATGCTACGTCAGTTGCCACATGTCACAAAATGATACATAGCATGCTAGGGTTGGTTAACACGGCTGACATGGCGCTACGTCAGCCCACTTTTTCTTCCCCCTTCCTTCCTTTTCCCTTCTTTTTCCTCTCTTTTCCTCTCTTTCCTTGTTTTTTCCCTCGACTTTCTCCAGGTTTCCAGCACTTTCCGCTTCATACCACCCACTTCAGCATTATTTTGAGTCCCTTTTTTGTTGCAATTTCACTAAATCAATGGCGAAATTACAGAATAGACATAGCCTATTGTGAATCGATATAAAAAACATGTCTAAATACAATCAAACGAGCATTCAATTTTAGCTCCAAAAATTGGAAAAAAGCTGTTTTCCTAAGCATTCTTCATTAATCCGATTCCAACTTTCCTTTGTTTCTGGGTTGGATTTATGTATAAATTGATGATCATGGGACATAGACAAACATTCACAATGAACAAAATCAATCCCCACACTCTCTTTATCAATTCTTGATCACTTTCTCTCTCTAACCTACTCTTTATTTCTTCGATTCTCTCTCTTCACTACGACTCGAGTTGAGCCACCACTCTAGGAAGACTACCCGTAGCTCAAGCTCTCCAACCCAGCTATTTTCAACCTCCGCCGTAACCCCCAGCCACGCTACCAAGCAACCACCATCAAACCCTAACCACCTCCTCTCTCTCTCTCTTCGAACCACCACCCCTAGCCACCCTCGAGCGAAACTAAGCCTACAACCAAACTCCCTACACTTTGAAAAACCTATCCCAACCCACCAATCATACCCAGCAGCCCCCACATGGCCGAACCACCACCATCGCCTACGGCTAACTTTCGAAAACTACCCAAACGGCTCCAAAACACCAAGACACTAAACCTACCCCCCATCTCCATTCCAATACTCATAAAAAGATTGTCACCTGCTCATTTTGGGGGACAAAACAAGATGAATTGTGCCCCGCTGGTGCTAGAGAAGAAGAAGCCAAGATCTGACTCGACCTAACTTATCCGACCCGACCCGATCCGACCTATCCGAACCAACCAGGTTTAACCTGTGCATCTGAATTTGTCCAAAGTTATTTTTTTAAATATTTTTAATTCTTTTTTTTTTGTTATTTTATTTTTGTTTATTTTTTCGTGTAAATGTAATAGAAAATACTAATAATGAAATAAAAATATAAAAAAAAAAGAGAAAGGAAAAAGAAAAGAAAAAAAAAAGAACGAAAAAGAAAAAAAGAAAGAGAAGAAAAATAAGAAAAGAAAAGAAAAAGAAAGAAAGTAGTCCATTTATTTACTTTAATAGAAATAGATAGAATAATTATAAAATAAATAAGATAATAAATAAAAATAAAAATAAATAAATAGGTTAGTAAACAAAAATCGTTTTCACACTTAGAAAAATTAAGTTTTCCAAAAATAAGTGAAAATAAATAAACCTTTTTTCCAAATTAGGACTATTTTTAAAGTTTCCAAAAATAAAACACTAATTAGTACACTTTAAAAAGAATTTCCCTAAATAAACTAAACTGGGTAAAACATAAATGTGACCCTTTTTTTAAAAAATTAAAATCAAACCACCCACTAAAGTTTTTTATAAATGAACTATGGAAATTTGATCCCGAATAGCGAGTATATAGGCACCCATACGCAAGTACAGGGCGACTTAAAATATGAAAAGTTTTATTTTTTCCATTTTTAGATATTTATGTAAATTAATCAATTTAGTCTCATGTATCATAATTAGATGTTTTTAGAAATTAAAAAGGATACATTTGAAATGCGAAATTAAATTCGGAAAGTTAAAAAGCAATACTCATTTAGGGTTTAATAAATTATCCCCCGGACCTAAATCTTTGGTTTTCAAAAAAGCTATTTTACAAATTGATTTTTTAATTGATAAACTAGTAGCTAAGTTATAACCAATCTACCCAATTGATGATAACCTAACCCCCTTTCCCGACTCCAGTAGGGTGGCTACTCTAAATTTTTTCAAGTTGGAAAAAATGGTCTTCTTTAAACCTTAGTCCAGGGTCAATATTGTAGCGACCTTAAGAGCAGCCTAGTAGTATTGTCTTGAATTTCCATATCACGTGTGCATCCATGATAAGAAAATCACCTTCCAAATCAGAGATTGCAAGACTCTAAATAGTTATTCGCTAGGGTCTTCTATTTTTGTTCATTGACTTATTATATAATATAAATAATTATGGATAACCATTTTTCTACAATTCCTCATAATCGTAGAGAATCGGTATTCTCTACTAAAATAGTGAAATAAGATAGATAATTCCAAAAAAAAATTATAAACTTACTAAAGATACTAAACTTAATTGAAATATTAGTCGTTTTCCGAAGCATTCTAAAGTAACTACATAAGCTTTTCACCATATTGTTTCAATGGTAGCACTCTGTACTCAATTCTTATCCCTGTCCTAACTATCAATCAACCTGCAAGGAAAAGAATTGTTGGGGTGTAAGCTTACACTTAGTAAGATAATTACCTTCATTAATATCGCATGGCAAAATTTATTAAATGCACAATCATATGAATACATGAACAATTAGTATGCTAAACAACACATGCAATGGCCTAGGAACTGCATACAACTCAGAATTTTGCCCCCTATAGTTGAGGTTTGGAGATAATTGACTAACCCAAACCAAAATCCGGGTTCTAAACCTTGGGTTTTAATTCATTAGCACTATTATGCTTAAGTCAACATAAAACTATATATATATATATATAGATATATACTTCCATTACTGAATAATAAATCATATTTTCAAAATCCTAAGTCTAGTGGTGTGGTGGCCTCCACAATCCACAAACACACACCCTAAGCAGAAACCACAAGACTCGGCCCTTTGCCGACGGTTGGCATCTCTTGGCGCCTAGTAAGCCCATCATCTTAGGATAGAGACTCAATATATATGATAACATAACTAGTGCCCAATCTTACAGGAGGCTCGTCCTCCTGTGAGTCCCTTCTCATCTTCTGCGTGAAGCGACAGTCGGTATTATCCGTATGCAATATGGGGAATGCATGATTCATTTTAATTTCTTAATTATATAAGTGATTAACTCAATTTTCAAGGTAATCAGACAATTTCATTCCATACAATTGCACATATAAATTATCACAAACAAATCCCATTATTATATAATTAACAAGCCATTGCATTCATCTACAAATTCATACACATGCATTTCCCATATCCTACAAACATCCAAATTTATATATATAAGTTTAGGTGCATCTATTCTACAAGCAAAATCAAGTAAAGTGTCATCAAGAATTTACTCACTCAGCCATACGGATCAATCAAAATAATCTGGGATAGGTCGTCTCCTAAAAGTCAGGTCCCCTGGACATTGTAAATATGATACTATAAGGATTTGAAATAAAACCTAGAAAACTAAGCTAAAACTCTTTAAGTTATAATTTTGACTTGGTTTCATAATATTTTCCCAATTTTACTTAAAAGTTCAATCGTATATAACTTTCTCGTTTTAAATCCGATTTTTATGATCTTATAGTCAATCTTCATCATTTTCAAGTGGTGAGGTTATATTTTCGTGATGAGGCACGCAAAACTGCCCATATGCCATTTTCAAGTAGCGATCCTCATGTTTTGAAGTACTTTTAAGCCTTGTTTAGTAAATGGGCTTTTTGATAACTTGAGAAATCTTTTGGGCTTGGTCTTAAGATTTTATCCTATGCTCAAAATACTCCTTGAGATCAGATTTATAACTTTGATTTATACTCCTAAGGCTAACAACTACTTCATGGGCTCTTTAGTAGGCTTAAGTTATCAAATGGGCTTGTTTTTTGTTCAAACTAAAGTTAGTGACTTTGTTAGGCTTATGGAGTCTTAGGTGGATTTCTTGCGAGCTTCAAAACAAACTCTCTTAATATTTTAAAGTGCTGGTCAGAATTTTAATGAAGGCCCAACTTAGAGTTCTAGGCTTATTTTGAGAGTTTTAGGCTTGGTTTTGAGTTTTAGGCTTTGTATATATACTATACTTGCTTTGGTTGATCTTTTCACCTTGTTCACTTATTTTTATCATATTTTTAAGTGTCTTTTACCTATGTTCCAAATCTAGTCATGATGATTCAAAAGGGTTCCCACTTGGTTTTTCAACTTGTTTCATCATTTCCTTAAGTTTAGGTATTTGATTATACACTTAAACTGCTTGTATCCAAATCTTAACTTAAATTTTCTTCTGTAAGATGATTCTTTAACTCATGCTTCACACAAAGAAATAGAAGATCTTACACTTATTACAACTTCCATATCATAGCTCATGTCATACAAAGTTGATTTCTTTATAAAACTTCATATAAGGAATTTTTCCTTAACTTAAGTTTAGATTTGAGCATGTCTAACTTAATAGAAATAAAATTAACATCTAAATGACTTTTGAATCCTCACATCCAGCATGCTCATCTTCCATTCAAGTCCTTGTTTCAAGATTTTCTCAACTTAAAATCTTCCATTCAAAGTGTTAAACAAGTATCTTTACAAAACACTAACTTTACATACTCATGTTTCAACTTCATGTAAGGATTTCATGAGTTTGTTTCTTAGAATGGTCTTTAGTGTTATAACAACTTAAAATCATACTCATATCTTCAAGAAATCAAAGTCTCCTAACATAAACACTAACCCACTAATCACATGAAATACTTACTCGTCCTTAAAGCGAAATATGGTGGTTGTGCACAAAAGTTCCACTTAAGCTCTTAACTTTGCTTCCTCCTTTTGTAACCTTTTGGAAACCTGAGTTGTTTGATCCTTTGGAGTGGGGTTTGTGGAAGGTTCTAATGGTTCTAAAAGAGATTAGATATTGGAAGAAAATGACACAAGATAAAGAAATGGGAGTGCCGTGAGTGGGACTTAGAAGTGGTGGCCAAATGGAGGATTTTTGTAGGGTTAAATTTCTTCTTTTGATTTGTGTTTAAAGTGAGAGAAAAGGAAGTGAAAATGAGAGTGAAAGAGGGAGAGAGTGGTAGATTTTTCAATGGGAGAAAAATTGTGTGCAAGAAGCTTTAATTGATTGTCTTGTAGCTTACACAAAAGTCAACAATTGCAACTATTGATGATGTAAGTATTAAGGAGTGAATAGTGGTGTGTAAGAGGAAGTGATTGATGGTTAAAAGACAAGAGTATGGCCCCCCTCTTCTCCTTGTTCAAATCTGCCATTTAGTGTCCTTTGGGGTTATGGAATTGTCTTGTCTCATTTAATGAAGTTAAGCATGTGAAATCTTGTCAAAAATTATCCATATGTAGTATAAGTGAAGGGGTGATAAGGAAAATGTCTTATTACTAGATTTTGATAAGTTATCAATTGGTAAATGATTCCAACTCTTAATTGATAAGTCATTTAAGGTAATTGGTTGGTGTAGTTATTTATGTGTAAGGCTTAGACATTAAGATAAGGGCATGGTCTTATAGGAAATTGTTTTAGGATTTTCATCTTACATTGTTTTGTACTTTATAATTTGATTCCTATAAAATTGTGAAATTTTCTAAAGTTGAATGAAATTATTCAAATTATTATCGATTAGTCACTTAAGGTCAAAATTCCCTAATTGTTTTAGGGTTTAGGGTCTTAGGTGAGTTTAGAGCTCGTAGTTTTTCAAGCTCAGGTTTTCTCGATAATTGGTTTTTGAATTGGAAAATTTTAATTTGTTTCTAAATGTAAACTTAAGTACTCAGTTTTGTTGATCCTTGGGAACATTCTAATAGTACTTTTAATTGAATCATGGGCCTACTAAAAGTAGGGTTTATATTTATTAATTGATAAGTTATTTAAGATGATTTGTTAGTTTACTTATTCATGTGCACAAATCTTATACATGAAGATAAGGAAATTATCTTATATGAAATTCTTTTGGAGTTTGTCTTTTAAATTGATTTATAAGTTATGAATTAATTCTTATAAAATTATGAAAATTTCTAGAGTTGAATAAAATTATTCAAATTAAATTCTTAACTAGCCGCTTAGGGATACAAGTCCTTAATTGTTTTAGGGTTTTGGGTTTAGAGTCTATGGTTCTTGTAATCGAGTTTTATTGATAATAAGGTTTCGAATTGGAAAAATTATATTCGTTTTTAAATGTAAACTTGAATTCTTAGCTTAGTTTATCCTTGGGATCATTTGGGAAGTACTCTTAGTTGAACCACAAGTTCGCTAAAAGTAGGGTTTATAATTTATCCATACGTGACATGGCTTATAAGTGAAAATAAGGGAATTGTCTTATATGAAATTCTTTTAGGGTTTGGTTCTCAAATTAATTTGTAGGTTATGATCTACCTCTTAAGAAATTTTAGAGTTTTCTAGAGTTAAATAAAATTCATTGAAATTATATTTTTAATTATTTATTTAAGGCTATAAGTCCCTGATTATCCCAAAGTTTAGGGTTCGAGTGAGTTTATATATGTTTTAGAGTTTGAGTGAGATTATATATGTTTTAGGGTTTTTCACCAAATCGAGAATAATTTACTTACACTTAGGAGTTTAAGAATCAATTGGCTTAATTATTTAAGAACATCGCTTTATTATGCAACATATATATATATATATATCATATGATAGATTAAGAAAAGGAAATTGCTTAATAAAATATATATATATATACATATTATGGGGCTACTTATGTACACAAGTAAAATAATTTTTGTAAATTTATTAATTTATTCCTTTAACTAGCTCAGTTTTGTTGTTTATTATTACTTGAAATAATCCTTAATTTGTTTATTATTAGTTTTATATGATTTCTCAAAATTATTGATAATTTTATTGATTTATGGCTTTTCAAGCATTAAGATAATTTTATAGAGTTTTAAAAAAAAATTATGATTTGATATTTACGGTTTCTATTAAGTTTAAGTTTACATTTTTAAAAGTACGCTCATATAGGGATTGGGGTTTTCTTACATGATCAGGGTTTCCAAATTGTATAATAGTGTTTTTCAAGTTCATTTTAAGTTCAGAGTTTAAAATTTTAGTTGGTTTTCATTTTATGTGGTCTTATCAACTTAGGGAAATATTTATGATACTCGAGTTTGACACCATGTATAGAAGGTTAAATTTACAGAGTCTACAAATATTAAACGGGTAGGGTTTAGTATTGATCGGCTTAGAGAAGACCTAATTTTATAAAAAGAACTGGGAGGGTGAAAAACCAGGCTCGACAACAGTTAGTAGATAATTCTTGAAGAATTCTTTTGTAGAATTGCTTGGATCATTGAGAAGTTTCACTTTTGCTATGGAGATCGATTTTGAAGTTGCAATTGAAGTTTACTTTTCTAAATTATAGAATTGGTGACTTTTATTTTATTTATGTTTATGTAATTCTGTGATTTTTTCCTACTTTCAATTATGAACTTCTTCACAAATTTGATCAATAATTGTGCTTTCGTTTCAAACTCCATGGCTAACTAATTTTATTTGTGGGAATTGATGAAATCTTAGGTAGCAAAGATGAGATTTGTATTCATGTTATAGGATTAATAGATATATGGATGATTCATGATTGCAAATTTCTATGATTTCAATTACAGTTGTTTAATTGATTATAATTGTTAGAAACCTTAGTGATATAAGAGTTGATATAGGGTTTGTTAGAAATTCATGATTAATTTGATTGATTAATGTGGAAACAACGTTAATTAAATTAATTAGAAATTATCTAGAGATTAATGCGATGTTTTGTGATTAATTATTCACTAAGACATTAGGGATAATTGATTTAGGACATTTGACAATCATAGCATCAGGAGATGTAGGATTGTAAGTTAGAGTCCATTGTTAATTGGAGATATGGGAGCTAACTAATTAATTAGAGGTCTAAGTCTTTAAGTTTTAAGGAATAATAATTTCACTTGAATGGCCATATAGCTATTAATCTATATAACATGATAACAATTTGATTTGCATAACTAGGGTAGACTCTATTTTCTCATAATTCTCAATTGATTGCTTAGTTTTAGATATTTTATAGTTATGTTTTTCTTTTCTTATAGTTTTACGATAATTATTAGATTAGTTAATTTACTTTTGATTATCAGAATATTGATAAGAACTAGCATAGGATTAGTAATTTCTTCATCCTCAAGAGGTCAATAACCTTACTTGCTCTATATTACTTGATTTTGACCAAGTATACTTACTAGAGTATTCGCGATTTATTTTTATATATATAGTTTATGTGAATCAAGTTTTTAGCGTCGTTGCTAGGAACTGAAAATATTAAACCTTTTAGTTCTGTTGGTAATTTAGGTGCACTTAACGATGTGTATTATTTCTTGTTCTCTTTATAGGTGTTTCATGTATAAGATTAGAAGTGCTAAAACTCTACCATGAGATTCTGTCAAGGCGAGTGAACAAAAGAAGGAGAGAAGAGATGGTAGCTAACGAGGATAATAATCAGATATAGGGAGTTATGTGACCACTATGGGACTATACAATACCAACGGTTATGGGTTCTGACATAAGGAGGCCTACCATTCAGGCTAATAACTTTGAGTTAAAACTGTCCCTCATTCAGATGATTCAAACAAATTAGTTTAGAAGATATCCTAATGAAAGCCTTGATGAGCATATTGTAGGATTCGTCCAATATTGCAATATAGTAAAGATGAACAACATCACAGACAAGGTTATCAGATTACAGCTCTTTCCCTTCTCGCTAAGGGATAAAGTTAACGCTTGGTTTCATTCACTACCACAAGAATCTATTACCACCTAAGCTGATCTTTCATCGAAGTTTTTAAGGAGAGTTTTCCTACTAGCCAAGATCACAAAACTAAGGAATGACATCACCAACTTTACCAAGTTTAGTGGTGAGTCACTTTATGAAGCATAAAAGAGATTTAAGGAGGTGATCTAAAAATGCTGACATCGTGGATTGCTAGATAATCTCCTGATTGAGATCTTCTATCTTAGTCTAGATGGGACATTAAGGTCTTTAGTTGATGCTGTAGCTAGAGATGCTCTAATGGGTAAGACTTATGATGAAGCTAGTGCATTAATAGAAGAAATAGCCTCTAGTTCACATAACTAGCAAAATGAGAGAAGTAGAATCAGGAGTGACAATAGTTAGTGACAATAACATTGTATCTCAATTAACAGCTCAAATTATAGCTCTCACTACCCAGGTAAGTAAACTCACCTCAACACGGTCTTTTAGTGATAATCTTGTTGTTATTTGTGATATATGTTCAGTACCACATTCAAATCTTAAGTGCCTATATGAGAATCCCTTAGCTTCAACTAGTAGAGAGTAGGTGAACTTTGTCAACAATTTTCAACAAGCTAATCAAGGACCATATTCAAACACATATAATCCAGGGTGACACAATCATCCAAACTTCTCATGGAGGAATGAGAATAATGCATTTCAAGCACCACCTGGATTCTAGAAGCAAGGTTCTACTCAGAACGCCTTACCTCAGCAAAATCAGTTTAGAATGGAAGAGCTCATGTTAAGCTATATGCCAAAGACTAACACCATGTTACAGAATCAATAGGCCACTGTTCAAAATTTAGAGAATCAGATTAGTTAGATCTCTTAACAGTTGATTAATAGACCATCAGGGTCTTTACTTAGTAATATTGAAGAGAATCCTAAAGGTGTCAATGCTATTATGTTGAAGAGTGGAAAGGAAGTTGAAACAGTTGATAGATGAGTTAAAGAAAAGGAGAAGAATCCAAAGAAAGGAAAAGGGAAGTAGGTAAAAAAGGAACAAAAGTAGAAGTCACTAAAAGTAAAATCGTATGTTCCTCCAGTTCCTTTTTTAGGCAGACTAAAGCAATAGCAACTAGTTGCCCAATTTGCCAAATTCCTAATGTCTTCAAGAAGCTACTAATCAACATTCCTTTTGTAGAGGCACTTTAGCAAATGCCTTCATATGCCGGATTCATGAAGGATTTGCTCACCAAGAAGACAAAGATTGATGGGAATGAACCGGTGATACTTACAGGGGAATGCTCCACAATCCTTTAGAAAAATTTATCTACTTTACCTAAAAAACAAAGAGATTAGGGGAGTATTACTATTCCTTGCACTATAGGAAATTTTCATTTTGATAAAGTTCTTATTGATTCAGGTGCAAGAATAAATTTAATGCCTTTGTCTATTTTCAAGAAGCTGAAACTTGGAGATTGCAAGGAGACCCGTATCACCTTGTAACTTACTAATAGGAGTATCAAATACCTAAGGGGTATTGTAGAGAATGTCTTGGTAAAGGTAGACAAATTTATTTTCCTAGTTGACTTTATAGTCCTAGAGATGGAAGAGGATAGAGAGGTACCTATGATCATTGGCAGACTATTTCTTACAATAGGTAAGGCAGTGATGGACATGGAATAGGGTAAGCTTGCTTTAAGAGTTATGGATGATTAAGTATCTTTTAATGTTTATGAAGCCATAAAGCAATCTGATGGTTATAAATTTTGTTACACTATTGATATTATTGATAAGATTACCTGCGAGTCTTTAGAAGAGAAAGTAAGATTAGATACCATGGAATCAATTCTTAGGGATTTGGATGATTAGAGTGATGACAACAAGCTTAAAAAAGAAGGTAGGGAACAAGTGTCAGAAATCAAATGTTGATACTATGAAGAGCTAGGCACCAATAAGAAGAAGCTAGTCCTATCATTAATAGGTGATTAAGAGAAACAACTTCTAGGAGTTCTAAGGGAGCATAAAGAAGCCATCAGTTAGATCATTGTTGATATTATGGGGATTAGTCTTTTAATTTGCACTCACAAGATATTGGTGGAGGCTGAATGCAAACCTACAATATAACCACAAAGACGACTTAACCTAACTCTCAAAGAGGTAATGAAGAAAGAGGTACTCACATTGTTGGATGCAGGTATTATCAACCTTATCTCAGATAAGAAGTGGGTTAGCCCCATTCGAGTAATACCAAAAAAAAGGGTAGTATGATTATCGTTAAAAACAAGGCTAATGAGTTAATCCCTACTCGTACTATAATTGGGTGGAGAGTTTATATAGATTATAGAAAATTAAATGATGCTATCCATAAAGCCCACTTCCCCTTCCCTTTCATAGATTTGATGTTAAAAAAACTTTCAAGGCATGATTATTATTGTTTCTTAGATGGCTATTCTAGTTACAATCAAATTCATATAGCAATTGAGAACTAGGAAAAAACCACCATTACACATCCTTATGGTACTTTTACCTTTAGGAGAATGCCCTTTGGTCTATGTAATGAACCCACGACTTTTCAAAGATGCATGATGTCTATATTTTTTGACATGTTAGAAGAGTTTATTAAAATATTTATGGATGACTTCTCTATCTTTGGGAAGTCCTTTGACTTATGTATGATTAATTTCAGTTGTGTGCTTAAAAGGTGCAAAGAGACTGATCAAATTCTAAACTAGTAGAAATGCCATTTTATGATAAAAGAGAGAATAGTCTTAGGTCACAAGGTATCAAAAAAAGGGATTGAAGTTGATAGAGCCAAAGTGGAGATAATAAAGAAGCTACCACCACCTACTTCAGTCAAAAGAGTTAAGAGATTCTTGGGGTATGTTAGCTTCTACAAGAGATTTATCAAGGACTTTTCTAAAATCTTTAGACCTCTTTGTAATGTACTTGAAAAGGATTATGCCTTTTTTTTATGATAGTTGTTTGCAAGCATTTAATTTACTCAAGGAGAAGCTTATTTCAACTCTTGTGATTGTTGCACCTAATTAGGAGCTTCCTTTTAAGTTGATGTGTGATGCCAACGATTATGCTGTAAGAGTAGTACTCGGGCAAAGGAGAGGTAAGTTATTTCATGTTATATACTATAATAGTAGAACCTTGAATGAGGCTCAAAGAAACTATGCTACAATAGAGAAAGAGCTTTTAGCAGTTATATTTGCATGTGACAAGTTTAGCCTTATCTAATAGGTTCTAAGATCATATTATACATAGACCCGGCTACTCTAAAATATTTGTTTGCTAAAGCTGATGCTAAACCTAGGTTAATTCGTTAGATCTTACTATTGCAAGAATTTGACCTTGAAATTAGAGATAAAAAGGGAACTGAAATCATGATTGCTGATCATTTATCTCATTTAGAATCTGATTGTTTAGAGCCACCCATTAATGAAATGTTCCCTGATGAACAATTGTATGTTGTAGAGATCTAATGGTTACCTTAGTATGCTAATATAGTCAATTACTTGGTTAGTAAAATCATGCCATACAATTTCTCATTTCAAAAGAAAAAAGAAGTTTTACATGATGTGAAATTTTATTTCTAGGATAAACCGTATCTATTTAAATATTGTGCTAACCAAGTAATTAGACGTTCTATGCCTGAAACCGAACAACTTAATATAATTTAGCATTATCATTCTAAAGAAGTAGGAGGCCACTTTGGTGTGGAAAGAGTTGCAACTAAGATTTTATCTTATGGATTTTACTAGCTAAGTTTGTTTAGTGATTGCAGGAAGTATATTATGTCTTATGCTCAATGCTAAAGGACCGAAAATATTTCTAAGAGACATGAATTACCACAAAATAGCATTTGGTAATAGAGCTTTTTGATGTATGGTGAATAGACTTCACGGGTCCTTTCCCCTTATCTTTTTCAAACAAATATATACTTCTAGTTATAGATTATGTGTTGAAATGGGTAGAAGCAGTTGCTCTATAGACTAATGATGCTAAGCTTGTAATTAAATTTTTGAAAAAGAACATTTTTTCCAAATTTAGGTTAGCTAGAGCTATTATAAGTGATGGGGGGATTGCATTTTTGTAATTAGCAATTTGAAAAATTATTAACAAAATATGGAGCCACTCATAAAATTGTCACCCATATCACCCACAAACATGTAGACAAATTAAGGTATCCAATAGGGAAATAAAGTTACAATGGGCTTATAGGATAGCTTTTAAACTTAATGATGCATTGTGGGCTTATAAGACAGCTTTTAAAACACTTACAGGAATGTCCCCATACAAAATCATTTTTGGTAAATCATGTCACCTACTTGTAGAGCTCGAGAATAAGGCTTATTGGGTCATAAAATACCTTAACATTAATTTACAATCTGTAGGTGAAAAGAGATTGCTCCAATTGAACCAGCTGGATGAGATGAGAAAAGAAGCTTATGAAAACACCAAGATATACATGGAGAGAGCCAACCGATGGCATGATGGAACATTCAATAGTTGGAAGTAAGTTAAAATCTCGATGATTTGGGCCATTTGAAATAGCTAACATTTTTCCTTATGGTACAGTTGAGTTAAAGGTAGGAAAGAATCACACTTTTAAGGTGAATGGTCATCTCCTCCAACATTATTTTGAAAGGGAAAACTCGAACTATGACGCCATTATTGTAGCGGGTGTGAAACCATAGTAAGATCAGAAAAGTCAGGCTAACGACTATAAACTAAGTGCTTCATGGGAGGCAACCCATGTCTAACTCAATTAATTTTTTCCTTTTTACTTTTATTTTTATTTTTATTTCTATTTTTTAAAAAAAAGGAAAGAGAAAAGATGGGCAAAATTTTTTTAGTACCTACCCGAGTGGGTAGACTTTAGATAATTAATTCTACTTACTTTTATCCTATCTTTACCCTTCTGTGTTTCTTCATGTTTCATGAGATAGGTCTGATTTGAATTAGAAGCTCTTCTTAATGATATCATGCTTAGAATTTTCTTTGTTGCTGAAAATTTGAATCCAAGGAAGTACCAAGTTTTCATTTCCTATTATTGTGAATTTTTATTTTATTTTATTTTATTTTCTCTTATATACTGAATTGGAGATAGCGTGGACACTGTTTATTCTAAAATAAGGGGAAGGATATATAGGAAATGAATTTTGAATTTATTTGTTTACAAATAGTTATACTTTCCTATCAACTTGAACTTTATTTGTTCTTAAGTATTTAGCAATTTTTAGGCCAATTTTTTTTCAAAATTTTGAATTTTTTGTTTGGAATCTGGAGATTATACAAAAAAAAAATTTGTTGATAACATCTGATTGTGATATGAATAATTGACTCATTAAGATGCCTACTCACCATTATTGTGATTTTTGTACTTAAAATTAATTAGTTGAATCTTTAAGAACCTAATTTGCTTAGTTTTAGCCTTAGAATTTGAAGTTTAAGAGTTGTTCCAGTCCTTAAATGAAAAATAAATAGGTTTGCTTCGAGGTAAGGTTAGTTAGTATATGTTGTTTTTAGTCATTTTAATGGCACTTTAACACTTAGTGAAAGAGGTAAGTGAAATTTTATACTTAGTGATTCCTATAAAAGAAGTCTGAAAAATTTTAGTAAGCATTCAAAAAAATAGTTATGAAATGAGAGCCTTTATTCAAAATATGAAGTCTAAAAGTGTGAAGTATCAGATGTTTGGATTAGCAATTGGAAAATTTGTATTTTCAACGAGAGATTTCTTTAATTTTGTTTATTTTGCTTAAGGTTAAGTAAAAGATCAAGTGTGGAGGAGTTGATAAAGGCATATTTTATTCATGTTTTAGTGTACAAATTAGAGAGAATTATTATTGATTTTATAGAAATCATTTAGAATTAGTACTTAAGTTTTTTTATTTGGACATTTTAAGTATTGGAGGATTTAGAATAGAAACAAGGACAATTTAGATAAGTTTTATGCAAACGAAGAAGCCCAAATCGAGCCATAGCACAATTGGAATTGAAGATAGCTAGCCTTAAGCCAGCTTACACTGAACACCAGTGGCCTTAGATTTCTACACCACCGGCCTTTGAAGATACATCGCTAGCCTTTATGGCTAGCCTTCATGATAGGAATGTCTTTCGAAAGTCAACCCTAATTTTCTCTATAAATAGTCATGTGTTCCATAATTTAAAAAACTTTTACATCTTCTTTAGTGTTGGAGAGTTTGAGAACAATTAATAGATAGTTCTTGAAGAATTCTTTTGTAGAATTGCTTAGATCATTGAGAAGATTTCGCTTTTGCTATGGAGATCAATTTTGAAGTTTCTATTGAAGTTTACTCTTTTAAATTATAGAAATGGTGACTTCTATTTATTTATGTTTATGCAATTCTATGATTTATTCCAACTTTTAATTATGAACTTCTTCACAAATTCAATCAGTCATTGTGCTTTTGTTTCAAACTCTATAGCTAACTAATTTTATTTGTAGGAATTGATGACACCCTAAGTAACAAGGACGAGATTTATATTCATGTCATAGGATTAATAGATATATGGATTATTCATGATTGCAAATTTCTATGATTTCAATTATAGTTGTTTAATTGATTATAATTGTTAGAAACCTTAGTGATACAGGAGTTGATATAGGGTTTGTTAGAAATTCTTGATTAATTTGATTGATTAATGCAAGAGTAGCATTAATTAAATTAATTAGAAATTATATAGAGATTAATGCGATGTTTTGCGATTAATTATTCATTAAGACAATAAGGACAATTGATTTAGGACATTAGACAATCATAGCATTAGAAGATGTATGATTGTAATTTAAAGTCCACTATTAATTGGAGATGTAAGAGCTGATTGATTAATTAGAGGTTTAAGTCCTTAAGTTTTAAGGCATAATAATTTTACTTGAATGGTCATATAACTATTAATCTATATAACATGATAACAATTTGATTTGCATAACTAGGGTGGATTTTGTTTTCCCTTAATTCTCAATTGATTGCTTAGTTTTAGATATTTTATAGCAATTTTCTATTCAATAGTTTTTGGATATTTATTAGATTAGTTAATTTACTTTCGATTATTTGAATATTGGTAAGAACTAGCATAAGATTAGTAATTTCCTAGTCTTCGAGGAATCGACAATCTTACTTGCTCTATATTGGTTGATTTCAACCTAATATACTTGCTGGTGTATTTATGATTTATTTTTATATATATAGTTTAAGAAAATCATGCTACCTTCATTATTTACTACATACACATTGAAGGGAAGTTTTGTAATCTTCCATGACCTAAGGATGTAGACCTTAACTAAACCCATAAGCCTTGACAAATTGTAAGGGCAATCACTATATATCTCTACCATACTGGTAGGTTTTTCCTAAGGAGATGAACTGCGTACTCTCTTTGTAATATTAAATTCCTAGCTTTGCTCTTGGATGCTAGTTGAGTCGCTTGATTGTGTGGAAGACATAATTGCCTTGGTAATATGATTGAAAAGGGAAACATGAACTAGAGAAAGGATATGAAAAGTGGGAATTGCTGAAATGAAGAAGGCAAGAAGAAAGGTTATAGGTATGAAGTTCTAGAAGTAAAGTGCAAAGAAAAGGGAAATGAGAAGAAATTGGGATTGAGGGAATAAAAGGATAATGAAAGTTTGTAAGTTTTGTGTGATGGGTAGTTACGCGTTATTTTTAGCCATTCTGTTGTATCCTATCTTGGTATGGAATGCATCATCATACAGGAGTACTTGTTAAAAACTTAACTCAATTTGCCTATCCATCAAAAGACAACTTTATTTATGTGATAATGGGGTATTACAACGATGCTCTACTTGATCTTTAGTTATAGCTTATATGTATACGCTAATATTTATATGAAAAAATGAACCATTTTTTTTTTCTTCATCTTCAAAATAATAGGACTTCTGACTTAATACAGGTTCCATCTAAAATATATCCCCCATGGCATTAGGCCCTTCAAGATCCTACTAACTTGAGGATAAAACATTTATCCCCTCAACTACAAAAGTTGAGTGAGAGTAGGTAATAAGCAATATAATATAGATAATATCATAATTTAAACATTTCAATCATATCCAACAGGTTTAACTTCATACACACATTGGCCAGACTAAGTATTTATTGTTAGTAATGTTGCATACTATGCTCATGCATGTGGTATACATCAGTATCAATATCCTATGCCCTTTAGCTCACTCATCCAGTTAGTAGACATACTTGGGCATTTAGATACAATATTTAGGAATCTAGAGGCAATAAGGAGCTACCTGGGAATAGGTTGCCTAACTCTATTTTTACTAAATCAGACTTCAAAGAGTAATACACCAAATCAGATTGCAAAAGTAGTTAGGTTGCTCAAGCAAGAAAATCTATATGATTCTAAAACTAAGTTCATAACGCCATGGTTTTTCTTTATCACTTAGAAGCCTTTTTACACGTAGGTCTCTTTTGTCCCATGCTATGTCCTATTATACAACAATAACTCAAGTATATCATTCAACGTAACCAATCTTTAGGTTTTATTCAACCTGGTTATCTAAGTCTAGTTTCCATTCTCTCCCTAGTGGAAATATAATATCTCACTTAATGTTAACTTAGGTAAACAACTAAAGGATTAGGTTAGCAATTACTTAACTCTCTAAGTTAGTACAATTGTTCATAAACAACACATCAACATTCAACATAGTAGCTTAATAGTTTTACTAAGATATAGCTACCATCATTAAAAATCCTCACATTAGCACCCATTATAGTAGCATATCAATTTAACCAAAATATAGTCATATTCAATCAACATAACATCAAACGTTACACAGTATTATGAGTAGCAATAAATCTACTCCAATCATGGGTTAGATCTACTTAGTAAGGCTTAATATTAGTGTAAAATCCTAAACTCTGTGATGTAGTCCTTCCTCACTTATCACACAAGTCAACTACAAGTCAAACCTAAACTCTTATAAGCTTTCACTATTGAATTTTTAAACTTTATTTTATTGTATCTTAGTCATTTCTTATCCGATTTCAATAAATTTTATATTATCATGGTTGTTATTTCGAGTCCTATTAATATATCTTAAGAAACAAGACTAATCAATATGTTTATAAGCTCGAAAATACCCTTTCTCATTACGAATTCGATCATACTTACCATAACTTCATAATTGACTAGAATAAACTTTAATCCTTAATTAAAAATCAAACTTGAGCAATATCTATTTTATACCTAAAATGCTAATTTTTCATTATCTTATCAATTATTATAAATAGTACTATTTACTATTTTACATATTAGGTCAATATATAAGCTTACATTAGGAAAATAGGCAATAAATAGTATACGGGCTAGATTAATTCCGTGAAAAATCCTATAGAATCACAATAATATGTAGAATTATTGACCATTAATTACATTAAACTAGTGTACTATCTATTTTTACCAAAATAGTGGTTTTAGCTCAAAATTATAAAAAATTATGAAAAATAAACAAATTTAGGTCTAAGGTAAAAAACAAAAAAAAGTGTTCTAAATATCTACATAAACTTCAAGAAGTCAAAACATATAGGGCTAATTCATTAATTTCATAAAAAACTAGTTATTTTAACAAATCAACAAAACTGCCAATTTTATTTAAAATAACTATAATAAATAGAAAACATGCTAATTTTCAAAAATTATTGTTACCATAATTAAATACATGTATTAAGGATATTATACACAAAAAATTGAGCTTCAAACAATAATGTTTAATATTTCTAAAAATTCACTTAAAATTCTCCCAAACAGGACACTTTCTTAAGTAACCTATATTTAAATAAAATTACTATATTAATCTATATCTAAAATAATCCTAAGGAACAATTTTTCATAATTAATTAATAGCATTTAATATTTTTAGAAAATTAAATAAGATACAAGAAAAATTTTGGTTTACCTAAATTGGCAACTTCCAGTCACTCTCTAACCAACCAACCTTGTTAGGATGCCTTCTCTTACAGCAAACCTTCAAAGCTCAAAGTGGCTTATTGTTAGGTTGTGGTTTAGTTTGTGAATCACACTTGAACAACCCCCTCACTTGTTTTTTGGTCTATTTTTCTTTTATTTTTCTAGCATTTTCATATTTTTTCTTAAGTGATTTTTGTCGAGCCTGTTTTTTCAATTTTCTATTATTTAAAATTGATTTCCCATTTCCTGATTAATACTAAACCTTAACTCATTTAATATTAATCCTTGACTAAAGAAATCAAGAAATTCTGGTTTTTATTGAAAATATATTTTTTTTTTAGTCACCACCCGATCGGAGTCAGGAAAAAGGAAAGAAACCGTAATCAATTGGATAGATTGATTACAGTTTAGTTACCAGTTTTTGATTTCAATTTAAATGAAGAACTAAAGGATTCCGAATTCAGGGGCTAACCTATTAAACCCTAACGGATATACTATCTATTTACCAAAATTAGGATTATTCTTCCAATTATAATATTTAAAATAAATAAATAAAAATCAAAAGAAAAAAAGAACCTAATTTTCTACATATTTTATTGTCGACCTAAAGGTGCCAACGTATCCGCTAGCCGAGATCAAATGATCGTAGTTCTCTCAAAAAATCTTTAATGTGTTGATTCATTTTAATTTTAAAAACTACTTAAGTTTTTTTAATTTATTTGGTTTATTTAAAAAAAATCTAAAGGGGTCCTAACTCTTGACTATTATTATTTTATAAAAAAATTTCGCTAAAATGCCTAAAATTTAAAAAGGATTTTTTTATTAACTTTTATTTAAAAAAAAAACTTTCTATATGATAAATCCTTAAACAAGATCAAATATTAACAAAAATAATCAATTCTAATAACTCCTAAACTAACATAAAATATACATTTACTTAAATCAATACTTAACTTATCTAATCAAGAAAACTAATGTTAAAAGAAGAATACCTAAATTAATATATACATATACATATATTATTATAATTAAACAATTATCTATATATAAAAGACTAAGAATAAAATCTCCTAAAACTAATATGTTCATATTCGTATATATTATATTCAATAACTAAAGATCTAAATAATAATAATAATAATATAACAATAATGAATAAATAATTAAACAAACAATTTTGAAACAGGAAAGAAACGGATTTGAACTTCTTGATTACGTGGTGAAGGATGATGGCCAGCGTATAATGGAGTTGTTATTACATGTGGCTATCGACGTTAGAGTTTTGTCTGAGTTTTGCTTCGCTATTGTCTTGTTCGCTACTATCCGCTTTGCTACTATCCTATTCGCTGCTGTCTGCCTTACTGCTATCCTATTTGCTGCTGTCCACTGGGCTGTTGTCCAATTCGCTGCTATCCTTGAAGTTGCACTATGTTTTGCTGTCAGTGTGGTTACGACTTGCAGGGAGTCAGGCGCTGTGTGTGTGCAGTTGGCGTAGTGTGAGGGTTAGTGTTAACGATCCGCGCGTAGTTTGCAGCGCATGTGTATGGAGTTTTTGTTTTGCTGCTACAAGCGGATTATTGACTGGTTGTATTTAGAGTTTCTGTTTTGTTGTTGCGAATGGATAGGTAGTCAACAGGGGGGTGATTGTGGGACTATGTTTTTGTCGCTGAAGAATTCTACTATGTGAAAAGTGGATTCTTTTCTCTACTGTGTCTCTTCTTTTATATGTACGTATATGTGTGTTTTTAAGGTCCAATTAAATCATATCTGGATATATCTATTGTATCTGATTCGGTAACAATTAAATTAGATCCAAATTAATTTAAATCTAATTTAATAAGATCAAACCAAATTCAAATGATTTAATCAAATATGAATCCCGTTTTCATCTCGCTTTTGCAAAGATAAAAAAATAAAGACATAGGTGCCTATAGAAACTCGAACCCAAGATCTCAAATTAAATCCACTCCAAATACCCCAATACTTATCCGTTAGGTCATTGGCCCGTGTTTTAACATTTAGTACAATTAAGTTATACTTAAACTAGTTGGTTCCCTAAAATAAAATTTTTTAACTAAGCTAAAACTAAAACTATATGTTCCTAATATAAGTTACATCCTAAAAATCTACAAAACACTTTATAATAATTTTTTCTTTTCTTATTTTTTTGGTATTTTCATCATTTGTTAATTTTTTATTATTTTTAACTTTTATTAATTTTTTTTTTGTTATTTTTATCTTTGAATTAGGACCCTTTTTGCAAAAATAAAAATTAGGACTACAGAGGGGCAAAAATTAGGTGTCTACAGCAATCACTTTTTGTGGTAAAGTTTAAGCAAAACTTTTCCACAAAAACAAAGGAGACACCGTTTTTGCCTTGGGACGACTCTATCCTAAGGAACATTACGTCACTTGATGACAATTAGTTTGAAATGAAGAAGAGTGAGGGATTGCACCCTTGTAGGTTGGCAAAAATCCCTAAAAAGAATAATCAGAACTTGGCCGTGCCCTAATGAGTTGACTAACCAAGGTGGTAAAAGTGCACTTTGAGCTGGCTAAGACTTAAAGAAAGAAGAAACTTGGTCATGCCCTAATTAGCTAACTAACCAAGGTGGTCAAAGCGCCCTTTGAGCTGGCTAAGACCTAAAGAATGAAGAAACATGATCGTGCCTTAATGAGCTCACTAACTAAGGCAATCAAAGTGCCCTTTGAGCTGATTATGTTAAGACCCAAAAGGGGGCCTAATAGGATTACCTAAAATTTTCATAACATGTGTGCACCCATGATATGAAAACTGTTTTACAAGTCAGAGATTGCAAGACTCTAAATAATAAATCACTAAGATTAATGATTTTCAAGTAAATAATTTATTATAACATGACATAATATATAATTACAAATAACTATGGATATTCGATATCCCACAGTTCCTCAGAACCGCAGAGAATCGGTATCCCCTACCAAATAATAAGACAGGATTACCAACATTATAAAACTGTAGGTAGAATTAAATTATATTAAATTCTAACATGTGAATATTTTCTACAAAGAGTGTTTATGTATCATCTGTAAAGATCTTAACTAATCCTAACTCTAATGTACATATCTTCATCTCGCCCTCAGCACTCGAGACTTATCCCAATCCCATCGTATGTAAACCTGCAAAAGAAAGACTATTGGGGAATAAGCTACAAGAGCTTAGTGAGCCATCCCTCATACCATACTGGTAAACAAGTTATCAAACAAATTATTACAACCATATGAATGCATGCACACGCAGAATGCCAAATAATATATGCAGTAACCGGTACTGCATATAATATCGGATTTTAACGCCCTCCGAGATAAGGGTTGGAGATTCATCGGCACCAATCACGACCGGGCTCTAGCACCTGGGTTTTTACCCATAACTTTGAATCCCGTATTTCACAAAAATACATTTCCATTTCTAAAAATCCAATAGTTCACAAAGTCCCAGGCCTAGCAGTGAGGTGACCCCCGTAGTCCACACTCACACCCTACAGCGGTGGTCTCTAGACGCGACCCCCAGCCACCCACGGTTAGCGTCTCCGGCGCCAATAGAACCCACGAGCCAAGGGTAGGGTCTTGTTGTACTTATGCTCCTATATGGTACTAATCAAATCATGTGGGAATCCATCCCTCCAAGGCCCTTCATTACCAACCGCTTGAAGTGACGGCCAAAATAAGTAATGCGATGCATGGATAATGCATGACCCTTTTGATTTAAGATAAGCCAAATATAATTAGGTCAGATTATGAGGCGACAAATCAATATCAGTAAACCATCCAAATCCTATAAAAATCAATCATACCATCAAATCATCAATTATCGTATTTAACAATATTTCTTACAACAATCAATCAATATCAAGCACACGCATATCCCAAAACCCCATGCATCAAGTTATTGATATTCAATTTAAGTGCACTAACTACAAGCACAAACAAGTATAGAGTCATCGGGAGTACTCACTTGACTGTGACGACTCGCTCTAGTCGTAATAACCGATCGGGAGATCCTCACCCTCGTCGGGATCACCTGATCATTACGAGATAATAAGGATAATAAGTAGTTGACTCAACTAATGGTTTTAGACATCTACCTACCTAATTCTACTTAGATTACTATCGACCCTTATTCGATTAAACCTAATTGCTAATCGTACGTAACTTTTTCATTCTATTTTCAATATTTACAAATTTATAGTCGTTTTTCATCGTTTTCGGACGTACATTTACACGGTAACGTCCGTTTTAGACGTTAAGACCCGTATTTTATGATATGGGCTAAATTTATTGAAATTTTATCTTATTGAAGTTCAATTATTCTTATTGCTTATGTTTATGCCCTAGTTTAGGATTTAATGATTGAATTAGCTATTTGATTCTTACACTTAGGAAATTTTACATTAGTGCTACTAATTCACATACTTGATTAAATTTAATTCAATCTAGGAAGTGTATTAAGGTTTAAGGGATTTTCGACTTCTAAATGCACGTATATACATATGTTATGTACTTATGTAATCTTATTATTTCTTCTATTATAAACCTATGCTTACATCATCACTTATGTAATCAATTGATGATGTCATGGCTTATGTCATCATGTGCTTATGTCATCACTTACCTCATCATATGATTACATAAACCTTTCCTTATGCTTATGTCATATGTATATGTATTATGTACATGTTACCCCTTTCTCTTATACTTATGTACATATACCTTATACATACTTATACTCATATCTATACTTAGACTTATACCGTATTTATACGTGTATACATACTCATATACCTATATAGTTGGATACGTATTTTTATACTAAAATTCGTATGCCTAATTTTCTCTTAAGAAAATTCTCTCAATTTCATCCTTTTGTATTTCTATGTATGTATTTAGTATAGTATACACATATATAGTTAGATATGGTCTTAATTCAAGTTATGTACATGATAAATACTTATGTATAAAGGTTCACATACTTGTATTCCTTTGGTATTTCTTTATGTACACATACTTATAAGCTTATACTCATGTCTTCCTTTCTTCTTCTTTAAAAGTTCTAATTTCTACACTTAAAGATGGAAACTTTGTTTCCTCTTCTTCAAGACAACACTAAACACCTAATTACTTATCTAATCTACCTAATTAACTAACTAATGAATAACATAAACCAACATAAAGTAAGTTAAGTACATACCTTTAGATGTATTGGATTTAAGGAGGCAAAAGTGAAGTAATGAAAGTGAAAGGGAAGGGGAAAGCTCAATGGAGGGGCCTTTTTGTTTTGTTTCTTTTTCTTTGTTTTGCTTATGGAAGAAGAAGAATGGTGGGGTCTACAAGGGGAGATGTATGGACAGCAATTTAAGAGAAGAAGGAAAAAGAAATGCAAAAGGAAAAGAAAAGAAAGGAAATCATGAGAAGAAGATATTTTTCCTTATCTCTTATTGTCTTTTGTTGACTTTTCAAAGTGTTGACTTGGTCAACCCTTTGACCTTGGTCAACTCCTCTTAAGTATGTGTAATCTTGTGTACATAATGTAGAGATTAAGGGAAATTAAGGGGAAAATGCAGGAAATGAGAAGAAATGAGGTATTTGATGAATTGATTAATAAACATAGTTAATGAGGTCTTACTTTAGGTCTTTATAGCTCATATATCTCATTTGATAAACTACTTTGGATAACAAATGCAAAAAGTACTAATTTGAGTATTAAAGTTCACTACATGTAACCTAATCTTCAACTATAACCCTAACTCTAAGTGAGACTATCCTAATCACATACTTAAGGGATATATATTCTATGACTCATTATCTTAGTTTCTAATGGATTACTTGAGGATTCGAATCATATAAGCATGAATGAGGGTCATCTTTAACCTTTTACTAGTGATTTAGCAAAATATGAGCATTATATTATCAATTAGGGTTTTAGGGTATATCATGGTAAATTAGTGCTTTTATATCCTTAAAGTTATAGTTTTAGGGTTCTTATTACTTTAAGGCACCATCTCTAATGTTTTTACACATTTAGGGTTTCATATATTCTTACGCGATTAAATCTTCGATTGTCATCTTAGGGTGTTGATGAGGTTCGAGGTTTTAGGGTTTTCGTATGCGGTTAGGGGTTCAATTGATGATTTAAGGTTTTTCGTATCCACTTTAGGTTTTGGATTGAGATTTTAATTGGTTTTAAATCTTACTGGTTCTTTTGAGTTCGGGAAATCATCTATAGTTTAGACATTTGTTTCTATACTTAAAAAGCTAAATTCGTGGGGTTTACAGACTAAGACCTAAAAACAACGAAAACTTGGTCATACCCTGATGAGCTGACTAACCAAGGTGGTCAAAGTGCCCTTTGAGCTAGCTAAGAACTAAAAATGAGAAAACTTGGTCGTGCTCTAATGAGCTGACTAACCAAGGTGGTCAAAGCGCCCTTTGAGTTGGCTAAGACCTAAGGATTAAGAAACATGGTCGTGCCATGATGAGCTGACTAACTAAAGTGGTCAAAGCGCCCTTTAAGCTGGCTAAGACCAAAAACCCTAATGAGCTGACTAACCAAGGCGGCCAAAGTGCCCTTTAAGCTAGCTAAGTCCTAAAAATGAAGAAAATTGGTCGTGCCCTAATGAGCTGACTAATCAAGGCAGTCAAAGTGCCCTTTGAGCTGGCTAAGACCTAAAGAATGAAGAAACCTGGCCATGCCCTAATGAGCGGACTAACCAAGGCAGTCAAGGCGCCCTTTGAGCTGGTTAAGACCTAATTAATGAAGAAACATAGTCGTGCCCTAATGAGCTAATTAACCAAGGAGGCCAAAGTACCCTTTAAGCTAGTTAAGACCTAAAAGTGAGGAAACTTGGTCGTACCCTAATGAGCTGACTAACCAAGGCAATCAAAGCAGCCTTTGAGCTAGTTAAAAGCTAAGGATGAAAAAACTTGATCGTGCCTAAATGAGATGACTAACCAAAGCGGTCAAAGCACCCTTTGAGTTGGCTAAGACATAAAGAATGAAGAAACTTAGTTGTTCCCTAATAAGCTTACTAACCAAAGCGGTCAAAGTACCCTTTGAGATGGCTAAGACCTAAAGATGAGAAAACTTGGTCGTACCCTAATGAGCTAACTAACCAAGGCGGTCAAAGCGCCCTTTGAGCTAGCTAAAACCTAAAAGTGAGGAAACTTGGTTGTACCCTAATGAGTTGATTAACCAAGGTGGTTAAAGTGCCCTATGAGTTGGTTAGGACCTAAAGATGAAGAAAGTTAGTCGTACTCTAATGAACTGATTAACTAAGGCGGTCAAAGCACCCTTTGAGCTGGCTAAGACCTAATGAATGAAGAAACTTAGTCATGGCCTAATGAGTTGACTAACCAAGGCGGTCAAAGCGCCCTATAGGCTAGCTAAGACCTAAAGATGAAGAAACTTGGTCGTGCCCTAATGAGCTGACTAACCAAGGTGGTCAAACTATCCTTTGAGGTAGCTAAGACCTAAAGAATGAGGAATCTTGGTTATACCCTAATGAGCGGACTAACCAAGGTAGTAAATGGGCCTTTGAGCTAGCTAAGACCTAATGAATGAAGAAACTTGGTTGTACCCTAATAAGCTGACTAACCAAGGTGGTCAAAGCGCCCTTTGAGCTGGCAAAGACCTAAAAGTGAGGACACTTGGTCATGCCCTAATGAGCTGACTTACCAAGGCGGTCTAAGTGCCCTATGAGCTGGCTAAGACCTAAAGATTAAGAAACTTAATCGTGCAGTAATGAGCTGACTAGCTAACGTGGTCAAAGCACCCTTTGAGCTGGCTAAGACCTGAGGAATGAAGAAACTTGGTCGTGCCCTAATGAGCTGACTAACCAAGGCGGTCAAAGCACCCTTTAAGCTGGCCAAGACCTAAAGAATGAAGAAACTTGGTCGTACCCTAATGAGCTGTCTAACCAAGGCGATCAAAGCGGCCATTGAGTTGGCTATGACCTAAAAACAAGCAAAACATGGTAGTGACCTGATTAATTCACTAACTAAGGCAGTCAAAGCGCCCATTAAGCTGAGTAAGACCTAAAAATGAGAAAACATGGTCGTACCCTAATGACCTGACTAACCATGGAAGTCAAAGTGCCCTTTGAGCTGGCTAAGACCTAAAGATGAAGAAATACGGTCGTACCCTGATAAGCTGACTAATTAAGGAGGTCAAAGCGCCCATTGAGCTGGCTAAGACCTTAATGAGCTGACTAAGGAAGGCTGTCAAAGCGCCCTTTGACCTGGCTAAGATCTAAAGAATGAAGAAGCTTGGTCATACCCTAATGAGCGGACTAACCAAGGCGGTTAAAGTACCCTTTAAGCTGGCTAATACCTAATGAATGAAGAAACCTGGTCATACCCTTATGAGCTGACTAACCAAGGTGGTCAAAGTGCCCTTTGAGCTGGTTAAGTCCTAATAGTAAGGAAACTTGGTCATGCCCTAACGAGCAGACTAACTAAGGTAGTCAAAGCGCTCTTTAAGCTGGCTAAAACCTATGGATGAAAAAACTTGGTCATGCCCTAATAAGCTGACTAATCAAGGCAGTCAAAGCGCCTTTTGAGTTGGCTAAGACATAAAGAATGAAGAAACTTGATTATGCCCTAATAAGCTGACTAACTAAGGCGGTTAAAGTGCCCTATGAGCTGGCTAAGACCTAAAGATGAAGAAACTTGGTCGTGCCCTAATGATCTAACTAACCAAGGTGGTCAAAGTGCCCTTTGAGCTGGCTAAGACCTAAAGAATGAGGAAACTTGGTAGTGTCCTAATGGGCTAACTAACCAAGGTGGTCAAAGTACCCTTTGGGCTAGCTAAGACCTAAAAGAGAGGAAACTTGGTCATGCCCTAATCAGCTAACTAACCAAGGTAGTTAAAACGCCCTTTGAGCTGGTTAAGACCTAAACACAAGGAAAACTTGGTCATGCCCTGATGAGGTAACTAACCAAGGTAGTCAAAGTGCCCTTTGAGCTAGCCAAGACCTAAAAATGACAAAACTTGGTCATGCCCTAATGAGCTGACTAACCAAGGCGGTCAATGTGCCCTTTGAGCTGGCTAAGACCTAAAGATGAAGATACTTGGTCATGCCCTAGTGAGCTGACTAACCAAGGTGGTCAAAGTGCCCTTTGAGCTGGATAAGATTTAATGAATGAAGAAGCATGGTCGTACCCCATTGAGGGGACTAACTAAGGCGGTCAAAGCGCTCTTTGAGCTGGCTAAGACCTAATGAATGAAGAAACTTAGTCGTACCCTTATGACCTGACTAACTAAGGCAGTCAAAGCACCCTTTGTGCTGGTTAAGACCTAATAGTAAGGAAACTTGGTCGGACCCTAATGAGTAAACTAACTAAGGTGGTCAGAGCACCCTTTAAGCTGCTAAAACCAATAGATGAAAAAACTTGGTCGTACCCTAATGAGCTGACTAATCAAGGCAGTCAAAGTGCCCTTTGAGTTGGCTAAGATGTAAACAAGGAAGAAACTTGATTATGCCCTAGAGAGCTGACTAAGCAAGGGGGTCAAAGCACCCTTTGAGCTAGCTAGGACCTAAAAGTCAGGAAACTTGGTCATACCCTAATGAGTTGACTAACCAAGGCGGTTAAAGCGCCCTAGGAGCTGGCTAAGACCTAAAGATGAAGAAACTTGGTCGTGCCCTAATGACCTAACTAACCAAGGAGTTCAAAGCGCCCTTGGAGCTAGTTAAGACCTAAAGAATGAGGAAACTTAGTTGCACCCTAATGAGCTGACTAACGAAGGTGGTTAAAGCACCTTTTGGGCTAGCTAAGACCTAAAAGCGAAGAAGCTTGGTCATGTACTAATGAGCTAACTAACTAAGGCGGTCTAAGCGCCCTTTAAACTAGCTAAGACTTAAACACAAGGAAAACTTGGTCATGCCCTGATGAGCTGACTAACTAAGGCAGTCAAAGTGCCCTTTAAGCTGGCCAAGACCTAAAAATGAGAAAACTTGGTCGTGCCCTAATGAGCTGACAAACCAAGGAGATCAAAGCACCCTTTGAGCTGGCTATGACCTAAAGATGAGCAAACTTAGTCGTACCCTAATGAGCTGACTAACCATGGCGGTCAAAGCACCATTTGAGTTGGCTAAGACTTAAAAGGGAGGAAACTTAGTTATGCCCTAATGAGCTAATTAATCAAGGCGATCAAAGTGCCCTATGAGCTGGCAAAGACCTAAGGATGAAGAAACTTGGTCATACCCTTATGAACTAACTAACCAAGGCAGTCAAAGTGCTCTTTAAGCTGGCTAAGACCAAAAACCCTAATGAGATAACTAACCAAGGCGATCAAAGCGCCCTTTGAGCTGGCTATGACTTAAAGATGAACAAACTTGGTCGTACCCTGATGAGCTAACTAACCATGGCGGTCAAAGCACCCTTTGAGTTGGCTAAGACCTAACAGGGAAGAAACTTGGTTGTGCCCTAATGAGTTAACTAATCAAGACAATTAAAGCACCCTTTGAGCTGGCTAAGACCTAAGGATGAAGAAACTTTATCATGCCCTGATGAGCTAACTAACTAAGGCGGTCAAAGCGCCCATTAAGCCAGCTAAGACTAAAAACCCTAATTAGCTGACTAACCAAGGTGGCCAAAGTGCCCTTTAAGATGGCTAAGACCTAAAGATGAAGAAACTTGGTCGTGCCCTAATGAGTTGACTAAGCAAGGCGGTCAAAGCGCCCTTTGAGCTGGTTAAGACCTAAAGAATGAAGAAACCTGGTCATGCCCTAATGAGCTGACTAACCAAGGTGGTTAAAGCACCCTTTGAGCTGGCTAAGACCAAATGAATGAAGAAACATAGTCCTACCCTAATGAGTTAACTAACCAAGGCGGCCAAAGCGCCCTTTGAGCTGGCTGAGACCTAAAAGTGAGGAAACTTAGTCAAACCCTAATGAGCTGACTAACCAAGGCAATCAAAGTGGCCTTTGAGCTGGCTAAAACCTAAGGATGAAAAAACTTGATCATGCCCAAATGAGCTGACTAACCAAGGCGGTCAAAGCACCCTTGAGCTGGCTAAGACCTAAAGAATGACAAAACTTGGTCGTACCCTAATGAGCTGACTAACCAAGTTAGTCAAAGTGCCCTTTGAGCTGGCTAAGACCTAAAGTTGAGAAAACTTGGTTATACCCTAATGAGCTGATTAACTAAGGCGGTCAAAGTACCCTTTGAGCTACCGAAGACCTAAAAGTGAGGAAACTTCGTTGTGCCCTAATGAGCTGACTAACCAAGGCAGTCGAAGCGCCCTATGAGCTGGCTAATATCTAAAGATGAAGAAACTTGTTCATGCCCTAATGAGCTGGCTAACCAAGGCGGTCAAAGTACCCTTTGAGCTGGCTAAGACCTAAAAAATGAAGTAACATGGTCGTGCTATAATGAGCTGAGTAACCAGGAGGTCAAAGCGCCCTGTGAGCTGGTTAAGACCGAAAAGTGAGGAAACTTGGTCATGCCCTAATGAACTAACTAACCAAGGCATTCCAAGCGCCTTTTGAGCTGTTTCAGACTAATAACAAGGAAAACTTGGACATACCCTGAGGAGATGATTAAGCAAGGCGGTCAAAGTGCCATTTTCGTTGGCTAAGACCTAAAAATGAGAAAACATGGTTATGCCCTAATGAGCTGACTAACCAAGGCAGTCAAAGCGCCCTTTGAGCTGGCTAAGACCTAAAACCCTAATAAGCTGACTAACTAAGGCGGTCAAAGTATCCTTTGAGCTAGCTAAGACCTAAAAGTGAGGAAAGTTGGCTGTGCCCTAATGAGTTAACTAATCGAGGCGGTCAAAGCGCCCTATGAGCTGGTTAAGACCTAAAGATAAAGAAACTTGGTCGTACCCTAATGAGCTGACTAACCAAGGCGGTCAATACACCCTTTGAGCTAGCTAAGACCTAAAAAATGAAGAAGCTTGGTCGTGTCCTAATAAGCTAAGTAACCAAGGTGGTCAAAGAGCCCTTTGAGCGGGCTAAGACCGAAAAGTGAGGAAACTTGGTCATGCCCTAATGAGCTAACTAACCAAGATGGTGAAAGCACCCTCTGAGCTAGCTAAGAGCTAAAGATGAAGGTACTTGGTCATGCCCTAATGAGCTGACTAACCAAGGCAGTCAAAGCGCCCTTTGAGCTGGCTAAGATCTAAATAATGAAGAAGCTTGATCGTACCCTAATGAGTGGACTAACTAAGGCGGTCAAAGCGCCCTTTGAGCTGGCTAAGACCTAATGAATGAAGAAACTTAGTCGTATCCTTTTGAGCTAACTAACCAAGGTGGTCAAAACACCCTTTGAGCTAGTTAAGACCTAATAATGAGGAAACTTGGTCGTGCCCTAATGAGCGGACAAACCAAGGTGGTCAACGTGCCCTTTAAGCTGGCTAAAACCTATGGATGAAAAAACTTGGTCATGCCCTAATGAGCTAACTAATCAAGGCAATCAAAGCACCCTTTAAGTTAGCTAAGACGTAAAGAATGAAGAAACTTGATCATGCCCCAATAAGCTGACTACCAAGGTGATCAAAGCGCCCTTTAAGCTAACAAAGACCTAAAAGTGAGGAAACTAGGTTGTACCTTAATGAGTTGACTAACCAAGGCGGTCAAAGTGCCTTTTGAGTTGGCTAAGACCTAAAACCCTAATAACCTGACTAACTAAGGCGGTTAAAGTGCCCTTTGAGCTAGCTAAGACCTAAAAGTGAGGAAACTTGGTTGTGCCCGAATGAGTTGACTAACCAAGGTGGTCAAAGCGCCCTATGAGCTGGTTAAGACCTAAAGATAAAGAAACTTGGTCATGCCCTAATGAGCTGACTAACCAAGGTGGTCAAAGTACCCTTTGAGCTGGCTAAGACCTAAAAAATGAAGAAGCTTAGTCGTACCCTAATAAGTTGCAAGATAGTCAAAGCTCCCTTTGAGCGGGCTAAGACCGAAAAGTGAGCAAACTTGGTCCTGCCCTAATGAGCTAACTAACCAAGATGGTTAAAGCACCCTTTGAGCTAGTTAAGAGCTAAAGATGAAGGTACTTGGTCATGCCCTAATGAGCTGATTTACCAAGGCGGTCAAAGCGCCCTTTGAGCTGGCTAAGATCTAAATCATGAAGAAGCTCGGTCATACACTAATGAGTGGACTAACTAAGGTAGTCAAAGCGCCCTTTGAGCTAGCTAAGACCTAGTGAATGAAGAAACTTGGTCGTACCCTTATGTGCTGACTAACCAAGGTGGTCAAAGTGCCCTTTGAGCTGGTTAAGACCAAATAGTGAGGAAACTTGGTTGTGCCTAATGAGCAAACTAACCAAGGTAGTCAAAGCGCCCTTTAAGCTGGCTAAAACCTATAGATGAAAAAACTTGGTCGTGCCCTAATGAGCTAACTAATCAAGGCAGTCAAAGCACCCTTTGAGTAGGCTAAGACGTAAAGAATGAAGAAACTTGATCGTGCCCTAGTGAGCTGACTAACCAAGGTGATCAAAGCGCCCTTTGAGTTGGCAAAGACCTAAAAGTGAGGAAACCTAGTTGTACCTTAATGAGTTGACTAACCAAGGCGGTCGAAGCACCCTTTGAGCTGGCTATGACCTAAAAGTGAGGAAACTTGGTCGTACCTTAATGAGTTGACTAATCAAGGCGGTCAAAGCGCCCTATGAGTTGGCTAAGACCTCAAGATGAAGAAACTTGGTCGTGCCCTAATGACCTAACTAACCAAGGAGGTTAAAGCGCCCTTTGTGCTGGCTAAGACCTAAAGAATGAGGAAACGTGGTCGTGCCCTAATGAGTTGACTAACCAAGGTGGTCAAAGCGCCCTTTAGGTTGGCTAAGACCTAAAAGCGAGGAAACTTGGTCATGCCCTAATAAGCTAACTAACCAAGGCGGTCAAACCGCCCTTTGAGTTGGCTAAGACTAAAACACATGGAAAACTTTGTCATGCCCTAAAGAGTTGACTAACCAAGGTGATCAAAGTGCCCTTTGAGATGGCCAGGACCTAAAAATGAGAAAACTTGGTTGTGCCCTAATGAGTTGACTAACCAAGGCGGTCAGAGCGCCCTTTGAGCTGGCTATGACCTAAGGATGAACAAACATAGTCGTGCCTTGATGAGCTGACTGACCATGGCGGTCAAAGTGTTCTTTGAGCTGGCTAGGACCTAAAGAATGAAGAAACTTGGTTGTGCCCTAATGAGTTAACTAGCCAAAGTGGTTAAAGCGCCCTTTGAGCTGGCTAAGTCCTAAAGATGAGAAAACTTGGTTGTGCCCCAATAAGCTGACTAACCAAGGCGGTTAAAGTGCCCTTTGAGTTGGCTAAGACCTAAAGTTGGGGAAACTTGGTCGTGCCCTAATGAGCTAACTGACCAAGGTGGTCAAAGCACCCCTTGACCTAGCTAAGACCTAATAAATGAAGAAACTTGGTCGTACCCTTATGAGCTGATTAACCAAGGCGGTCAAAGCGCCCTTTGAGCTGGTTAAGACCTAATAGTGAGGAAACTTGGTTGTACCCTAATGAGCGGACTAACCAAGGTGGTCAAAGCGCCCTTTAAGCTAGCTAAAACCTATGGATGAAAAAACTTGGTCATTCCCTAATGAGCTAACTAATCAAGGCAGTCAAAGCACCCTTTGAGTTAGCTAAGACGTAAAGAATGAAGAAACTTGATCGTACCCTAGTGAGGTGACTAACCAAGGCGATCAAAGCACCCTTTGAGCTGGCGAAGACCTAAAAGTGAGGAAACTTGGTTGTACCTTAACGAGTTGACTAACCAAAGCGGTCAAAGCGCCCTTTGAGCTGGCTATGACCTAAAAGTGAGGAAACTTGGTCGTACCTTAATGAGTTGACTAATCAACGCGATCAAAGCGCCCTATGAGTTAGCTAAGACCTAAAGATGAAGAAACTTAGTCTTGCCCTAATGACCTAACTAACCAAGAAGGTCAAAGCGCCCTTTGAGCTGGCTAAGACCTAAAGAATGAGGAAACTTCGTCATGCCCTAATGAGTTGACTAACTAAGGTGGTCAAAGCGCCCTTTGGGCTGGCTAAGACCTAAAAGCGAGGAAACTTGGTCATGCCTTAATAAGCTAACTAACCAAGGCGGTCAAACTGCCCTTTGAGCTGGCTAAGACCAAAACATAAGGAAAACTTAGTCATGCCCTAATGAGTTGACTAACGAAGGCGATCAAAGTACCCTTTGAGTTGGCTAAGACCTAAAATGAGAAAACTTGGTTGTGCCCTAATGAGTTGACTAACCAAGGCAGTCAAAGCGCCCTTTGAGCTGGCTATGACCTCAAGATGAACAAACTTAGTCGTGTGCTAATGAGCTGACTAACCAAAGTGGTGAAAGCGCCCTTTGAGTTGGCTAAGACCTAAAGAATGAAGATACTTGGTCGTGCCCTAATGAGCTAACTAACCTTGGCGGTCAAAGCACCTTTTGGGCCAGTTAAGACCTAAAAGTGAGGAAGTTTGGTTGTATCCTAATGTACTGACTAACCAAGGTGGTCAAAGCACCCTTTGAGTTGGCTAAGACCTAAAGATGAAGAAACTTTGATTTGGGATAGCGCTCCATGAGCTTGCTGAATCCCTAAAAGATTATCAGTTGGGTAACATTCTGTGAGTTAGGCGATTGGGAGCCTATGAAACTCTGGATTGGGACTACTCTCACGAGCTGGCTAGCTCCCTAAGTGTTTATAAATTAGGACTATGTTTTGGGAGCCAATGAGAAGCTTACGAAACTTTAGATTGGGACTACATTCTATGAGCTGGCTAGATCCCTAAATGAAAATACGAATTTGGATAGCGCTCCATAAGCTAACTGAAACGCTAAAAAAGATATGGATAGGAATAGTGCTTTATGGGATACCTATATCCTTGAGAAAATAGATAAAGGGTCAGCACCCTTCGGACTCGCTTAAACTCTATTGACAGTCGAAAGTAAAACTAAGGAACATAGCCGACTCGAAAAAAAAAACTCTTAATTTTAGAAATTTACAAATGAGGAATTTGGTGAAAACTGTTTATAACATGAATTGAAAATTTGGCTACTATAGATTAAATAGATTGGAAAATGAATGGAAAAACTTATAACAAGCCTCCACTTTCTCTCTCTCCTTTTCATGTCTTTTCATTCCTTTTCCTTGAAAGTTTGCTAACGGATACAAATTCCTATTCAAAAGACAAACGTTATAATCATGTAAAGTATCTCATATCTACCCTAGTTTGTAACCTAGACAATGAGCTTCTTAGCTAGGCCTTAAACATTTATTTCGTAAGGAAAAGGTAACTCACGATTAGTTTAATCAAAGAGGACTTCCTTATGCACTCTTGGTCTGGATTTCACTCTTGATTACTATTCCAGAAATTATAATCCAATTTGTAAGTGATATGCTCTGATAGATCTATTAGGTCTTTTTGGGTTTAGTATTGTAAATTAGGCTTTTGGTTAAATGGTTTCAAAAGAAGTTAATTGAGAGGGCCTATTTTGAAAGAAGTGCTTTCGTCTAACCTAGGGTATATAAGTCAAGAACCCTTTGGAATGAACTAGATGTGCGCTTGCCCTAGTTTCAAAAATAATTCTTATCTTAGATAAATTATTCTTCAAAATTGGAAGAGCTTTGAGTAGGGAGGTGTTGTAGTTGGAAAGGTCTTGTGTTTGAGAATCGAGTGGGTGGAAAGGGTTTATGTTCGTGATTTGGAGTGTGATTTTAAATTGAATATGGAGTTTTTGGTTTGTGGTTGAGAACATGATTTTAAATAAATATGAGGTTTTGTGTTTTTAGTTAGGAATGCTATTCAAGGCTTTGTATTTTTAGAGCAACTTGGGCCTTCTTTGATTAGGGATTTTCTTAAGCCCAATATTTGGGTATTTCTTCATTTTCCTTTTTCCTAGTTTTTTTTTTTATTTTTCTATTTTTTTCTTTTTTCATTTCATTTCTTTCTTTTCTCTCCCTAAAAATAACTATCTCTTTTATCAAGTTTTTGTCTCTAGATGAATCAAAGCCCTAAATTCATAAGTTCAGAGTGCATTGGCTTAGGTAAGGTATGTGTAGCCTTTGGGGTATCTAGAAAAATGTTAGCTCTTCTTCAAAAAGAATAATTTATCGAAAACAAAAATTATCCTTGAATTGTTATTACTGGGGTAAACACAAATCAATTTCATCCATCTCTCTTAATCAACGACCTTAACCTCCAAATTGCCCCATTGTAGGGGTGGTTCTTGACAGGGTTTACATTTGAAAGGACTTCAGATCAGTCTAACTGGGTTATCAAAGGATAATTGTGTTTGGGATTTGAAAATGAATGCCTAACTTCATTTCAGTCTGCGTATCACATTCAAAATGGACCTCTTTTATGGAATGAGTCCAAAATATACTCACCATGATATCTCTCATCTCTCAAAGTGTTTAAGGATTAGTGTATAGGATATTACTCGCCTCTTTTAATTCAAAACTTTTTTAAAAGTTAGTTACCAATTCCTTACATAGGGATTGATTGACCTTAGGGTATTAACCTTACTCCCTAATTCCTTGGAACATGCCCCAATTGCGAAATTTCAAAGATTAAATGCCCTATGCCTCAGACTTATAGGTTATAATGCCCTTACGCTTCCATATGTGATTTTGGGTTAGGTTCTTTAGAGTTCGAATGGGCTGGAACTAAGAACTTCTATAGTTGAAGGGTCTAATAAATTGCCCTTTTTATTTGTACTGGGGATCAAGCTTAAGATAGTGTTTCATGGCTTTGTGTTTTGACTCAATTTATGGTTGGACTTGATGGCTCAAGCCTTGAGTTTATTCAACTATCTTAATGGGCTAGGGCTTAGGTTTGGTTGGTTATTTTCTTAGGCTAAGTGGGTCTGTTTAGGTTATCTGCCTTAATGGGCTAAGTAATTGTGTTTGTCCCGAACCCTATAAGGATTTGTAATCGTTAGCAAATTTCTTTCTTTTTCTTTTCTATCCTTTCCTTCTTTTTTCTTTCTTTTCTCTTTCTTTCTTTGTTTTTGTTTTTTGCTTTTTTTTGAAAGAGAGAGGAAAAGTTAGGGCTTTTGTGTTATAAAGACCGAGTGATGGAATTGTAAATAGATGATTACGGAGGATTGCTTTCATAGAATTCTATATACAAGCCTATACAACTTATCGTTATTGAGGGTCTATTTACAAGTGAGGAATTCTAAAGAATAAAAAACTAACAAAGAAAATATCTAAATCTTATTTATTCCAAATAAATAAGGCTATTTGCAAAATGTTAAATTTACCTAAAAAAACGAATATTTTTGGTTGGTAGAATACTAAGCAAAATGATAACTACCTATTATTTTACAGGTTTAATTCTTTTCTTTTTGTTTCCTGTTTTTTATTTTTATTTTTTGTTTCTATTTACTTTGTGAGGGTTGGGCTCAACTGATATGGGCCCAAACAAAAAGCGATAGATTCAAGCTCCATAAATGTACTAAGGCTCACACTAAGGTAATATTTATAGGGCTCTTCTATAGGGGCAAGATGAGCCCAATCTTGTCCCTAATAAATTCTTACTTATTTAGGCTAAAAAGTTAGAACCATGTTTAGAGTATCTTTTAAGGCCAATAAGGTGAGTAGACGTGGATCTGTTTAGAAGCCCCTTGACTCGATCTGGCCATAGTTATGTAAAAAAAATCAAAATTACAATCATCACCTATTCCAAACTTTACATAGAATTATGACAAATTATTTATAGAGAAATATTACAACTGCAACTTCACAACTGCCCTTGACCATTTAGGGGCACCACATCATAGGTTCTTGTGATTTTAAAAAAAATGTTTTCATGTAATGCAACGGGTAGGTTTTAAAGGTCCTCAAGTTCTGCAACCATCACATTTTTTCAAAGCAACGGCTCTGTGGTCGCATTTGAACTTGCGTAGGGTAGCCTGATCAGCCCTGGAAGGTGGTTGCCCCAAAACATCCGAAACTTACACAATGGCTTCCCTCCTAAGGTCCTTAGACGGCTTGGTTCTGACTGTGTCTACCATGTATTTATGATCTAGAAAAAGAGAATAAAAGTAAACCCCCTAAAATTACCTCCTTAAATAAACTTCAACAACAAAAAAATGTTAGTAAAAAATAAATAAATAAAATAAAAAAATACATAAAATAACACACCTAAGATCTTTTTTATTATTCTTATTATTTCATGTTTTTCTTTTTTAAAAATAATCCTATTTTCGACAACTTCTAGTGGCTAGTTCTCTAGTAGTCCCTAGTAGAGTCGCCAAACTATCGAGCCTGTTTTTTTCGATTTTCTATTATTTAAAATTGATTTCCCATTTCCTGATTAATATTAAATCCTAACCCATTAAATATTAATCTTTGACTAAAGAAATTGAGAAATTTCAATTTTTATTGAAAATAATTTTTTTTTTGAGTCGCCACCCAACTAGAGTCGAGGAAAAGGAAAGAAACAGTAATCAATTGGGTAGATTGATTATGATTTGGCTACCGGTCTTTAATTTCAATTTAAATGAAGAACCAGAAGGTTCTAAATTCGGAGGCTAACCTATTAAACCCTAACGGGTACCCCTATTTATTTACTGAAATTAGGATTATTCTTCCAATTATAATATTTAAAATAAATAAATAAAAATAAAAAAAAAAAGAACCTAAGTTTTTACATATTTTATTATCGCCCCGTAAGTACCTACAAACCTACTAGCCGATATCAAACGATCGTAGTTCTCTTAAAAAATCTTTAATGTGTTGATTTATTTTAATTTTAAAAACTACTCGAGTGTATTATTTTAATTTATTCGGTTTATTTAAAAAAAATCTAAAGGGGTCCTAACTCTTGAATGCTATTGTTTTGTAAAAAAATTTCATTAAAAGTCCTAAAATTTAAAAAGGATTTTTTTATTAACTTTTATTTTAAAAAAAAAAATAACTTTTTATATGACAAATCCTTAAACAAGATCAAATCTTAGCAAAAATAATCAATCCTAACAACTCCTAAACTAACATAAAATATACATTCACTTAAATCAATACTTAATTTATCTAATCAAGAAAACTAATGTTAAAAGAAGAATACCTAAATTAATATATACATATACATATATTATTATTATTAAACAATTATCTATATATAAAANAGGGGTGGTTCTTGACAGGGTTTACATTTGAAAGGACTTCAGATCAGTCTAACTGGGTTATCAAAGGATAATTGTGTTTGGGATTTGAAAATGAATGCCTAACTTCATTTCAGTCTGCGTATCACATTCAAAATGGACCTCTTTTATGGAATGAGTCCAAAATATACTCACCATGATATCTCTCATCTCTCAAAGTGTTTAAGGATTAGTGTATAGGATATTACTCGCCTCTTTTAATTCAAAACTTTTTTAAAAGTTAGTTACCAATTCCTTACATAGGGATTGATTGACCTTAGGGTATTAACCTTACTCCCTAATTCCTTGGAACATGCCCCAATTGCGAAATTTCAAAGATTAAATGCCCTATGCCTCAGACTTATAGGTTATAATGCCCTTACGCTTCCATATGTGATTTTGGGTTAGGTTCTTTAGAGTTCGAATGGGCTGGAACTAAGAACTTCTATAGTTGAAGGGTCTAATAAATTGCCCTTTTTATTTGTACTGGGGATCAAGCTTAAGATAGTGTTTCATGGCTTTGTGTTTTGACTCAATTTATGGTTGGACTTGATGGCTCAAGCCTTGAGTTTATTCAACTATCTTAATGGGCTAGGGCTTAGGTTTGGTTGGTTATTTTCTTAGGCTAAGTGGGTCTGTTTAGGTTATCTGCCTTAATGGGCTAAGTAATTGTGTTTGTCCCGAACCCTATAAGGATTTGTAATCGTTAGCAAATTTCTTTCTTTTTCTTTTCTATCCTTTCCTTCTTTTTTCTTTCTTTTCTCTTTCTTTCTTTGTTTTTGTTTTTTGCTTTTTTTTGAAAGAGAGAGGAAAAGTTAGGGCTTTTGTGTTATAAAGACCGAGTGATGGAATTGTAAATAGATGATTACGGAGGATTGCTTTCATAGAATTCTATATACAAGCCTATACAACTTATCGTTATTGAGGGTCTATTTACAAGTGAGGAATTCTAAAGAATAAAAAACTAACAAAGAAAATATCTAAATCTTATTTATTCCAAATAAATAAGGCTATTTGCAAAATGTTAAATTTACCTAAAAAAACGAATATTTTTGGTTGGTAGAATACTAAGCAAAATGATAACTACCTATTATTTTACAGGTTTAATTCTTTTCTTTTTGTTTCCTGTTTTTTATTTTTATTTTTTGTTTCTATTTACTTTGTGAGGGTTGGGCTCAACTGATATGGGCCCAAACAAAAAGCGATAGATTCAAGCTCCATAAATGTACTAAGGCTCACACTAAGGTAATATTTATAGGGCTCTTCTATAGGGGCAAGATGAGCCCAATCTTGTCCCTAATAAATTCTTACTTATTTAGGCTAAAAAGTTAGAACCATGTTTAGAGTATCTTTTAAGGCCAATAAGGTGAGTAGACGTGGATCTGTTTAGAAGCCCCTTGACTCGATCTGGCCATAGTTATGTAAAAAAAATCAAAATTACAATCATCACCTATTCCAAACTTTACATAGAATTATGACAAATTATTTATAGAGAAATATTACAACTGCAACTTCACAACTGCCCTTGACCATTTAGGGGCACCACATCATAGGTTCTTGTGATTTTAAAAAAAATGTTTTCATGTAATGCAACGGGTAGGTTTTAAAGGTCCTCAAGTTCTGCAACCATCACATTTTTTCAAAGCAACGGCTCTGTGGTCGCATTTGAACTTGCGTAGGGTAGCCTGATCAGCCCTGGAAGGTGGTTGCCCCAAAACATCCGAAACTTACACAATGGCTTCCCTCCTAAGGTCCTTAGACGGCTTGGTTCTGACTGTGTCTACCATGTATTTATGATCTAGAAAAAGAGAATAAAAGTAAACCCCCTAAAATTACCTCCTTAAATAAACTTCAACAACAAAAAAATGTTAGTAAAAAATAAATAAATAAAATAAAAAAATACATAAAATAACACACCTAAGATCTTTTTTATTATTCTTATTATTTCATGTTTTTCTTTTTTAAAAATAATCCTATTTTCGACAACTTCTAGTGGCTAGTTCTCTAGTAGTCCCTAGTAGAGTCGCCAAACTATCGAGCCTGTTTTTTTCGATTTTCTATTATTTAAAATTGATTTCCCATTTCCTGATTAATATTAAATCCTAACCCATTAAATATTAATCTTTGACTAAAGAAATTGAGAAATTTCAATTTTTATTGAAAATAATTTTTTTTTTGAGTCGCCACCCAACTAGAGTCGAGGAAAAGGAAAGAAACAGTAATCAATTGGGTAGATTGATTATGATTTGGCTACCGGTCTTTAATTTCAATTTAAATGAAGAACCAGAAGGTTCTAAATTCGGAGGCTAACCTATTAAACCCTAACGGGTACCCCTATTTATTTACTGAAATTAGGATTATTCTTCCAATTATAATATTTAAAATAAATAAATAAAAATAAAAAAAAAAAGAACCTAAGTTTTTACATATTTTATTATCGCCCCGTAAGTACCTACAAACCTACTAGCCGATATCAAACGATCGTAGTTCTCTTAAAAAATCTTTAATGTGTTGATTTATTTTAATTTTAAAAACTACTCGAGTGTATTATTTTAATTTATTCGGTTTATTTAAAAAAAATCTAAAGGGGTCCTAACTCTTGAATGCTATTGTTTTGTAAAAAAATTTCATTAAAAGTCCTAAAATTTAAAAAGGATTTTTTTATTAACTTTTATTTTAAAAAAAAAAATAACTTTTTATATGACAAATCCTTAAACAAGATCAAATCTTAGCAAAAATAATCAATCCTAACAACTCCTAAACTAACATAAAATATACATTCACTTAAATCAATACTTAATTTATCTAATCAAGAAAACTAATGTTAAAAGAAGAATACCTAAATTAATATATACATATACATATATTATTATTATTAAACAATTATCTATATATAAAAAACTAAGAATAAAATCTCTTAAAACTAATATGTTCATATTCGTATATATTATATTCAATAACTAAAGATTTATATAATAATAATAATAATAATATAACAATAATGAATAAACAAATAAACAAACAATTTCGAAAATGGAAAGAAATGGACTTGAACATCTTGATTATGTGGTAAAGGATGATAGTCGGCATATAACAGAGTTGTTGTTGCGTGTGGCTACTAGTGTCAGAGTTTTGTCTGAGTTTGCTTCGCTACTATCCACTTTGCTGTTATCCGCCTTGTTGCTGTCTTGTTCACTGCTGTCCGTCATGTTGCTGTCCGCTTTGCTGCTGTCCTATTTACTGCTGTTCATTGTGCTGCTATCCTGTTCATTGCTGTCCACTTTGCTACTGTCTACCTTGCTGCTTTCCTGTTCACTGCTATCTGCTGTGCTGCTGTCTTGTTTGCAGTTGTCCTCGGAGTTACACTATGTTTTGCTGTCGGTGTGGTTGCGACTTGTAGGGAGTCAAGCGCTGTATGTGTGCAGTTGGCGTGGTGTGAAGGTCGGTGTTAACAATTCGTACGTGGTCTACAACGTATGTGTATGGAGTTTCTATTTTGCTGCTACGAATGGATTATTGACTGGTTGTGTTTGGAGTTTCTGTTTTGTCGCTACGAATGGATGGGTAGTCAGCAGGGGGTTGATTGTGGGACTGTGTTTTTGTCGTTGAAGAATTCTACTGTGTGAAAAGTGGATTCTTTTTTCTGCCGTGTCTCTTCTTTTATATGCACATGTATGTGTGTTTTTAAGGTCCAAATCAAATCACATTTGGATATATCTATTGTATCTAATTTGATAACAATTAAACTAGATCCAAATTAATTAAAATCTAATTTAATAAGATCCAAACTAAATTTAAATGATTTAATCAGATATAAATCCCGTTTTCATCTCGCTTTTGCAAAGATAGAAAAATAAATGCCTGCAAAGACTCGAACTCAAGACCTCAAATTAAATCCAATCCAAATACCCCAATACTTATCCGTTAGGCCATTGGCCTACGCCTTGACATTCAGTACAATTAAGTTGTACTTAAACTAGTCGGTTCCCTAAAATAAAATTTTTTAATTAAGCTAAAATTAAAACTAAAACTATTTGTTCCTAATATAAGTTACTTCCTAAAAATCTACAAAACTCTTTATAATAATTTTTTCTTTTCTTATTTTTTTGGTATTTTCATCATTTGTTAATTTTTTATTATTTTTATCTTTTATTAATTTTTTTTTTATTTTTATTTTTGAATTAGGACCCTTTTTGTAAAAATAAAAATTAGGACTACAGAGGGGCAAAAATTAAGTGTCTACAATTTTCCTTTGTTTTCAACTTTCTAAAATGTTGTAATTGAAGTGTGGGTACCATATCTATAAAGCTAGGTTTGGTTTGGATAGGATAAAATTGCGACATGTGGTGTACATATGTCAATTTCTTAGAAATTTTAAGCTTTAGGTGGCATTTTACTTTATCTAAGTCATGACTTATGTTTTTCAATTTTATCTTATGCTACCACATCATTTAATAACTCACCAAATTATTTTTTAGAAGATTTTCAATTATTTTATATTAATTTACCTCATTTTTATAATTTGTTATGATTATATGTATGTACTTAATACATATAATGTATATTATAAGTAAATATATATATATTATATATAATTTAACTCATTTATTATTTTTATAAGTTAAATAATTTATCTCTAATATCTTACTATATCTCTAAGTTTGAATTTCACTTTTTTTTATAATTATTGGCTTTATTGATAAATTGATATTTTTATCAAATTANATACTAATTTTCCTTATTTTTTATAATTTATTATTATTATATACATGTATTTAATACATACAATGCATATCAAATGTAAATACATGTATATTATATATAATTCGCTTTACTTATTATTTTTATAAGTTAAATAATTTATCTCTAATATCTTACTATATCTCTAAGTTTGAATTTCACTTTTTTTTATAATTATTGGCTTTATTGATAAATTGATATTTTTATCAAATTAATTCTTTTATATAGCTTATTTTGAGAAATTGTTTATATAGTTTACCAGGATACTTCTAAATTTTCTAGCCTTATTGTGGAATTTGCACTAAAATAGATAACATTGCCCAATGGCCTATATTTAAGAACTTAGATCCTAAGATTATTGTATTGACTCGAAACCTTGGGGTATTACATCTTCGATTGCATATGCTCAACACAAATCTAATGTCCATTATTGAATTGCAATATAAGGGCATGTATGGATTCTATGTTCTTGATGGCAAAAATGTGAAGCATCATTTGAATAGATGCGAAACTTCCTCATCAAACCAAGCAAAAGGCAGGTTAGCTTCGATAGAAAATGTTATGACTTTATGAATAAGGTTAGAACAATTAGCTTAAACATGAGAAAGGTGAAAAATTCTAAGATCACTATTTATGCTGAAATGGAGATTCATACTAAAAGATAGGTACTAAGACGCACTCATTAAGGAGAGTCAAGGGGAAAATGTTGGTAGGGATTTTTCTTTAAAACTTGGACTAACCTAAAATGAAGCACACATGACCTTCTTATTTGCTTTCAACTCCTTTTGCACCACATTTTTGACCTTTCATAACCTTGCTCTTAAGAATCAGTTAGCTTGAGACAGTTAGTGAGTAGAACAATGCTTAGATGGTTGGCAATAATATGAACTTAATAGGTCTAATTAGCTCTAATCTGCCCAAATGAACTATATACAGCTCATTGAGACTCGATTGACCAAGAGGATCTCAAATATGAACAAAAGGCACAAATAGTTAGGCTTATCGCAAGAATAATTGCCCATTAGCCACCAGAATCCCTCCATGTCCCTTAATATAAGGGAGTAGTTTGAAATTCAATAGTAGGGCACGTGTACATTTTGAAGGTAGTGGTCATTGGGTATGGGAGAATCTATGACTATAAATAGAGCTTGGAGTACTACTGTAAGCTTCTTCTAAACATTCCTATGCTACTTATTCTCTTTTACCTTTCCTTTACACCTATAATTTTTTTTACTTAAGCATCAGAGTGGCTATGCTAAAGTCACCTCAACACCTCCCTTAGCCTAACTTTCTTTCTTTTGTAGAATTTTAACTTGACAAGTGTTTGAATATCTAATAGAACCAATTTTCAAAGTCAATAGTTTTCTCTATTATTTCTTGTATGTGCTGTATTGATATTATTTGTTGGATAATTGGATTTGTAGTTAATGAATCGATTGTTTGTTTAAAGTCTTTATTTCCCTAATCATGATAACATATATTTTGATTCCATTGGGATATACAATAATTAGGATTGAGTTGCGAGACTTTTACTAATTTGTTACTGTGAACTGGATAATTTGGATTAAAGAAATCATAGTAATGTGCTCTTTAATTCAATTAAGGATTAGGAACTAGAGATGATTAATTTGGTTTATAATTTATCTAACAATAGAAAGAATAAATTGATTAATCATGGGTATTTATTCGCTTCATGAGAAGGAATTTCACCGAAAGCCTAATTGCTTTAAAACTAAACTTTTTAAAGATTCCATATTCTCATTAACTCATATTTCTAACTATCTAGTTGCAATTAAATCTTTAATCGTGTTGAATATCCCAACAAAATATTTTGTTAATTTAGTTTTTAGAATTTAATTATTCAATAGACCCTTGATTTTATCTACCCATATTTAGATGAGACTAATATTAATAAAAGTTAGTCACCATTCCTTATGGGTTTAGCCTAGTTCTCACCAATTTTATTACTACATATGCAATATAGTGCACTTACTAGTAAAAGTACACTTTAGTTATTTGTTATAAAAAGTAGGATTAGATTAAGCATATCAGATACTCTCCCTAAAAGTTCATCCAATTCTCATATTGTTCTTCATGATCATAATAAGGCATATGTTGAAATCTCCATTAGCTTACACAAAAATCAATCTATCTAGTATTATATTGCCCTACATATCCTCATGGATTTACATGATTCATCATCGTAAGATGTTGTAGAGGCATAGAAAGAGTCTCTAACTTACGGTTTAGTGCCTCGAGCTTAGGTATTATGGTTGTAATAACATCTAAATTACATGCACCTAAATTATTTTTACTAACTCTAATATTCTCCTAATGATATCTATTCATAGCTACTCTCTAAATTTAAACTTAAGCTTTGTTATATGTTTTCATATTTAACAATCCTCTTGTAGTTAAATCAATAAATTATTTTGTACTTATCAAATTGATCCGTACTTAAATTTCATGGTGGGTCAATCCAAACGGGTACTTTCTGATATGGTAAAAAAATTCTTTACTTAAATATTCACCACTTGAATCCAATTGAAGTATCTTAATATTTTTACCAAGCTAGTTTTACACTTCATTCTTGAATGTTTTGAAATTTTTAAAATGATTCAAATTTATGTGGTGTTCTTAGAAGAGTCTACCATGAGACTATCCCATAATCCCAAAGATGGTTAGAAAATTCTTGGCTTAAACATTCAACACTAGAATCCAATCAAAGTATCTTAATATTTTTACTAAACTGGTTTTATACTTCATTCTTGAATTTTTTGAACATTTCAAATGATTCAAATTTATGTCTCATTATGTACACATATCCGTACCTACTAAAATCATTAGGAAATTTGATGAAGTACAAAAAACCTCTTCTAATAGGTGAACTTAATGGTCTATAAACATCGGTATATATTAAGGCCAATAAATCAGTAGCTCTTTCACTTTGTCCTATGAAAGGAGCATTAGTCATCTTACCTTTTAAACAAGATTCGCATGATTCATGTGATTCAAAATCAAATGAATTCAAGAGACTATATTGACGAAGCTTTGATATGCCCTTCTTATTTATATGGCCAAAGCAACAAGCTAGAAGTAGGTTAGATTTAAATCAATAGATTTGAACCTTTTGGTATTAATGTTATAAATGGACTTATGATCAAGTTTATCAAAGTTTAGAATATAGAGACCATTTAATAAATAAGCAAGTCCATAATAAATGTCTCCATGATAGATGGAGATGGTATTATTGTCAATAATAAACCTAAAACCATTCTTGTCTAAATAAGAAATTGAAATAATGTTGTTGCTCATAGTAGGCACATGGTAACAATTACTTAAAACTAAGATAAGTCCACTAGGTAAAGCTAATTCAAAAGTTCGTACAACTAATGTAGCAACCCTTACTCCATTCACAGTACGTAGGTCCACTTTACCTTTAGCCAATTTCTACTTTCCCTAAGACCCCACACATTTGCACAAATGTGAGATTTACATCCAATATCTAATACCTATGATATAAAAGTAGATAAATTGACTTGTATAACATAAATACGTGAGGTGGTAGCATCACTACTCTTCCTCTTCTTTACTAACAATTTCTCTTCCAAAGACCTAGTTCATTATAGAAAAAGCAAACTCCTTCCTTGTACACTTTGGCTTTAGATTAGGGCTTGGACCTCTTAGCTTTGGTCTCACCTTTTCTTTCCCTTTTCCTTTATCATTGTCCTTCCTCTTTTTTCCCTTTCCTTTTTGAACCATCAAAACATCACTACTTGCCTTAATTTTTTGTTCAGCATTCTTAAGCATCCCATACAACTTTGGTATAGTATTGTCCATTTGATGCATATTGTAGTTCATCACAAACAAATCATAGCTAAGAGGTAAAGAGCTAAGGATTGTATCCATAGCCAACTCCCTGTTAATTGAAACCTTAAGTTTCTTAATCCTATCATTGTAACTCTTCATCTTGAGCACATGTGCACTCAAAGAGTTACCTAGAGCCATTTTACAAGAAATCAATGCTTTAGTGACTGCAAACCTTTCTTGTCATGCTTGCTCTTGAAACATTTCCCTAAGGTCTACAACTATATCATATACCTCTATATCGTCCATTTGCTTCTAAAGCTTAGGATCTATGATAGTAGGCATGAGGTAAGTCACATGTACAAAGTCGTCTTTATGCTTCATATAAGCATTTCTTTTGGTTTTTTGAGCATTAGTAGTAGGTTCATCAAGGATTGGATTATCTAACACATGTAACTTCCTTTCTTAATTAAGACCAATTCGTAAGTTTCTTTATTAGATTGGATGTGTTGTTTGTTGCCATGATCTACATATAGAGGTATGAAAAGTTAATTTCTTTATTAGAGCCATTTTAAATATTTGTACCAATTTTTGTCAAATTAATAACCTTTTAATATTAATTTGAAAACTTTCATCCTTTGATTTTTCTTAATGGGTTAAGATCCACATTTCACTAAATTTTGAGTCAATTCTAGCACAACACTCAAAGTTTATTTATTTAGATAGGAAACCCCTTTCCAATTTTATCATATGTAACTCTTTCTCTAAAACTGACATCACATGTCCTAGCCTACTAGTCTTATTTAATGTCGTAGGTCCAAAACCATTTTGATAACCTATTTAAGTCTAACCATTACGACGTGTAGATAACACCTTTGTCCACCTCACCTCACTAAGTTAATCTATTGCACCTTACATTGGTAGAACCTACAAGTAAAACATCAAAGCCTTGATAAGTGTCAAATTATAGAAGGCATTTTCATGACTTATTATTATATGAAGGATTTTATTATTTGAATTATGTGTTGTTTATATTATTAGACTGGCTTCGATTAGTGCATACATCACACATACATAAATATCATATACATATATCACATATATAGCATCTCATACATGTATATGTAATATAACATAAATATAAATGTGACATATCACGACCCATAAACAAGATTAATCTTTATAATCGATGAAAAGATCAAAGTAATCATTACCTTCGTCTTCAATCTAAATATCATCTCTATGATCTTTTTAGATTAACATGAATAGCCTCCATATCCATGATCTTTTTGGATTGACATACACAACCTTGTTGTTTTATGCTACAAAGAAATCTATGTCCTATTCTAGTAAAATTGATAAATAGTAAATAGATTACAAACGATAATGACACGTTGGCTAATTTAAAACCAAAACCAAAACAAAATTTGTCAATCACATAAGTCTAAGAGGGTCATGCTATGTAACATGCATATCATACATTACATATATAATATAAATGGTTCTTATTAACCAAATCTTATTTGTTATGCTACGAATAGTGAGTAATACCCTAGAAGCTAAATGGATTTTTAAACATCTATTTAGATAATTAATTCAAAAATCCTTAAAGAAAACAATGTGCTAGATTCTAAACTATCTAAACTCTATCACTAAGGTTTTTCAACGATGCTAGATTCTATACTATCTAAAATGCATCATGGATTGGGACTAGTGTAATACCCCAATATTTTGGCTAATATGATAACCTTATGATCTAAGCTCCTAAATTTAGGGCATCGAACAACGTTATTTGTTTTTGTTTAAACTTTATAGTAAAGCTAGAAAAGTTAGACAAAGTATCCTAGTAAAGTTAATTTTTCAAAATAAGCTATATAAAAGGATTAATTTCATAAAAATATCAATTTATCAATAAAGCCAATAAATATCGAAAACGTGAAATTTAAGCCTTTAGATATAGTAAGATATTATAGATAAATTATTTAACTTATAAAAATAATAAATGAAGTGAATTATATATAATATACATGTATTTACGTGTGATATGCATTATATGTATTAAATATATACATATAATAATAATAAATTATCAAAATAAGGTAAAATTAATAGAAAATATTCTAGAAAATGAATTTGTGACTCGTCAACTTATCCAAATATGATGTGGTAACATGGGATCAACTTGGAATGTGAGTTAAAAGCCAAATTACAAGGGATTGACAACTAGTACCTGGTTGCAATGTGTAAAAGTAGGAAATTGACAATTGGAAATTATTTTTTTGACATGTAACCTCCTTTAGCTCTATAAATAGGTCTTCCACACTTCATTTCACTATTTTAGAAATTTAAAAATGTAAGAAACATCATACAAGAAAAATTAGGGAAAATTAGAAAAAATAAGAAAAATAGGGAAAAATTAGCGGTAAAATTTGATTAGGCTGATTAAAAGGGTTGTAGGAGTTATGTGGTGGTGGCCATTTAAGGTCAAAGAAAACACCACCTGAGGAGGTGTTTTAACAAGGTATGGTGGCCAAAAGGTGGTCAAAAGGTGGCGGTTTAGCTTACTCTATTTTCCGTTTGTAAGATTCTAGTTTTTCTAAAAATATTAAATGAGCTTAGAAAAATCTAGAAATTTTTTTTTTCTTAGGTTATTGTAGGTGTATATTAATATAGTAATTTTATTTTAGTTAAATAATTATTGGAAATATAGAGTCCTTAAGAAAACACCATATTTGAGCGAAAATTGAATTAATTATATATATATTAAATGATGTTGTTTCAATCTCAATTTCTATATATAATACACTTAATATATTTGTTTAATTTCAATAATAATAATTTTGGAAAACAAGCATGTTTACTATTTTTCCTAATTATTTTGGATAAAACTACCAGTTTTGCTGATTTGTTACAATAATTAGTTTTTTATGAAATTAAAAAATAAGCCTTGCATATTTTAACTTTTGGAAGTTTGCAAGGATATTTGGAATACTTAATTTTTATCTCATATGTAAATTTGCTTTTTTTTTTTCATAATTTTGAGGTAAAACCACTATTTGGGTAAAAACACATAATAGCTAGTTTAATATAATTCATGATCAACAATTAAACAACATATTTTTTTGAATCGATAGGATTTTTGGTCAAATCAACTGGGCATATATACTATTTATTATGTATTTTCCTATTATAAACCTATATATTGGCCTAATATGCAAAATAGTAAATAATACTATTAAAGCATTTGTTAAATTATGTAAACCTTAGGAAATCAGTAGTTAAACCCTAACTCAAGTCTGAGTATTCTAAACTGTATAATAAGTCGATAAGACTACTAACAATAAAAGATTACGAAGTTTAATAAATCAAATATAACACTGATAATAAAACTCTAGGAACTGATTGAAACCCTAAATCGCGTACTAAAATCCTAAAAACTGATTTATGCACCATTAATCAAAATTGATCCCGAAATTGTTCGAAAACCTAAAATTATAAATATAAACCTATAAAATAGTTAAATATTACTCAATAGTGATATAATCATAGTTGATTGCAATTTTCGACTAAATTACCTATTCGCGTGAAATTTTAACAAAATCGCTATAATAACTTGTAAAAATTATAATTGTAACGTATAACAATTAAATCGATAAATTTTCACAAAAATTTAAAAATTAATTTACTATGAGTATTGTTATAATTTATATGTTTCGAAAAATTACATATATTTATTATTAATTTTTATTTTCCTTCTCTTTCTTTTTCTTTTTATCTTTTTTCTTTCTTTTCTTCTTTTTTTTCCAATTGTCACGTTCTGGAAATAAAAAGCAAATCAACAGCCTACGTGAAGAAATAAAATGCCATGTGTTGACTGTAAAATAAAAGAAAAATGGAAATGATTAAGTTTGTCAAATCCTCATTAATGTAGAAGATTAGATAATATCTTGGCTTATATTCTAAGCTTACTAATCACGTGAACAAGAGGAGGAAATAAAAATCTGGAAAAAAGAAAAAAAATTTTGCACATAACCAAAAATCTAGGAAGCAAAACCATGAGGTAAAGAAGGAAAAGAAGAAGAAAGAATTAAAATAAAGAGGTAAGTAAATTATGTTTCTAGTATAGATGTATGCTATATAGTATATATATGTATAAATACAGTATTGATGGTATTTTTATACATATAACATTACTAATACATATCTATGTGCATAAATACTTAGATTTAATTAAATATGTATGTATAAGGTTATGAAGGTATACATGTATGTACATAAGTATATTATATGGAAAGAGTATGTATTATGTATTTTTTTTTAAGAATACATATAATTAGTATTAAGTATTTTCATTAAATAACTATAGTATATATATATATTTGTATTGTAAACTAAATATATACATATATGTATCCATGTATAATTATTTCCGTATATATATACATATGTAATCGTATAGTATATATATAGTAGTATACTTCCATAAGTGGTAATATATGACATATATATATAATATTGAGTGTATGTATTGTGGTATACGGCATAATATATGTATAATATATAGTATACATATTTTATAATAAATGCTATATAAATATATATACTGAATATATAAAACAAGAATAGGTATTTGTAGATTATTTATATATATCTATATATTCGGAATTATATAAGTCTATTTATATATAAATGCAAATACTTGAATATATATATATATATGTACATAAGAGTATGTTTGTTTTCATAAAATAAGTATATACATACATATAGCGTATAACATATATTATATATATGTAGTATACCGAAAAAAAAAATATATATATATATATGTATGTATAAATCGTGAAATATATAAATAATAAGAAAATAAGAAATAATAAAAATAATAGTGGCAATAATAATAATAATAAGGGTAAAATCTCAAAAATAGGAAAATATACTCAAAATAATAAAAATATCAAATATATAGTTTAAATAATTATTATATCATAAATATATTAAGAACAAGCAAAAATTAATATTTTATAATTTTTAAACCTAAATAGTAATTTTTGTGATATTTTTATATTATAATTTAAATTACGAGTCATAACATCCAAAACGGATCTCATTACGAGAAAATACGCTCGAAAATGATCAAAATGGACTATAAGTTCATAACGATCCAAGCTAAAATGAAAAAGTTACACGTGATTTGATAAAAAACTCGAATCACCAATTTCACGTAACTAGGTAAAATAGGCCTTATAAATTATAATATTAGTTAACTTTAAATTCTTAAACTTACAAATTTCCCTTATTCTCAAGTAATCTCGATATCGACCCTAAGTTGCCCCCAAACTATTATGATCCCTAAGTTGGTTATGGCTGAGTGAGTTTTTTCTAATGGTTCTATACTTGTTTATGTTTGTAGTTAGTGAATATAAGTTATGATTTATAAATGAATGTGTATGGGGTTGGGTTATGCTTGCGCATGTTAATTGTTATTAATGGTGAATTTACTTTAAATTTCAATAATATAATGATTGTTGCATAGTAGATTCACTATATTGATTGTTAGTGACTTAGAATGATCACTGAGTAAATAAGACTTAATTTTATTCGACTAGAAAAAGTTAAGTTGGATCATGCATTGCATAACTAATTCCGGCAGTCACATTACATGAATGTAGCGAGAGGCCATACGTAGGTTGATTATTGATTATTATTGATTTCGTACGGTGTACGCATGTAATATGGCCTTACATTGGCCCGCGGGATGACTAGGTGTTGGAGGCACCAATCGCATGGCTAAGGGTCAAGTCCAGAGGCCTTCGTTTAAGGGTGAGTGAGGGCTTTGTGAACCTACTCACAATCATATGTAGAACTCATTTTGATAAAGCTGGTAATGGATGCACCATTACATTTTAAATATGAAACGCGGAGTTTCATTATGAAATAAGTTCTAATATGATACTCGGATCTAACTGTACCGATGAATCTCCAACCCTAACTTCGGAGGGCATTAAATTTGAGTTGCATGTAGTACCTAGTCACTTGCATGTATTTGTTTGGCATACTATTTGTCATGCATTCATTTAGTTGAACTTAACTGTTATATAACTTGATTATTGTATGGTTGAGGGAAATTACCTCACTAAGCTAGTAGGCTTATACCCTTGTAGTCTTTTTTCGTAGACTGACCTTTTTATAGAGTCGGGCCGTCGTATGCTCGAGGTTAGTTTTCTACACGAGGTCAGTATGGGAGCTGGATGAGGACAGAGAGTACTTTTGATAAATTATAGATTTGAATATATAATTCTTATATTAATCTAACTTAAGACACATTTCAGACTCTGTATCTGTAAACTTTTATACAAATAGACTATGTGTTATGTTTTTATAATATTATTATTTATCATGAAATGATATTGCTTAAGCTTGCGCACTTTTAGTAGTTAGCAGTAGCTGTAGCCTTATGTATCGTATAAAAGGATTGTTGATTATAAGAGAGTTCAATTTGCAATCCTTTGTACGGTATACAACGATTACCATGACAAGCCCCCTTGGGTCGTGACAAATTATGTATGATCGATAACTATCATGTGTAATTGATATTGAGCATGGTTGAAATGTATACAATTTTGGGACTTCTAGTTTATAATTAAAGCCTATTTGTGTCAATTACGAAGTTACGATAACATACGGTCGAGTTAGTTATGAGAAAGGGTATTTTTGGGCTTTTAACAATACTGATCAATCTTGATTCTTAAGATATATTAATAATACTCAAAACAACGAGTGTAATGATATAAAGTTTAATAAAATTAGATAAAGAATGAGTAAGATATGGTCCAATGAAGTTTGAAAACATAGTAATGAAAGCTTACATAAGTTTGGTTTTAACCCATGATTAACTTGAAGACTGTGTTTATCTTCATAGGTGTGATAAGTAAGGAATGATCATGTCAAAAAGTCTAAGATTTTGCACTACTCTTAAGCCTAGGTAAGTTGATCTAACCCATGTGGAGAGTAAATATATTGCTACTCATAGCACTGTAGGGTGTAAGAGTGGATTACAGTAGCCACCTTACTGCGAGGGCCACCTTATCGCAAGACTTGGGAATTTGTATACTATTGAATTTTTAAAAATGAAAATATATTTTATGAAATATGGAATTTCAATTTATTGTTAAAAAACCCAAATGCTAGAACTCAGTTGTGATTAGTGCTGATGAATCTTTAACCCTTACCTCGAAGGGCGTTAAATCTGATGTTGTATATATCACTAGTCAATTGCCTATATTGGTAGGCATACTGCTTATATATGCATTCATATGTCTGTTAATAATTGTTTCATAACTTACTTATTGTTATANACTCAAAATAATAAAAATATCAAATATATAGTTTAAATAATTATTATATCATAAATATATTAAGAACAAGCAAAAATTAATATTTTATAATTTTTAAACCTAAATAGTAATTTTTGTGATATTTTTATATTATAATTTAAATTACGAGTCATAACATCCAAAACGGATCTCATTACGAGAAAATACGCTCGAAAATGATCAAAATGGACTATAAGTTCATAACGATCCAAGCTAAAATGAAAAAGTTACACGTGATTTGATAAAAAACTCGAATCACCAATTTCACGTAACTAGGTAAAATAGGCCTTATAAATTATAATATTAGTTAACTTTAAATTCTTAAACTTACAAATTTCCCTTATTCTCAAGTAATCTCGATATCGACCCTAAGTTGCCCCCAAACTATTATGATCCCTAAGTTGGTTATGGCTGAGTGAGTTTTTTCTAATGGTTCTATACTTGTTTATGTTTGTAGTTAGTGAATATAAGTTATGATTTATAAATGAATGTGTATGGGGTTGGGTTATGCTTGCGCATGTTAATTGTTATTAATGGTGAATTTACTTTAAATTTCAATAATATAATGATTGTTGCATAGTAGATTCACTATATTGATTGTTAGTGACTTAGAATGATCACTGAGTAAATAAGACTTAATTTTATTCGACTAGAAAAAGTTAAGTTGGATCATGCATTGCATAACTAATTCCGGCAGTCACATTACATGAATGTAGCGAGAGGCCATACGTAGGTTGATTATTGATTATTATTGATTTCGTACGGTGTACGCATGTAATATGGCCTTACATTGGCCCGCGGGATGACTAGGTGTTGGAGGCACCAATCGCATGGCTAAGGGTCAAGTCCAGAGGCCTTCGTTTAAGGGTGAGTGAGGGCTTTGTGAACCTACTCACAATCATATGTAGAACTCATTTTGATAAAGCTGGTAATGGATGCACCATTACATTTTAAATATGAAACGCGGAGTTTCATTATGAAATAAGTTCTAATATGATACTCGGATCTAACTGTACCGATGAATCTCCAACCCTAACTTCGGAGGGCATTAAATTTGAGTTGCATGTAGTACCTAGTCACTTGCATGTATTTGTTTGGCATACTATTTGTCATGCATTCATTTAGTTGAACTTAACTGTTATATAACTTGATTATTGTATGGTTGAGGGAAATTACCTCACTAAGCTAGTAGGCTTATACCCTTGTAGTCTTTTTTCGTAGACTGACCTTTTTATAGAGTCGGGCCGTCGTATGCTCGAGGTTAGTTTTCTACACGAGGTCAGTATGGGAGCTGGATGAGGACAGAGAGTACTTTTGATAAATTATAGATTTGAATATATAATTCTTATATTAATCTAACTTAAGACACATTTCAGACTCTGTATCTGTAAACTTTTATACAAATAGACTATGTGTTATGTTTTTATAATATTATTATTTATCATGAAATGATATTGCTTAAGCTTGCGCACTTTTAGTAGTTAGCAGTAGCTGTAGCCTTATGTATCGTATAAAAGGATTGTTGATTATAAGAGAGTTCAATTTGCAATCCTTTGTACGGTATACAACGATTACCATGACAAGCCCCCTTGGGTCGTGACAAATTATGTATGATCGATAACTATCATGTGTAATTGATATTGAGCATGGTTGAAATGTATACAATTTTGGGACTTCTAGTTTATAATTAAAGCCTATTTGTGTCAATTACGAAGTTACGATAACATACGGTCGAGTTAGTTATGAGAAAGGGTATTTTTGGGCTTTTAACAATACTGATCAATCTTGATTCTTAAGATATATTAATAATACTCAAAACAACGAGTGTAATGATATAAAGTTTAATAAAATTAGATAAAGAATGAGTAAGATATGGTCCAATGAAGTTTGAAAACATAGTAATGAAAGCTTACATAAGTTTGGTTTTAACCCATGATTAACTTGAAGACTGTGTTTATCTTCATAGGTGTGATAAGTAAGGAATGATCATGTCAAAAAGTCTAAGATTTTGCACTACTCTTAAGCCTAGGTAAGTTGATCTAACCCATGTGGAGAGTAAATATATTGCTACTCATAGCACTGTAGGGTGTAAGAGTGGATTACAGTAGCCACCTTACTGCGAGGGCCACCTTATCGCAAGACTTGGGAATTTGTATACTATTGAATTTTTAAAAATGAAAATATATTTTATGAAATATGGAATTTCAATTTATTGTTAAAAAACCCAAATGCTAGAACTCAGTTGTGATTAGTGCTGATGAATCTTTAACCCTTACCTCGAAGGGCGTTAAATCTGATGTTGTATATATCACTAGTCAATTGCCTATATTGGTAGGCATACTGCTTATATATGCATTCATATGTCTGTTAATAATTGTTTCATAACTTACTTATTGTTATAGCTTGAAGGATATCTCACTAAGCTTGCGTAGCTTACTCTCTAATAGTTTTCTCTTATAAGTTGATTGATAACAGAGCATGGGTTAAGAGTTAAGAGTCGGCTAAAAGTACTGAGAAGCCTTAAAAGATAGAATTTGAAGATAGATTGTATAGCTAGTTTCGAACGTCAAATGTAATTACTATTTTTATTCCTAGATTTTGTAACTTTAGTAAATTTAAATTTTAAATCTTTATTACTTGATCTTATTGTTTGGTAAGAGATACTAATTCTCTACGGTTTTGAAGAACTATGGAATATTTGATATACATAGTTATTTATATTGTATAATAAGTTAATAAGTTAAAAATTAGAAATCCTAGTTGAAAATTAATTCTAATCTTATAATCTCTAACTTATAAGATGAATTTCATATTATAGGTATATACATGATATAAAAATTTTAAGCAATCCTATTAGGTCCGCCATATGGTCTTGACATGCAAACTTTCTCTATTAGTCTAATGTCAACAACAAGCATCAACGTAACCCTAATAAAGAGTTACCTCTATATAAAGGAGTGATAATATCTTCTTAAAGATATTGTCAGGTATTAAAAGTATTAACAATATCTACTTATTTAATATTTTTCTCCAAAATAATAAATTTCACTATTTATCATTCTTAAACTATTTAAGAATAATAAATATTCAATAATTCTTGTAGCCTATTTGGCTTGTTCTTTATATATGACCTTATAGGTTTACCTAATGTTGGTGGTGGGCCTAAAACTCCTTTCTGGCCTACAACATATAAGTGGCCTCTAGCAAAACATTATATTTATCCAAATTAAGTAAAAGCCGATGATTTGACTCTACTTGTTAATAGTCAGTTATTTAGTCTCTTTGTCATACGATATCTCATTATTAAACATAATGTGTGAATCAAGACACTCTCATATTTTTTAATCACTCATTTCTTGAATCAAGAGCTAGTTTGACTTAGACAAATGATATTGGTAAATCCTTATTAATTCATTTGAGTACAATAATGCATTTTCTCAATCTTACTCTTCAAGAGGTCTAAAAGTTATCTCTCTATTAATGAGATGGACAAATTCTTTCACGAGTACTCATATTCCTCTACATAATGTATTCCATACCCAATCATAGTCTTCTAATCATCTAGTTAGAAATGATGAAGAACTTAGTCAAAACATGGAAATTATTATGTAGGAATCCATTGTATCATTAGGTCAAAGGACTAAAATAACATTGCTACGAGTAGTACTCATCAAATTAATTTATGTAGTATTCTCACGATAAGTCTTTCTAATACAATGTACTCTTATATATATCTATATGTTGAATTGATATCTCATATTTATAATCAATAAAACATGATTATGGTTCAACCAACATACTAATCTTAATTTATTATTATTCCATGTAATGAGCAATTAGGGATAATTTAGAAAAATGTTCTCATTACCTTGTGATTTTACTATTAAAGTCATGTACTTTAATGACATAAGGTAGAACAAATATTTAAGGAATTCATTTATCATGTTAAAAAACTAATGATAACGTGATAAATAAAATGAATCATATCATAAGGAAAAGTGAATAATCAAATGACATAAAGCCCATATGGCTTAGGGCACATCATTAGTAGGCATGTGCTCTAGACATGTTTTCTTTGCAATATTCTTTCATAAAATTCATGAAATTTCTTACAACCAAAGAACAAGGGTAGGTTCTTGGGCTTGTTCTTCTATAGACTCTAATCTTAGGTAAACTTTGTTGTTGAGCTTGCTATTGTCAACTAATTCCTTGAATTAAGTGAAATTCTTCTCAAACTTTGGGGATTTTCATTCTTTTTACTACAATGACTCCTCTAAGTCCTAAAATTAGCAAACTACTCATCTAGACATTAAAATTCACATCAAAATATAAGAAAATCACTATAAAATGGATCGACAAATATATGTAAATTGACACTTATCGTATTTGATGGAGTAATAAGGTTTTCTTGTAGAACTCCAAAACTTGTGCAATTGAAGTCACGTCTATAGTTTGCATCATATTTATGTATATTTGTACCTATTGCTCCATGTTCCATATTTATGATGTTCTGTGCATAATGTGCATGTGGGTTCATTGGGAAAATTGATGTAGAAGTTGTTATTGTTATGATTATAGTGTTATAGTAATGTAAATTTGTTGTTTTAGTTAGTTTAATGATAGTTAGAATTTAGGATGTGTGTACAATGAATGTGTAATTAGAGAGTAGTTTCCATACTTACATTTATGGCTCTATATTATTCTAATAGGATTGAGATTACTATAATAAGTCATTAATGATCCTAGTAGAAGCTAAAATTCCTAATTTGGTCGAAGTAATATTTGTCCATTATAGGAATGATTCTACTGCTCATACCTAAACTTTACGCAATTAGGATGGAAATCCAATTTCTAACTAAGGTTTGTAAAGTTGTGACAAAACTTAATTAACTAGCAATTTGTTTAGATAAGAGATTGGTCATTCAATGCTTCTACTAAATTATAGGATTTGCTAAGTGAAAGTAAATACGAGTCTTGTGAGAGTAACTAAAGCCCAATATTAGACTATTACAACTATCTTTGTTTCATAATGATATGATTTCTAATTGATATTTAAAACACATCCCACCCATTCTTTTTGACAAAAACTACTTCACATTCATCCTTTTTGAGAAAACTACTTCCCATTACCACAAAAGGGTTAGAATCTATGTTGAGAGTTATTTTTATCTTTTTCTAAGCTTATTTCCTTACATGTCATTTGAACAAACCTTTTTGATTGAATTGCTTATATTAAATTAGAATTGCTATAATTTAGTATTTAGTTAGCTTTCCAATCATTTTCTTTCCTTATTCGTGAAAAATACAATCTTAGATGCTTACCATATGATCTAAATTGATCAATATGCTTGTTGTTAGTTGCAAATTTCACAATCATTTTCAAATCATCATAAGCTACTTCAATTTTGAGTATAAAGATTTGATGCTTTTGAACAAGGGATAATTTTATCAATTATACGTGACATTATGGAAATGATGATCGCAATACTAAAATTTCTAACACCACTGCTAGGGAAGTAAGGAGAGTGAATTCTTAACTAATATTAGATTTGTAATTCTTTCTTAAACTAAGCTTAGGATAGAGTAGAGTTAGTTGCATTTTGCATCATTAGTTAAGTTGGCATTTTTAGTTTAGTTTGATAGATCTTCTATTGTTAGTGTATTCTTGTACACTTTACAGGATTTGTCAAAGCCTTTTAAAAGCAAGATTTTGATATTGAATAAAATCCTTACCATAGGTTATGTTGCGATTGGGATACTTAAAGCTTATTTCATTGAGCCCTTTAGGATTACCCTTTTAGATTAATAGGAGCAATGTATGAAGAGAGGAGTTTTTGAGTGTGAGATGTTATATGATCTTGAAATTAACATACCATTTCATAAAAGGTTGAGAGAAACAAGATTTACAGAGATGGAATGATTGAATAAGGAGAATGGAAACGATGTAAATATGGAAGGATTGAAAAGAAATGACTATCATAATGGAATGAATTGTTAAAATGGGAATGGTATTCAAAGAGCCTTGTGAGAGTATGCCTTACTATGGAATGATTTGCACTAGTAGTAGGATGAGTGGCTATTCAAGCCAATAATTTCGAGCTAAAACCTACCTTATTTTAGATGGTATAGGTAAACTAATTTGGTGTTAGTACATTAGAGGATCTACATGAACACCATTAGAGCTTTCAATAGTTATATATCGCATTAAAAAGGTAATGATGTTTTTAAGGATGGCATTATGTTGAGGTTATTCCCATTCTCTTTTAGGGATCTAGCAAGGAGCTGGCTATACTCTTGCTACCCCATTAGCAATTATGATAAGGCAAATAAAAGAAAAGAAATAGTCGAAGTATTGTTAATTTTATTGTAGGGCATGAAATGTACCATTTTGCTGAACCCATTGATCACAACCATCATAGTATTTTTCCTACGAGCTATTCTCGGTAAATCAAGAACAAAATCCATACTAAGATCTACCAATGGTTTAGTTAACACAAGTAAAGGCATTGTCTTTTTCTTATACAACTTGACTCTTAGGCTCTCTACAAGTCATGCATCTTCCAATAATTCAATGTACATCCCTCATCATCTTAGGCTAGTAAAACCTTGACTTTGACAGCTCATATGTTCTTCTTTCTCCAAAATGTCTTAACTATCCTCTACTATATGATTCCTTAACAAGTAATTCTCGTGTTGAATAAGTCCACACACATAGTTTTCCATATCAGAATAGATATACTCCTTCTACAAAATGGTCATCCAATGAAGTTCCTTTAATACATTGGGTACAGATTAGACCAAAAATGTAGGTCATTGAATATTGTTCCTTAATGCTCATAAATCCTAAATTCTTGTCTAGAGCACAAAAATCATCACATGCCGTCTAGATAAGGCATCCACAACCACATTTTCTTTCCTTATCACAAACGAGAATCCCTCATAAAACTCAACTCATTTAATTTGCCATTTAGATTGTTTTGGTTGACTCTTCAAATATCTCAAGTTTTAGTAATTTGAGTATACAATAAATTCCTTAGGAAATAGATAATGTTTCTATGTTTGTAAAGTTTGGATAAGTGCATATAATCTGTTTTCTTACACTAAATAGTTAAAAGTGAAACCTTAAATTTTCTTATTGAAATAGGAAATTGGTTGGTAGTCTTGCATTTAGAAGACTTTATTTAAATCAGGTAAAGATAGTATTAAGGTTGAAGTCAGCCCTTTCTTTGACTTATCAAAGCTTTCTTCATCCTTACTTCCCAATTGAAATTCTACATTCTTCTTAGTGACCACATATACAAGTGGTCAAGGTAGGTGATAATGTATAATTAACATATATATTCTATAGTAATTTTGTGTAAATTTGTATATCAATTTAGTTACTTTATAGTGATTTAGTGCTTAATTTGTTTACTTTTCATTTTCAAAGACTTCAAAGTCATTTTTGAAGATTTTTGTCAAGTTTTGGAGTATATTAAGACAAAAGCATTGATTGAAGATTACGAGTAGAAGGATTTCAAGCAATAAATGAAGTCCAAGAGTAATGTGCCTTGGAGCTAAGCTATCATAAGGGCTTATTGCAGTAAGTTAGATGGGTCCTTCGACATATCAAAGAAAATATGGAATGGAATGGTTTGACAATTTCAATAGCTTCGTGAAGTAGTCTATTAGATATGTTGCATCAAACGAGCTCAACACAACTTAGTATTAACTTGATATGATGTATAAGCAAAGAGCTAAGGTCTACTCACCACTAATCTTAAGCTACTAACAAGATTAGGTATGAGTGAAGGTTTATAACTTAAGAGGGTTGCTCACAAAACAAGAAGGATATTCATTAGCTAATAAAGGATAAGATAATTACAGCTACAAGATAAAGGACTATTTATCGTAAGTCCTTAGGGAAACAAAGGACATAAAAAAATTACAAAGAGGGTAATACTAGAAATAAGAAAGTTAGTACAACTCAAAAAAGTATATGAAACCATTAAACAAAACGATATAGAACAATGTTAGAAAAAGAGTAGGATAGGTGGCAATTTGTCAATACATTTGTATCTTGGGGTCTTGAGGTGTTGCGGGTGAGTTAATCTAATACTGTAGTTGATTAGCAAAATGGGATTTAACAAGTCATTAGGATGAGGCTTGGAGGTAGGAGTTAGGGACCTTAGCCTTGGCACTTGGCAAGTCAACCATGCTCGGTTGGATTATGGGCTTAGCATCCATGCATGTGGTAGAAGAGAGCAAAGTATGTCCAAGATGGGCATGTAAGGAATTTAGCATCATGCCTTCCTAGTACTTATCCTTAGTAGGTTGAGAAGACTGGATCTTTCTTGTAATAGCTTATAGGCCTAGAAGGTGAGCCTAGGTAAGTAGTCCTCAGGTTAGAAATCCATTAAGGAAAGAACACGTTTGAAGACTACGGCCATGATCTATAGCTATATGCCCTTCATCATCAATTTTTATTGAATTTTGAAGATTTCAAATTAAGAACAAGATCACACCCCATCACCATAGCCATGTACTTTGGCCGTAGAGATGCCATGATTTACAAATCTTTTAATTTTGTTAGGTTTTCTTTATAAATCTATGTCTAACTCTTATAAATAGGTGTCTACGCCTAAGTTTTCAAAGAGAGCCCTCTTGGGAAGAGTCTTAGCATAGAATTATATAAGGGGTCTCTCATCATTCTTCTTTTATTTCCATCATGTTGTTATTTTAATTATTCTTAGTAAGTCATTATTGAACCCTAGTTTTTATTGCAACATTTTCTTTTATTTAATCTAAGATACTACCTTTGAAGATCTAATTACATTGTGCATATTGTCATTGAATTAATATTTACTCAAGATTAATTTGATGTTTGAGTTTGCTATTGATTATGCATGTCCTTCAATGAATAAACTCATTCAATTAGAAGGAATCATACCTAGCTAACACATTTATTAGTTCAGTTCTTCTAGATTAAGGTGACCTAATAATGGGATCCGAGGTCTTAGTGCAATTTTGAAATACTATATTTAGAAGCAATTTAGGTAGAGTTATCTCTAGGTTAGGAATTAGTTATTGACACAAGTTCGGTTAATTAAGATTAGACATCTCTACGATCCAAAGAATAATTGAGATTGAAAGTTTCATAGAATTAGGTAGTAAATAACAACAATTTACTAAGGATTATGCATTCTTTAAGTTGATGAATTTTCACTTATTTATTTTATTTAGTATTGTTTATTTTATTTTATCTATCATTACTTGTTTATCTTTGTTTGTTAATCAAAAGTATTTAGGGTAAATTACTAGTAATATAGGGTTCTCATATTTATGGTTCCTCATGAGATTGATACTCAAACTTATGTTTGTTTTATTATACTACAAATTGACCAAGTGCACTTGTCTACTATACTTGAATCAAGTTTGTGGCACTGTTGCTCGGGAATCAATATAGTATCCTAATTAAGATTCTAGTAAAAACCTTAATTTCCTAATTATTTTAACATGCTTGTATTGAATCCTCCTTACAACTTTTTTGGGTATTTTTCTTTACCAATATACTTTTAACTTCTAAAAAGCTATAGTTGTTTACTAAGAAATTAGATTATGGGAGGGATTCAACTATCAAGCCAACGATGTTAAATAATAACGCTCCTTAGAAGGTAACCCAAGTTTGATTTCATTTAATTTCGGCTATTAATTTGTTTATTCCATTTATTTTTGTTGTCTTGCCATATGTCATTTAAGTATCATAATGAGTTCCCAACTTTGAACAGTTTTTCTTTCATCACAAATAGTTATTGAAATTTATTCATGCAACAATAACATTGAAGTTGCCATCCAGTCAAATTGATATTCAATTTATTTGTATGCTTCAATTTACCTTAATTTTTCAATGCAATTTCAAGAAACAAGTAAAAGGGAAATCAATGCGACTTGAAATTCAAAAATTAGAGGAAGAGCACACCAGAGTTGTAGATTTTGCAAATTTAACTTTCTAGATATGGTGTCGAACTCGAGTGTTTTAGATATTTTCCTAAGTCAACAAAACCAATAAAATGAAAACTAAGTAAAATTTTAAACTTGGAACTTAAAATGAACATGAAAAATCCTATTACACGATTTGAAAACCCTAATCATACACGAAAATCCAAATCCTCACATACAAATACTTTTAAAAATGTAAATTTAAACTTAATAGAAATCATAAATATCAAATCATAAAAATTTTTAAAACTTTATAAAATTATCTTAATACTTGAAAATCCATAAATCAATAAAACTATCATTAATTTTGTGAAATCATATAAAACTGATAACGAACGAATCAAGGTTGATTTCAAGTAATAACAAAAAACAAAACTATAGCTAGTTAAAAGAACAAATTAATAAATTTACAAAAATTAATTTTACTTGTGTACATAAATAACCCCACAATATGTATATATATATAAATATATTACTAAGCAATTTCCTTATCTTTTCTTAATCTATCATATGATATGTATATATATATATATGTTGCATAATAAAGCACTAATCTTAAATAATTAAGCCAATTGAACCTTAAGCTCTTAAGTATAAGTTAATTACTCCCAAATTGATGAAAAACCCTAAAACATACTTAAGCTCACTCAAACCTTAAACCTTGGGCTAATCAAGGACTTATAACCCTAAATAAATAATTAAAAATATAATTTGAATAAATTTCATTCAACTCTAGAAAATTCTAAAATTTCTTAAGAAACAAATCACAACCTATAAATTAATTTGAGAACCAAACCTTAAAAGAATTACATATAAGACAATTTCCTTATTTTTACTTATAAGCCCTATTATACATGGATAAGTTGTAAACCCTACTTTTTAGCGGACTTATGATTCAATTGAGAGTACTTTTCAAATGTTCCCAAGGATAAACTAAACTAAGAATTTAAGTTTACATTTAAAAAGGAATTTAGTTTTCTAATTCGAAAGTTTATTATCGATAAAACTCAAATATGAAACAGTAGACCTTAAGTCACCTAAAACCCTAAACCCTAAACCTTAAAACAATTAAGAACTTGTAACCTTGAGTAACTAATTAAGAATTTAATTTGAATAATTTTATCTAACCCTAGAAATTTTCATAATTTTATAAGAATTAAATCATAACTTACAAAACAATTTAAGAAACAAACTCTAAAAGAATTTCATATAAGACAATTCCCTTATTCCTAATGTAGAAGCCTTGTACATGTGAATAAGTTAACTAACCAATCATCCTAAATAACTTATCAATTGAGAGTTAAAATCATTTATCAATTGGTAACTTATCAGAAGCTAGTGATAAGACATTTTCCTTATATCACCATAACCTATACTACATATAGACAAGATATTACATTATTTTATGTTTTCAACTTTTAATTAAGTGACAAGACAACTTAATGCCCAAAAAGAACACCCTATGGCCAGTTAAGAAGAGAGCTTAAGAGAGGCCATGCCTTGTAAACTTTTAATCACTCAATTGTCTTATACATCTACTATTCACCCCTTAATGTTTACTTCATCTAGAGTTATCAATCGTTGACTTTTGTGCATGCTAAAAGACAACCAATTGAAGCATCTTCAACACACTTCTCCTTTCATTCAAAAATCTGCCACTCTCTCTCTCTTCCACTCTCATTTTTACTTCTTTTTTTCTTACTTTAAACACAAATCAAAAGAAGAAACCCAACCCCACAAAATCCTACAATGCTGCCAACTTTTTTACTTCATAACTTACGGCACAAAAGCTTCATTTTGTTGCCTTCTTTTGTCAACTTCAAAAGCTACTTTTAGGAACTTTAAAATATCCTCAAAGCCCTACTTCAAAGATCAAGACTCTAGTTTCCAAAGGAGGTTGCAAGAAGATTGAGGAAAAACAAGGAACATAAGAGGATACTTAGTTGTACAACCACTATTTCTACGCTTTTAGGATAAGTAAGTTGTTTTCTTGTTAAAGTAACCTAATATGCCATGTTAGGAGAGCATGTTTTGCTGAAGATATTATCATGATCATAAGATGATAAAATAGCTAGACCACCTTAAGAGGTAAGCTTGTGAACCCCTTTACATGAAAGTTGAAATATAAGTATGCTAAGTTGGTGTTATGTAAAGGTATATGTTTAATACTTAGAATGGAAGATTTTAAGTTGAGAAAATCATGAAATGTGTACATGAATGAGGAGACATCATGCTAGATGTGGAGTGTAAGTGAGTCATTTAGATGGTATTTTCACTTCTATTAAGTTAAAGATGCTCAAACCTAGCCTTAGGTAAAGAAAAATCCATTACATGAAGCTTTTATAAAGAAACCAACTTTGTGAGATATAAACTATGGCATGAAAGTTATGATAAGTATGAGATCTATTATTTTCATCTAGAGTATAAGCTAAATAATCACCATATGGAAGAGAAGGTAAGTCAAAGTTGGAATATAAATAGCGTAGGTTCATGATCTAACCCCTAAACTTAAGGAAATAATAAAATAAGTTAGGAAACTAAGTGAGTGCCCCTTAGATTCATCATAGCTAGATCTAAAACCACAATAAAAGTCACTTAAAAATATGGTAAAACCAAGTAAATAAAGTGAAAAGACTAACCAAGGCAAATACGATAAGTGTATAAAGTTTAAAACTCAAAATCAAGCTTAAAACTTCCAAAACAAGCCTCAAACTCCAAGTTAGGCCTTCATTCATTTTCTGACCAGCAACTTAACCCACTAATAGAAGTTGTTTTGAGACCTTTAAGAAGCTCACATAACACCCCCTAAGCCCAAGAAGATGACCATATTTGATTTAGATAAAAAACAAGCCCATTTGACAACTTAAACCTATTTAAGAGCCTAAGGAGTGTAAATCAAAGTTGTAAATCTAACCTTAAGGAATATTTTGAGTCTAGAATAAAATCTTAATCCCAAGCCTAAAGGATTTCCCAAGTTACCAAAAAGCCTATTAACTAAAGGAAGCCTAAAAGCACTCCAAATCATGAAGATCGCTATTGTTCTGACCTATAAGCAGTTTTTCATACCTCATCTCAAAAATCTAACCTCACCACATTAAAGTACACTAAAAAATGATGAATATTAACTATAAGATCATATAAATCAGATTTAAAATGAGAAAGTTATACGTGATTGAACTTTTAAGTAAAATCGAGAAAAATATGAAACAAAGTCAAAAGTATAACTTAAAGTGTTTTAGTTTAGTTTTCCAAATTCTATTTCAAATCCTTATAGTATTATATTTGCGATGTCCAGGGCACCTGACTTTTGGAGACGACCTACCCTCGGATTATTTTGACTTATCCATATGGTTAAGTAAATGAATTCCTGATGACTCTTTATATGGAAATTGGCATGTGAGAAATGCATGTGTATGAAGTTGTGATTGAATGCTATGGCTTGTTAATCGCATAATAATAGAAATTGCTTATGATAACTCTTATGTACGATTGTATAGGGTGAAATTGCTTGATCACCGTGAAAAAAAAAAAACCAAATTAATCACTTATATGATTAAGAAATTTGATAAATCATGCATTCCCTATAATTGCATTCAAATAACACCAACTACCACTTTACACAGAAGATGGGAAGGGACTCATAGGAGAAAGGTCTCATATAGGATTGGGCACTAGCTATGTCATCATTTTTATTGAGTCTCTATCCTAAGCTGATTGGCTAACTAGGCACCGAGAGACGTTAACCATCGGCGAGGGGCCATGTTTTGTGGCTTCTACTTCAGGCATGTGTTTGTAAATTGCAAGGGCCACCATACTGCTAGACTTGGGATTTTGAAAATACGATTTGTGGTTCGAAAAGAAAGTATATTATATACAATCTATGTATATATATACATATATATATATATATATATGGTTTTGTTTTGACTTAAGCATAATAGTGCAAATGATATAAAACCTAAGGGCTAGAATGCGGATTTTGGTTTAAGTCGATTAATTATCTCTAGCCCTGACTACAGGGGGCGTAATTCTAAGTTCCATGCAGTTCTTAGGTCACTACATGTATTATTTAGCATACTGATTGATCATGCATTCATATGTTTGTGCATTAAATAAAATTTTGTCATGTGGTATTGACGAAGGGATTTATCTCACTAATTTTCCTTACAGGTTGATCAATAGTTGGGATAAGGATAGAAATCAAGTGTGAAGTGGTACCATTGAATCAGTATGATGAAAAGTTTATGTAGTTAATTTGGAATGCTTTAGGAAACAACTAATATATCAATTAAGTTTAGTATTCTTAGTAAGTTTAGAATTTTTTTTGGAATTGTTTATCTTATTTCACTATTTTGGTAGGGGATACCGATTCTCTACAATTTTGAGGAACTATCGAATAATGGATATCCATATTTATTTACATTATACAATGAGTCAATGAACAAAAATTAAAAACCCTAGCGATTAACTATTTATAGTTTTGCAATTTCTGACTTGCAAGGCGATTTTCTTATCATGGGTGCATACGTAATATGGAAATTTTAGGCAATACTATTAAGCTTCCCTTAGAATCCATACAAAAGTCCTCAACCATAAACTAGGTTTGTGTTCCTCTTGTAAATGATTTCGACAGTTAGTTAAAAAAATTTTAAACTAAACCTCTACGGTTAGCACTACGTTCATGATCCTTGACAATGGTCATGGTAAGTTAGCAATATTGTAGAAGAGGCAAGGACCTTAGCTACACTCCATGGTTGAGATCCTTAGCCGTGGTCTAATGCAAATTTAAACATTACAGGTAAAAGCTTTACATCTCATTCATACTCTCACTATCTCTCTAAAACTTCACTTTTCTCTCAATCCTCTCACTACACAATCACCTAAACTTCACAAATAGAAATGATGAATAAAAATAGGATTTAATCCTAAATATAGAATTACTTGTTAAAGCAAATGCATATGAGATAGATCCTTAGAAATTACATAACAAGTTTCAAGAAATTGCATATTGATTGCTAATGCTTCTATCAATAGAAATGGTAAATAAAAATAGGATTTAATCACAAATTGATCCTATAATTTCATTAACCCATGATTTTAGAAAAGTTAGCATTTCATGCTATAAGAGTAATTGCTAGTTTAATAATTTATGTCTTGTTTGATTCAACAAATTATTCTTATATCATTGCTATTTTTTTTTTTTTAAATCATGTGTCTATTTTTATCCAACTTGAAATCCTCCTTTATTTTTTATCTTAGAAACATGTTGAGTCAATCACTTAGCATGCAAGAATTCTTTAGGCACCACTCCTAAGCACCACTTGTTAACATTTAATGAATGAAATTTCTCAAACTTCATTGTTAGGTGCTACTTATTTAGGCTTGCTATGATGCCAAAGTGAGATAGTTGATAGAGTTTAGTGGTTAGGATTAGTTATTGATAATCAATGAGCTAGTTTATAAAGAGTTGATGTTGGGAGTCCTAAGTACTCTAAATCTAACATATAATTACATAGATCATGGTAGATAAAATACCCTATATTTCAGGTACAATAGTTAAGATGTGACCATGGAGCTTAATTAGATACCTATTCGCAAGGAAATATATTCTTCACATTATGTCAAGACTTGTGAGTATAGGGAGCTACCTTATAAATTGCTATAAGGAATTAGTGATGCTCATGTATAGACAAATTCGAGTAATAGAGGAGGAGGTTACGACTTATAGAGATTCAAAGCCTCTAAACTGAGAGATCTAGCTCTCAAACTTATTCACTATGTGTTGGCTAAAGGCTTTATTGAGAGAAAAAATAGTCAAGGATTAATGAAAGAAAGGGACATCTTATACTTGCATAGTATAGCTTAATGACACCTCATAAACTTAAGCACTAAGATGGCCTTCTTTTTCAAGAGCTAGGCTACTAAAGGCTATTCGAGTTACATTTTTGTAGGTCCCTTTATCACTAAGCTAGTTAGGAATGCTCCTTTTTTTTCATGACTTCCCTCACATGCAGGCACTTGAGCTTGCTACCCCGTTAAGCTATGAATCCATTAAGGTTTTGGGACTTCCTCCAACATTGGAGGATCTATGCCATGATGCATTTAGAGAGGTAATATCCTCATCATCTTAGTTGTAGCTTGGATCATTCTCTTCAGCATTTGGTAAGGTTAAGAAGATAATGATAAAAATACTATAGAGAGAGGACCTTATCACCTAAGGTAGACTGAACTGAGGCTAAGATGGATGCACTCCTTGCCTACCATGGTATCTAGCCACCACCATCACTACCTATGCTAGTGCCTATGTCGGATGAGAAGACTGAGGAAGAGGAGATTGAGTAGGAGGATGAGGATGAAGAGGGAGAGAATGAGAAGTGATTTTCCTTTGCCTTTTCATTTTCTTTTCAAAAGACGGTTTATTTTTCATATTTGGATTATAGTATTTGACTAACTTATTTATTATTGCTTTTGCTTTAGATAATTGTTTAACTTTTTATGGTTTATAAGTTCTATAAGGATGACACTTTGATAATTATATTTGTAATATTTTTGTTTAGTGTTATTTTGTCTAGTTAACTTCTTCCTTTCATTTTATAGCTAGTTCATTTTGTTAGATATAAAGAAAACTTTGAGCTTAATCGGATCGATGGAATTCGGATCCTGGACTTCATAATTTTTGAAGATCAATGCTAGAAACCGAGGAAGTCCTAATTCTTTTTCTTTTATCTTTCTCCCATTTACTATTGAATTGCATTACTAGAAGGTATATTGAGGACAATATAGAACTTAAGTGTACAAGAAAAGGATATGTTATGTATATTAAAAATTTATATATAAACACTAAAGCTTTTAAGTTTTCTTGAAATGAAATCTTAAAAATTTGTAAGCAAGTGTAGATACTTGATATTTACCCCTTAGTAACCCTAATTGTTGATTTGTTTTTTTATTTTATTTTATTTTTTTTAGGGGTCATAATTCAAAAATAATAATAATAATAAAAAATAAAAAATAAATAAAAATTTATAAAGATAAAAATAATAAAAATTGAAAAATGATGAAAATAATAAAAAAATGAGAAAAAAGAAAAATTAAAAAGATTTTTTAGGAAGTAAATTATTTTAGAGTTAATTATTTTAGTTTAGCTTAGTTCAAAAAGTAATCATTTTAGAAAATCACATGATTTCAGTACAATTTAATTATACTGAATGTTAAGGTACAAGCCAACGGCCTATCGGATAAACATTGGAGTATTGGGTTAGATTTAATTTGAGATTGTGGGTTTGAGTTTCACTAGGCACCTATGTCTTTTATTTTTCTATTTTTTACAAAAGCGAGAGAAATAAACGGGATTCATATATAATTAAAATCATTTGAATCTAGTTTGATTTTATTAAATCAGATTTGAGTTAATTATTATCAAATCAGATACAATAGATATGATTTGGTTTGGGTTATATAAATAGATATACTCGTAAAAAGAAAAAATCTACTTTTTCATCTGTTGTCCCTCGTCTAAACTATATCCATAGCATACACATAAGATCACTTCCTACATCCCAACTGCAGCAAACTTCAAACCTTCATCCACTATGCCGTGAACCCATTCTAATACACAACAGTATCACACTCCACGGATAGCAACATCACACTCCACGACCTGCAATAAACACCAACTGCAGCAGTAAAATCACTCCCAACGACGATCGAACATAGGGAATCAAATCTTCACAGCTACGTGCACATCTCCATGATAACTCCACCATCCATCCTCGCTACTACGAAGAACACACACTCACTAATACCCCATTGCATGCCTAAGCACAGGACCAACAATCAACTCTATACATTACTGATTAAGTCCATACACACACGTCTATCTTTGTAACCCATACTGTAAGGATAGCATACACGTCCACAACTTGAATTTCACAACACATGTCCCCATCCCAACTTCCTTCGCTACTATACACTTTGAGCACAGCTAAATCACATACCGACCACTTCATACACTAATCGATCACCACAACAGCACACTCGACGCTCACTCACCATATTGACATAGTATATACGCATGCTCGTTGCAAAACACCTGCGGTGCAGCAATCCCACTACTATTGAAGAATAGCCCCCAAGCAAGCACCAACGCTCTTTAGCGAATAGCAACTAGACAGCACGACTACGGCCCTGTCGTAAACCCACGTTATGATCACCCCTACTGATGATCAGTCGTACACTCCTTCTCTCCGACAAACTCGATCTACTGTCGCGTTCCAATAGACTCAACCATATACGAGCACTCTCATTGTCACTTTACAAACGTGTATGATCAAGTGAGTTCCATTGATGGTTAGTTTTTTTGTTTGCTTTGGTTTGATTATTATTATAATATTATCATGTTATTAGTTCATTAACAGTAAACATATGTTGTATATATGAATACCTTAGTTTAGCAAACTTTAGTATTAGTTTTTATATCGAGTTTATTTCCTGATGTTGTTAATAGCAAGGATAAGGGGTTGCTAAGATTAGTTTTTATCTTGTTACTATCTATTAGTTCACATAATATATAATACACGAATATATTAGTATAGGAGTTTTAGGAATAGTTTTTATATAAGCGTATTATATGGAATTATTTTATTTTGGTAGATCATTATATATATTAGCTTAGGATTTTATTTTTAGGATTAGGTTTTTTTTTTAGAAATCCTTATATGGAAAATTATCTTTTAAAAATAAAAATTCACGAAAGGAAAGTTTTTTTACAAAAAGACTAGTGTCTTAGAGCGTTTTTTGAACATTCATGAGTTAAGACTCTTTTAGATTTTTTTTGAATAAACTAAATTGGTAACAATGTAAATTTTGTCAATTTTCAAAAATTAAAATAAATTAACACATTAGAGATTTTTTGGAAAGAACTACAATCGTCTGATCTCAGCTAGTGAGTACGTAAGTACCTTCGGGGTGACAATAAAATATATAGAAACTTAGGTTCTTTTTCTTTTGATTTTGATTTTTATTATTATTTTCATTTTATTAAATATTATAATTAGAAGAATAATCCTAATTTCAGTAAATAGATAGTGGTACCCATTAGGGTTTAATAGGTTAGCCTTCGGATTCGGATTCCTCTAGTTTGTATTAAATTGAAATCGAAGACCGGTAGCTAAATCGTAATTAATCCACCCACTTGATTACGGTTTTCTTTTCTTTTTCTCGACTCTGGTCGAGTCTAAAAATTATTTTTAATAAAAAATTGGAATTTCTCAATTTCTTTAGTTGAGGATTAATATTAAATGGGTTAAGGTTTAGTATTAATCAGAAAATGGGAAATTAATTTTAAATAAAAGAAATCGAAAAATTAGGCTTGATAGCAAGAATTTTTTTTTTTTATAATTTTCCTACGATCCTTTATGACTTGAGTATGCTTTGCTAGATTTGAGTAATTAAATGTCTATGATTCAAAGTTCCCTATTGCTTAAGCTTAGACTTAGATTCAGGATTATGATAAATGTAGATGGGTTAAGGATTAGTTATTTTCATTTCTAAGATTAATTCTAGAGTATAGTTATCTATCCCTCCTTTCCAAAATTTTTAGATTGGACAAACAAAGGAGATTTTTCCTTTGAAAGTCTTTTGAAAAATCAAAGTAATTGATAGTATAAATATAATTAAGGAAGAATTGCTAAAAATTGGTAAGGATTGATCTTGATCCCTCATAAAAGTAAGACTCTTTTCCAATGCTAATTGCAGAAAAGGAAATTTAATTAAAAGTTGTTAAGAATTAGCCTTAGTCCCTCAAGAGAGCAAGGTGCTTCTATTGACAATTGTTGTTAGCATATTTTGAGAATTAGAAATATCCTACAGAGACAACACAAATAGTTGGTACTGGGGCCAATCCAGTGTAGCCACTTCGATGCCTAAGTTAGTAGGTATAAATGAAAATAGTAGAGTTGAGAAGTTAAGAGTTACTAGCCTCCTCTTATCAGGTTTCTTTTCTATATTTATAGGAGATCGTTTTGTCTAAAGGAGCAGTTATTAGAATAACTGTTGAGACATATGGAAACTTCTTGATTAGACACCTTCCCTAAAATGTAGGGAGAGTGGATAGTTATGTAACCATAACTATGCTTGTAATAACTGTTCCCGTCATAAACTTGAATTCAAATTTGTGATGGATTTCAGTTGCTTAGCATACTGCCAAGAATGTCAATCACTCGGCATGGTGTCAAGAATATAGGTTGCATGGCCTATCAGTAGTCGAATAGAAGAGTAAGTCAAAGATGAAAATTGACTATCAACATTTTCCCCTTGACTCCCATATTCAAGTAGACGATAAAGGGAGTAATATATAATACACTAAAGGTCGAGTAGGAGCAATTCTTTGGTTGCCAAGCAAAAGAAGGAGCAAGGCCGTCTGTATCTTAGTCGAAAAATCATAATTTTTGAATTCCCGCCTATTAAAGAGACTAAAAAGTAGGTGATATGATACTTATCACCTTAATAATAAGCTTAATAACTATCAAAGAGTTATCAACGATCAAATTCTAAAGACATGATACGCATCGTCAATCTGCACAACTTATCAAATCAATGATCATTACTGTCAAAAATGCATTTGTAGTTATGAGGGTGAATTGTCCATATTTAGAGGACTCTTTGACATAAGGATTCACTTCTATTCAAACATAGTCTTCATAACCATATTTTCTTCCTTTCTCATCTTTACTCTTGAGTTCTTCAATTTTCAAGATACTATTCATAGACATTCAGGTATGGTTCGTAGCATTGTCCGTCAACTTGTCCTTTTCGACATCAAAGCAACAAAAACTGAGGCTACTTCTCCCCACCTAAAGAAGGAGTAAGGCAGCATGCTCTTCTAGCAACTCTAATGACAGCATCGAGGCAAGGTAGGATAAACTTAGTCGGATCAATGAGCTTGCTGTAAATAATTATCCTAAGGATAAGGTATTTATATAGCACCATAGCCTACTTCTACGACTCTCCAAATGGAACCGTTAATTCCATCGATAGAGTTCTTGTCATAAAGTACAATCAGTATTAGAAAGATCTTCTTAGAACATGGAATCTGAGGAGGTCGAAAGAGGAGGAGAGGATATGTTTCTTAAGTGAACAAAAGTTCTATATATACCTGAAATATTTGGATTTTGGGTTGTGCTTCCCTTTCTCAACTTTTGTTAGGGGCTTCTTCAACTACTTCAGAGTCACGCTGAGTATGTTCACATCTAACACATACTGGCTTCTGACGGCTTTTGAGATAGTTTGTGAAGAAGTCGAAGTCAGGGTTACGCCTCAATTGTTTTGGTTTTTCTTCATGATTAAGGTAGCCTAAGGGGTAGTATTTTGCTGCTATAAGGTATGGCGGAAGTTCATGGATGGGTTAAAGTCTAAGATCCACAAGTGGCATGATAAATTTATGTTAATAGTATTTGATGAAGAGTTGCACTTTTGGAGTTAATGGATTGAGCAAATTCACATTAAAGATATTGATTTGATGCTGAATAATGTAGAAGTGGAAAAGAAAATTCAAGAAAGGAGAATGAATAAAATGTTCTTCTAAGACGTCGAGAGAATTACACGATGTTACAAAAGCAGAGAACCAATTTTTTCTGAAAAAGAATGTACGTTGATGAATTACCACTGTGCTAAGTATAATCGTAAGAGGAAAGCCGTTCTTACGATTTGGAAGAAAAATTGTTGCCTTTGAGCTTTGCTCAGCACAAAGAATGCAAGTTTATTCTTTTTCAGTGTTGATATTAACTTGGTTGCTCATGTCGCAAATAGGTATGTTGGTGAGGTAAATCCTGCCAAGATACTAGCCTAAGCAAAGGCCGACAAGTGTACATTCACTACATCCACCATTCAACCAATAGTCGTGAAAAAAGTGGCCAAAGACACAACCAAGCAGCTTACAACGCAATAGAAACCTTCTTAGTCAATTGAGAAGTGAAAGAAGGATCTATCGGCCGAAATTGAAATTGCTTGTTTAGGGGAACCTCCTGTCAAGATTGTTGATGATGTTCCACCCACTATAAAGCTGAAAGAGGAGGTTCAGGAGATTCGACCCTATAGTAAGACTAATTTCACTACTGCTGAAGGGTCATCCCTAATACTGGAGGTAGTGCCGAACAACAATAAAAGACTGGGAAAAGAACTTGTCGGCCAACCAGCTACTAAAAGGTCCAAAGATTCAAATGAGAGGAAGAAGGAGGCAATGCGTAGTAAACCACTTGACATTAGCAGTGCCACTTGACATTGCGTCTCGTACTAGAACCATACAATTCTGGACATCAACTCCGCCCTAGGTGATAGGACAAAGTCCTTAGCTTTTATGGATAGGAGTTATTCTTCTGAAGGATAAAGATTTTACATAGAAGGATGTTCATAGGGTTTGCAGTTGCAATAAGGCCCATATCATGGCCAAATTGTATGATGTGAGTATCCATAACCATTACTTTTAATTGTTAAATTCATTCAAGTTACTATCACATTTCCTTTTCCAAATGAGCAACCACATTTTAACGGCTTTGGACGAAGCTGATAAGGAGGTAAAGAAGGTAATATCCTTTTTGAAATTAAAACAAAACGAATTCATTAAAGTTTTTATAAAAAAAAAAAACTATATACGTCTGATCCCGAATAGTGGGTACATAGGTACTTAGGATGCAATAATAAAAATGAAAAAACCTAATTTTCCTCTTTCCTTAGTTTAGATTATTTCATTTGTCTAATTAAGATAGTTAAATTGAGTTCCATCTAGTGAAATAAAAAGGTGATTTTTAAAGATTAAAGTTAATTTTGGAAAGTTAATGGTACCCGAAAGGGTTTTAACGTCTTAACTCCTGGATCTAAATTCTCTGGTTTTCAAAAAGTTGTATTTATAAATTGGTTTTTTAATCGATAAACCAGTAGTTAAAATTTAACCAATCCACCCAATTGGTGATAACTTAACCTCTTTTCCTAACTCTGGTCGAATGGTGACTCCAAATCTTTTCAAGTTAAAAAAAATGGTTTTCTTTAAACTCTAGTTGAGGAATTAGTATTAAACGGGTTGGGTTTAGTACTGATTGTTTTAGGGAAGACCTAATTTTATAAAAAGAACTAAGAGGGTGAAAAACCAAGCTCGACACTGGCCACATGCCATTCTCTTATATCTTACATCTCCTTTAAGATGGTTTCTCAATACTCTTAGCATCATGCGCTAAGAACTTACGTAAGTTCCTACGTTAGATTGCATCTTCAATTGCATTCTTGAGTTGAATGCACTCTTCTATATTATGACCTTTGCCATGGTGGAAATTAGAGTACTTGTTGGAGTTTCTCCTTGAAGGATTCCCTCTTATTCTTTTCAGCCACTGGGGGACACTTGTCTCCCTACGTACCTCCATCAAAATGTCCAAAATTAGATGATTAACAAGCGTATAGGATGAGTATGTTGGGATCTTCGGTCTCTTCCTCTCAACATTCGAACTATGGTCATTGTCCGTGCTAAGTCTATCCTTTGCACTTTTTCGCTTGTCATTCTTTCCATCTCCTTTGCTCTAATCAACCTCTCATTGTGCCTTTATGTTGTCTTCCTGATGGATGTATGAGGTGGCTTTAGCCTTAAACTCAGTGAAAGTTTTTTGCTTGTTCTTTGCAAGAGACTTAAAAAAGTCTCCATAGGGCTTGATTCCGTCGATTACAGCATTGAAAGCTACACTCATATCCAATTCTGAGATTTGAACCATCTAAGGCATAAATCTAGCCAAGTAGTCCCTGATTTACTCATCGGACTTTTGTTTAATGGTATTAAGGATTGAAGGGTCCTTAATAGGAAGTTTACTTGCAAGGAGGTGTTGAAGGAACACTTCTACTAGTTTATCAAAATAAGAAATGGTATTTGGTTTCAAATGTTTTGAACCATGTGCTTGTTGCATTCCTTAATGTTGAAGGAAAAGCTTGACAGGTTACTACATCACTCAAACCATGTAACTTGGCCAATGTATGGTAGTGCTCTAAGTAGTCTTTAGGGTCCTTTGTTCCATCATAAGTCTCAAATTGTAGTAGCTTAATGTGCTGAGGTATCACTTCCTCGAAAATCTCTAGAACAAAGGGGCTCTTTTTAATTTGGAACTGCTTGCTTGAGGTAAAAGGGGTACTAACATGCAAAGGACCCGCATGGTACACCTACTATGGTTGCTTGCCTTTGTCATTCTTTTTAAAACTAAGAGCCAAAGGTCTTATCATATTCTCAGCTTGCTTTTTTTGCAACTTGGGTGAATAAATTTAATCATCGCTTTTTTCAACGTCGCGATCACCTTGGTCTTTATTTTAGATTTGGTTTAGGTTAAGGACTTGCTCGTGTTTTTTGTTTAATTCTTGGTTTTCTTTGGTTAATTCAAGGTAGAGCTACTCAAGTCTAGCCAATCGCTACTCATCAGTATGCTAACTCCCCCCTTTAAGGTGTTGGGAGGAAGTGCTAGCACCTGCCCTCTTGAGACTTTTGTTTTAGCCATATGGGTATGTTTAGGAAAAAATAGATGACACTAAATGTTGGTGTATTTTGAGAATTGGAAATATCTTATAAAGATAAGACAAATACTTAGTACCGAGGCCAATCCGATGTGGCTACTCCAATGCCTAAGTCAATAGGTAGGAATGAAAATAGTAGAGTTGAGAAGTTAAGAGTTATTAGCCTCCTCTTATTGGGTTCCTTTTCCATATTTATAGGAGATTGTCTTATTTAAAGGAGCAATTATCGGAATAACTTTGGAGACACATGAAAGTTTCTTGATTAGACACCTTCCTAAAAATGTAAGGAGAGTAAACGGTTATGTAATCATAACCGTGCTTATAATAACTGTTCATGCCATCAACTTGAATTCAAATTTGCAATGGTTCTGAGTTACTTAGCATAATGTTAAGAATGTCGATCACTCGATGAGGTACCGAAAATATAGATTACATGACCTATCAGTAGCCAAATAGATGAGTAAGACGAAGATGAAAACTAACTATCAACAACAATTATTAAATAGATAAAAGGGCTAAATTGATAAGGATCAACCTTAGTCTACCAAAAGAGCAAGGTTTTTTACTAATGCTAATAAGCTCTAATAAAGAAATTAATTTGAACTAAAAGCCTCCTAATAAAAATTGAAAGAAGTAGAGAGATAATTAGAGAATGAGTTAATGTAACATGCATGCAATCTATGTGTTCAAAATAAAATTAGTTAAGCGAAGATTTTTCTCCTCTTGAGTTAGAGTGGTGAAATATCTATAAATTTTTTTTAACATGTTTATGTTTGCTTTAATCTTTAGTTGAGATTTTATTTATGCGATGAGACTAACTCTAAATTGTTAGGATTGATTGTTGAAATTTAATAGTTCTTAAGGAAATATTACTTAAGTGTTCTAAGGCCATTATCAAGTTAAGGAGAAATGGTGATTTTGGAAATTTTTGCAAAGCTACTTAAACTTAAGGGTATACTATCTAAAAATAATTTTTAATTACCTTATCATTAGGATGTTTCTATTGTTTTTCTTAAGGACAAGCAAAAGCTTAAATGGAGGAGAATTTGATAACGTAAATTTACCATACATATTCTACAGTAATTTTGTGTAATTATGTATATCAATTCTGTTACTTTTATAGTGATTTAGAGCTTAATTGATTAAATTTTTTTTTTATTTTTAGGGACTTTAGAGGCATTTGGTGAAAAATTGAAGATTTTTATAAAGTTTTGGAGCATATTGGAACAAAAGTATTGATCAAAGATTTAGAGCAAAAGGATTTCAAGTAAGAAATAAAGTTTAGTAGAGAATACAATTGAAGATCACGGATGTGATCCATGAACATATACCTCCCATCAACAATTTCCATCGAATTTTGAAGGTTTCAAACTAAGTACAAGATCACGTCCCACTATCACGACTGTGTACTTTCGAAATGGACATGCCACGATTTGCGAATCTTCTGATTTTGTTAGGTTTTATATGTAAATCTAGGTTCACCTTCCATAAATAGATGTCTAGGCCTATGTTTACAGAGGGAACCTATCACATTCTAAACAAGAGGAGTCATAATTGAAGAGCACTAGGCTAAACTCAAGATGGGGGGTGAATTGAGTTTAAGGAAAAATTTCAATTCCTTTTCGATATAAATGACTAAATGCAATAATAAGGGTAATCAAAGCAACAATAGAATAATAATGAATGTGGAAATTAAAGAGATAGGGATAAAGAAAATCAAGCTCGGATATAACGTGGAGTATAGACCGCCCCCTAATCTCTACGGATACATAATGCCTTCAACCGAGGACTTTACACCACTTTATTGATTTCACAATCCAATTGCTCTAAAGGCTACACAAGCTTACAAAATCTCTTTTACCACAACTAACTCAAGAAAAACACTTTCTTTACTGAAGATTACAAGTGTGAGAACTTCCAAACACATAATTATGTCTCTTTTTGTTTGATAGCAAATAAATGTACAAGAGACAAAGGAGAAGTGAAAAATGAGCTCAAGAATGTAAGAGAATGTCTTTATGTTGTAGTAGAAGATTAGATCTTAAAAGCCTTTGGTTGAGTAGTTGAGCTTTTATAACAATTCTATAAATTCTTCCCATTGCCATGCATTAAATGCTCCAATGGCTACTTAACACTAACTTACTGGCATATCAGTAAAATTTACTCTACCAGTAAGTGACCCAGTAAGCTGGTTCTTCTAGGTCAATGAGCTTTTCATTGTATTTTCCAAGGCTTTATACTATCAGCCTAATTCTTCCTTAAGCTATCAACCTGGTAGGCCAAACATCACCTGAAAATTCTTTTAACACACAACAAACGAATACTTTTTGCAATATAACTTCAAGATCATTTAATCACCACTTCAGAAGATTAAATTTCTTGTAAAGATAATTGATATATTTAATCATTAAGCAAGCTAATTTAACTTATTCAATTATATCAAAATAATCAAATAATACGTAGTTTAATCATTCGCTTGTTTTGTTTTCTTTAAAAGACAATAAGTTTAATTATATACTTTTTGTTTTGTTCTCATCAAAATTAAATAATGAGCCCTAGGTTCAATAATAATAATCCTACCGTGTAAATTAATATAAGAAAAAAGCTAGCTACTATCATAAATATAGTCTACACATGGCATATATGACTCAACCAGCTTAAAGCATCCTTTCTAATACCTATGAATGATCAAACCTTTGGTATAGATTTACAAAATATCTATAGCCTAGTAACATAACAGTATTTACATAAACATCTCACATCTAATGTTATAATTTATAATCAGAGTTTACCAAAAAACCATAGGTTTTGAAGTCTATTAATAATAAGATAAGAAACTAATGAGTGTCCCAAGGAATTCCTAGTTAGTTTCATCAAAACTAAAAAAAAAGCCAAAAGCCCAAATTCAGTGAATTCCTCATTCCTTACTTTCCTGGCCAATAGTACACCAACTTAGGGGTGGTGGTATTTGAACAAATAAATCTCCACTCACCACTTACAAAAGAATCTATAGCGATGTGAGTGCAACTAGCTCAGTAAGTGAGACGGAGTCAAAAGAGTACCAAACAATTACAAGCAAGGTTATTAATTATGATAAAATGTAATGTAGTTAGTAACTTAAAACATCGCATAAGGTTATTCGATCCACTGTAAAGTTAGAGAAATTGCATCCACTCCAATTTGGATTGAAGAGTTTTACCATGAATCAAATAAAAACAAACTCAAGCTTGTGCAATGGAGGACACCCTCCTCCCGTGACCTCCTTCAAACTACGACCCCTACCTTTATTACGACCTCATCACTTATCACTTAGTTCAACTATGGATGGGGAAATGACCATTTTAGTTATCCTTATCGAAGAGAGTTGGTATTTGGCCTAATACTCCTAATCGTTTCCCTTAACAATTATTACACATGTTCAATTTCATTGTAGTTAGATCATTATTAATTGTAATTAGAAGTGACAAAACAAGTTCATACCGTACAAAAACAATGCAATTATATAGAACAACATGCTATAGAGTTTAACTCCTATTACAACTAAATACCAATTACACGTATAGCATGCACACAAATAACTAATTACAATCATAAACAAAAGTACTCTTAATTTTCCAAATTCCCTACTACAGGAGATTCGGGTTGTTAATGGTCTGGTCATTAAGGACCCTATATACACAAAAACCAAATTTAGTTTTTGTAATAGTTATGAAAAAATTAGGATTTTATCTAAAATAATTATCTATATTTATATATATATAAAGTATATTATTATTTTCCTTATATAATAATATATAGTTTTATCATATCAATAAGCTTAAGTTATTAATTATTAACAATATACGTAATTATATTATTACATATAATATATTGTTTCGATCGTATCGAAATGTACTTTTAATTAGTTAAATCACGTTTCAATTATAGTAGGGTTATTGTAATACTTACATTCTTATAATATTATAGAAATATAAGTTATATTACCTAGGATTGCCCAACTTTAGTAAAAATAGTATTGTTGGGTTCGTGCAAACCTAACGATACGTATTATAAGTCCTATTTCTAGAGATAACTTCTAACGGATAGTTCAAATTTCTAATACAATTATACATATCTAAGTAAATATTATCATATTATATGTATTTTTTCATAATTATTCTACATTTTGCATAATTTACCAATATAATTATATAATATGGATATCATCTTACCTTAATATATATAACATATCCTAGTTGTCAAAATATCATTAAGTATATTAAAATTTTATTTTATCAAATTTGACCAATTCATACATAGGTAGTTTTTATTTCGTTATTTACCACATTTTAGCCTATTATTACCAAAAATGAGTCCCTGTTTGTGATTTAAGTTATTTTATTATGTAAATTCATAATAAATAGCTTAGGTCATCAAATAATTTGCCAAAAATTTCTATAAACTCCTAAAACGATGGAAAATTTAGTCATTACTTTTTTTTGTGTAATTAATTTATGCTTATATACTTGAATTTACAATTTTACCCATAAATTATACTTAATTACCCAAATGTTATACTTTTTACACAAAATTATTTTCAACCTATCCTAACATCATTATAATTTATTAGAAAGTAGTACATGTCAATTTCATCATTTAATTTCAAAAAACCTATTTATTTCACATTTTCACCCTAATTTCTAGCTATTGTTAGGCTGAAAAATACAATAAATATTCAAAATATTAAAATGAAAAATCTGACTACATAGCATCTATCTATTTAACATGTTTATTCTACATAAAAATTTCGAGCTAAGAACAATATCATTTGATATATTTATTTCCAAAGTTAAAATTCAGGTGAATATTAACTTTCTTAAAAAAGTGTATTAAATATTCAAAATTTTACAAAAATAAAAATATCACATGATAACATGTCTAAAATAATCTAAACATGAATTTCTTTCAAAAAATTTTTAGGTAGATTTAGTATTTTTTTAAATAATTTTAAAATAGGGTAAAAGTTTGACCAACCTATTCTTGGGTGCTCCTATGTTCTGTAGTGGAGGGGGTTGTGTCAAACAGCCAAGACATGAGGTGGAATGATGGTGGCCAGTTGGGTTTCACAGTAGATTAAAGTTTTCACCAGGAAATAAATTAGCTTGATTCTAACTTTGTTTTTGTATAATTTGTCCTATTTTCTAGAATTTTTTCACTCTATTTATTCAAGTCTCAACTTTGCTAAACTATTGCTATTCTAGGGTGGATTACTATTTATAAGAAGTGAAATGGCTATATGGAATTTTTCTCATTTTTCCCCTTTTCAATTTAAGTAGGAGGTGTCTTACATTATGGGATTTACTTTTGATTCAGCTACTTCTAGTCTTCTATAGCTTGCTACGGTGAAATCTAATCATTTCCAGTAAATTTGAAGGTAATTAGATAAGTTTACGTGGATATTTCGATTAAACATTAATATTATATTAGTATTTTGTTATTTTATTAATGTACAAGTATATATCATACGTATATATCACATGTAATTTATAATTATACACGTATAATTATATTTCTAACATATCTTTTATTTTTAAGATATATTTCTTATTTATTTTTATGAATTCAGTACGTATTATATGTAATTTTGTAATTTTAAGTTAATTTATATGTATAATTATTCTTTATACCGGGTATATTCATAAAAATACTTATTTATTCATATAGTAAATTATACTATATTATCTCATTTTATAGCTTAATTAACATTTTTGTAAGTTTTCGTTGTATTCTAAGCTCGATTTAAGGGTTTTGATCACATTTATACTATATTGAATAATCTTATTTCTAAGAGTAAAATTGGGATTTTGACTCATTATTTTCAAAATATAACTTTACTAGGTTATTTCAATTAACATTTTTATCTTAGTCATAAAGTTTGGACTCAATTGAATAACTTTTCCTTGATGACCCTAAATTTAGGCTCAATTATCTTAAATGCGATTTTAAGAGCTTACATTTCTATCCCCCTTAAGAAATTTTTATCTTCAAAACTTTTTATTCTATCATAATAATTATTTATTTTCTAATAAAAGATCTATTTCTTACCTTTTTCTTTGAAGAGCTCCAAGTAACGATTCTATATTACTGACTTTGGTTCCTAAGTTAGCTATGCCATTAGGCCACTACCCTATTGCATTTTCACATACTTAACTTCTCAATTTCTTAATTTCAGAATTCAGTTTTCCAAAATCTTAATCGGTTTTTTTTCAACTATATAGTCCTCTTGTAAGTCCACTGGTTTCAACTCCATGATTGCATTTAGGTTCTTCATGAACTTCCATAACATTAACATATGGAATACATCATGATATCTAGCTAAACTTAGTGGTAAAGTAATTCGGTATACAACATTTTTTATTCTTTCTATGATTTCAAAAGGTCTAATATATTGGGGACTTATCTTTCCCATAGTACTGAAACACTTAAACCCTTTAAATGGACTTATCTTTATATATACATAATCTCCTATAGCAAATTCTATAGGTTTTCTTTTCAAATATGCCCAACTTTTGTATCGATGTCATACTACTTTCATCCTTTGTTGTATTGTCTTAACTTTATCATTCATTTGTCCAATCATATCAAGTCTTATTATTGCATATTCATCATTCTCCTAATACAGTGGTGATCGACATTTTCTTCTATACAAAGCTTCATATGGTAGTATTTGAATCGTTGCTTGATAACTATTGTTATAAGCAAATTCTGCCAATAGCAAATACTAATCCTAATCACCACTAAAGTCTAGAATACAATCTCTCAACATATCCTCAAGTATTTAAATAATTCTTTTTGATTGTCCATTTGTTTGGAGATGATAAGCCATGTTGAATTGCAACTTAGTTCCAAAAGATTGATGTAAGCTTTCTTAGAATATTGATACAAATTGACTATCTCTAGCTGATATAATACTTATCGGTGTGCTACACAATCTATTAATCTCTCTAATATACAATCATGCTAACTTTTCCATTGAATCACTAGTTCGATAAGGTAAGAAATGAGCACACTTCATCAAATTATCTACCATAACCTAAATTGAATTGTGACCTGATCTCATCCTCAGGAGTCCTATTACAAAATCCATTGTAAAATGATCCCACTCTCATTGAGGTATTTCTAATAGTCGTAGTAAACCAATGGGTCTCTAATGTTTCGCCTTTACTTGTTGGCATGTATTACACCTGACAACATATTGTGCTACATCCCTTTTCATGTCTTTTTACCAAAATAATGATTTCAAATCATGGCACATTTTATTCCCACTAGGATGCAATGTGTAACCCCATGTCATGTGCTTCAATCATTATTTCATTCCTTAACTTTGAATCACTAGGTACACAGACTCTATTCTTATATCTTAACATACCTTCAACAATAATTTTGAAGTTAAGTACATCACTTGTATTCAACTTTTCCTTGATTTCCTTCAATCTTTAGTCCTCATCTTATTGAAGCTTAATTCTTTCTATCAAGGTTGGTTATATTTCTAAACTCATAAACTGTCCATCAGTGTTGTGCCATCTGAATTCAATTTCCAATTTTTCAAATTCTTTGATCAATTTACGTTGAGTAGTGTGTAACGAGGTTACTTGTTCATAGTTATTGTGACTCAATGCATCAGCTATGACATTAGCTTTGCTAAGATGATAGTTTATGGTCAAATCATAATCTTTGATTAGTTCTAACCAATGTCTTTGTCTTAAGTTCATCTCCTTCCGAGTAAAGAAATCCTTCAAACTTTTATGATTTGTGTATATCTCACAATGTTTCCTATATAAATAATGCCTCCAGATCTTCAAGGAAAATACTACAACCACTAATTCTAAATCATGAGTCGGATAGTTTCTCTTATGAGGTCTTAGTTGCTTAGATGCATATTTTACCACTTTTCTATCCTACATCAATACACATCTTAGTATATTCTTGGAAGCATTACTATATACGTAATAAGAATTACTTAGATCTAGAAAAATAAGTATTGTTGTTGAAATTAAATGATCCTTCAATTTGTGGAAACTTTATTCACATTTGTCACTCCATTCAAACTTAGCATCCTTTTGTGCTAATTGAGTCAAAGTCTTAGCAATTTTAGAAAAATGTTTTATATATCATCTATAATATCTCACCATGCCAAGAAAACTTCTTATTTCCATTATAATAGTTGGCTATTTCCATTTAGCTACTGCTTTGACCTTTTTAGGATCAATTGAAATTCCTTTGCCTGATAGTAAATTTAACATACAATTGATTATCTCTCAACTTTTGCAAGGTTAAACATAGATCAGCGACATGATCCTCTTTAGCCTTGGAATAAATTAGAATATCATCAATGAATACCACAACAAATTTATCTATGTAAGGTTAATATATCCAATTCATTAAATCCATAAACATAGTTGGCGCATTCGTCAAACCAAAAGGCATTTCCAAGAACTCATAGTGCTCATACCCAGTTCAAAAAGCAATCTTTAGTACATCATCCATCTTAATTTGTAACTGATAGTATCTAAATCTTAAATCAATTTGTGAAAATACAGTAGCACTATGTAGTTGATCTAACAAATCATCAATCTTAGTTAGTAAGTATTTATTCCTAATAGTCGCCTTGTTTATTTCTTGATAATCAATACACAACATCATGGTTCTATTTTTCTTTTTCACAAATAACACTAACGCTTACCAAGGAGATACAATGGGTTATACAAATCTTTTGTTTAATAGCTCCTGAAGTTGCTTCCTTAATTCCTGAAGTTCTATTAATAACATTTGGTATGAAGCTTTGGATATTAGTTCAGTTCCTAGCACCAACTTTATAGAAAAATCTAGTTCTCATTATAGTGCAAACCTAGTAATTCTTTTGGAAAGATATCAGGAAACTCACTTACTACTGATATTTTTTAGACTCTTGAGGTTTCCTTCTTTCCTTCTATAGCAAATATCCTACAGAATTTCCATTCTTCAATAATTTCATTCACTTCTTCACTTACTTCAACAATTGATAATCTCAAACATTGCTCACTTGTTTTCCCCTGAAATATGACCTTGCCCTCTTTTAAGATTATGTTCTTATTATGATAACCACTTTGCTTTTTGTTTTTTTGACCAATCTATTCCTTCAATAACATCATGTCCCATAATTGGTAATACTATGAGTTTTATCGAGAATTCTTGTCCTTGGATTTGCAATTGTCCATTATCTACTATTTCCCATGTTAACACTTATTCTCTTATAGGTGTTATTATTCTATAGGTGGATTTAACTTCACTCGTCCTAATACCATTTCCTAAAACAAACTCTCAACAACTAAATGAATGTGAGGCTCTAGTGTCGAACAATGTATAAGCAATTCATCCATTTATAAATATGTTTCCTAAATCAATTACTATTACTATAGTTATCTATCTTTTTAGTACTATACTTGCTACCTAACTTTGCTTAAGAGTTAAGATAAGAGTGTAATGAGAGTAAACAAAACAATGTTTATGTAAGGAAGAATATTTAGTTGTATTGATTATATCTAATGATGCCTTGCAGCTACAAACACAAAGGTATTCATATGTAATAAGTTAAGGTAATTTGCCAAAAAGAGAAAAGACAAAAAAGGTATTACCCTAAAGAAGTAATGTATAAGAATACAAAAGGGTAACAATGAATATTTGTAAAAAGCAAAGGTTAGTAGAGCAGATTCTACACGTAGTCCTATACATGTGGCAATGATACATTAGCGAGGCTGTTAGAGGATGCAAACAAAGGTTTACTGTCAAGCTGCTTGTCTGAGCAGAGATGGCTAAGGATCAATTTAGTCTCTCTCTCGGCTTCTCAATAAGGGATATGTTAAGTCATTAGTTGGCATGAATGTGAGTGAGTAACCATAAAAGGCTTGGCTATTCTCTTTGTAGTCTACAATGCAACACACTTTAGAGAAATAGGTAGTCACTCGACTCAGCATACAAAGTGACTCAGTAAAGAAGTACTTGACTTCAATAGGAGTCAGCTAGAGCGAAAGGATTTACTTAGCCAGGCCTTTTAGTCCTCGGGCTTGGCTGTAGGTTAAAGGCCCAATAGCTTGATTCCTATCATTCTCTTCGAGTTCATTTGGATTTGGGATCAAATCCAAATGGTCTTCGATTAGCTCTCCATCGGAGTGATATAGATTGAGGTCGGCAATGTTGAAGGTGTTAGAAACCCCATAGTCCTCGAGCAGCTCCAATCTATAGGTGTTATCATTGATCTTCTAAAGGATTCTAAAAGGTCCTTCAACCTTTAGGAATAGTTTGTTCCTCCTCTTACTTGGAAACCTCTATTTGCTTAGATACAACCACAACAAGTCTCCCAACTGAAAATGTTTCACTGTTCTACCTTTAGTCTTCTCTTGCATACGTCTAGCAGCTTGGTCGATTTACCGAGTAACTTTGTCATAGATGTGTTAAAGGGATTATGCTCTAGCTCCTATGTTAGGGTCTTCTTGCGCAGGCATAGATATAGGGGTGTGATCGAGGGGTAACTCAGGATTGAAACCATAGACAACCTCAATGGGGGTATGCTTGGTGGTGTCATGCACTGTTCGGTTATAAGTGATTCGACTACTGGCAAGCAAACGTCCCAATTGGCTAAGTTCTTGCCTACTATAGCTCAGAGCAATAATCCCAAAGTACAATTATTCACCTATATTTGGCTATCATTTTAGGGGTGATAAGAAGTACTGAATAGTAGTTTGGTCCCCATCCGATGCTATATGGTCCTTGAGAAATGGCTCAAGAACTTTAGGTCTCTATTAGAGATTATACTTCTTAGCACGCCGTATAACCATATAATCTCTTGCAAAAAAAGAGAAGCAATAGCCGAAGCACCGTTAGTCTTGAAACAGGGAATGAAGTATGCCATCTTACTGAACCTATCCACAACAACCATTATAGAATCTTTACCTCAAGCAGTTCATAGTAGTTTAAGAACAAAGTCTATGCTTGATTTGGTCCATGGCTTCGTTGGAATAGGTAAAGGCATTGCTTTTCCTTATTCAGCTCGGTATTTAGCCCTCTTGTACATGGCACAACTTTTAATAACTCAATCCACATCTCTCCTCATTTTCAGCCAAAAGAATCGACTACTTGGCAATTCACATGTCCTTTTCTCCCCAAAATGTCTGTACAGTCCTCCACTATGGGCTTCCCTGATCAGCAGCTCCCAAAGTAAACAAGTTGGCACATACAATTTTCCTCCTTGGAACAAGTATCTATCCTCTATATGATACTCGTCCAGTGTCCTTCCATTAATACAATGCACTAATGTGGGTCTAAAGTGTGAATCCTTAGAATTCTGTCCTTTGATGCTCGCAAACCTAAATAGTCTAGTCGTAGTTCATTTAGAAGTGCATGCCTTCCAGAAAGAGCATTTGCAACTATATTGCACTTTCCCTACTTATGTTTTATCACAAATTGAATCCTACAAGGAATTCAATCCATCTCGCCTACCACTTCGACAACTTGGTTTGACTTTAGGGGTACCTTAGGGACTCATGGTCAGTGTAGATAATAAATGCTCTCAGTAATAGATGATGATTCCATACTTGTAATGCTTGGATTAACAGCAAGAGTTCTTTGTCATACATAAAATAATTTAGCTAGGGTCCTCTAAGCTTCTCACTATGGTAGGCAATTGGTCAGCCTTCCTACATTAGGACAGTTCCTATCTTATTGCCTAATACATCACATTCTAGCTCAAATAGTTTCTCGAAGTCAGGTAGAACATGTATAGGGGCGAAGGTCAACCTTTCCTTTATCTCGGCGAAACTTCTTTCTACCTTTTCTCCCCATTAGAATTTGGCATTTTCCTTTATTAGCTCAGTAAGTGATGTAGTGAGGGTACCGAAATTGTTGATGAATCTTTTGTAGAATGAAGCTAGTCCATCGAAACTCCTCATGTTAGCACAAGTAATAAGAGTCAACCACTCGACGATTGCTCGGATCTTCTCATTGTCTACATGTAAGCCTCCTCCACTTACTACATAGCCTCTAAATACCACTTCTTCCTAGCGAAAGCAACACTTCTTAAGATTGCTGAATAATCTCTTAGCATGGAGGATATTCAATATGACGCGAAGATGTTTAGAGTAACTCGATATGTTGATATTGTAAACAAGGATATCGTTATGAGATGTCTTAGCACATGGTTCATTAGTCTCATGAAAGTACTCGATGCATTTGACAAGCCAAAAGGCATGGCCATCCATTCATAAAGTCCATGTTAAGTCTTGAACGGAGTCTCCCACTCATCTCCTAACTTCATGTAGATTTGATGGTAGCTAGACTTGAGATCAATCTTGTTGAAGATCTTGACTCCACTCAATTCATCTAACATGTCCTCTAACCTCAGTATAATATACCTATATTTAATCGTGATCTTGTTCACAGTTCAGCTGTCAACATACATTCGCCAGGTTCCATCCTTTTTTCACACTAAGAGCACCAACACAGCACAAAGGCTAAGACTTTCCTGAACATAACCTTTCTCGAGAAACTCATTGACTTAACACTGGAGCTTATGAGCCTGTTCGAGACTCATTCGATAGGTTGGCTTATTTAGCAGTATGGTGCTGGGTAATAAGTTAATGCAATGTTCTATGCCTCAAATTGGGAGTAACCCCTTGGGTAATTATTTTAGGAAGAGATTGGCATACTCGTCTAGAAACTCATTTATTTCCAAGGGTCGTTCACCTCACTCCTTCATCTCTAGTAGGCACCTAACTAACATAAGGGTCAGTACATTTGCTTTTTGGGCCACTTGGAGCTTGGCTCTACTCATCATCAGAATCTTCTTCGATTTGCGAGCAAGTTTAGCTTGTAGTTTATTAACTTCACTTAATGGCATTAGATTCAATGTGATCTTCTTACCATCCTTCTCAAACATGTATGTACTCTAGTATCCATCATGGATAACTCTCCTGTCAAATAATCATGGTGTACCTAACAATATGAGGGAAGTATACATTAGTAGTATGTTGCAAAGAATCTAGTCATAGTAATTTTTGATAGTGATTGGTAGTAATACTTGCTGAGTGTCATGTAGTGCTCCTTTCTCGCTCAACTAGTTCAACATGTGTAGCCTTAGATGGGCAATAGTCAGCAACTTCAATTTTGAAATGAGATCGGCTGATGCTACATTAGTACAACTACTATTGTCCATAATGAGGGCATACACTTAATCATTCACCTTACAAGTAGTATGAAACAAACTCTCTCTCTACCCTTCCTTACGTGAAGGTTCCACGTTCATTATGCGTCGGAAAACCATGATCAATTGGTCTAAGTCCTTGGCAAACACATCTTCTTCAATCAACTCCTTCTCGGAAACTTCTTTCTTGGCAATGCTCCCTTCCTCTTCAAGTTCCTCATAAGTACTTTCTACCTCTATCTTCGGGATGTCTCCCTTGATGACCATAGTCCTTCGGTTTGGGCATTGAGCAACCATATGTCTAAACCCTTGGCATTTAAAACACTTGATCTAGCTCGTCTTCCTACCATATCCTTGCCTATTCTCATAATTTCGGGTCAACACGTCACTATCAGATTGGCCTTTCTGTTTGGCTCGGTACTTGACTAAGCTCAATGACTTCCTTATCCTAGTCAACTAGTCGGCAGTCTAGTCTTTACTCGACTTCTTCTCTACCTCTTTACTCATTGGCCTATTCTAATGACTTCATTTATTGTGGTAAATCATTTGAGTTTCACAATGTCTTAAACATCACCTCTCAACCCAGTAATGAGACTAGAGATTGTTCGAGTTAGTGGTTCCTCAACTTCACAGTGGATTGTGAGCATGTAAAACTCTTAGACATACTCGTCAACAAATCAGCCTCCTTCTCTTACTTCCTTAAGCCGACTAAAAGTATCTTACAGATAGGTATTTGGCATAAATCTATTTCTGAGTATTCTCTTTATCTCAAGCTAGGTATTTATCTCTTAATAACCCTCTCACCTCTTCGTAGCCTAGAACTTCTTCCACCACATGGCGGCATATCCAAAGAACTTAATAGTAGCAATTCTCACTTTTTCATAATCCTTATACTAATAGTACTCAAAAACATGCTCCACGTTCTCTTCCCATTCCAAATATTGATTAGCACTACTAAACCCACTAAAACTTAGAATCCAAAGTTTCACATGGTCAAACGCTTTGGGGACTTAAGCCCGCTCTTCTTCAAAATACTCTTCCTCATCTTCTTTATTTAGTTCTCTCAAGCCTATCCTTCATCTTACTCATCCGCCTACTCTTCTACCTTAGGCTAGTCAAGCTAAATTCTAACCTCTCGTAAGTTGAGCAGCTTATAGGATGTTAGGCGTGACTTCAGCAGGTCGGCAAGCAAACATTTGAACAGCTCGGGTTAAATCTACTAAGAGGTTAATCATCTCATCAAGTCTCTCGCTAATGCTTCTTGGAGTATCCTAAGATTGTTGGCCATGGTGGACAACACCATTGTTATAATCTCTAGCCCCAATATTAACACTTAGATTCATCATTTCTCAAAAATAGAAACTAAATAGCTAGCAGACATAGTAGCTAAGAAGAACACAGTAACTTGCTCTATCTTATACACACAAAATAGAGCATAATAGAATTTTGAAAATAGACAATAACTCAAATGAAACCTTTACTCTGATATTAAGATGGTGTATATTATGACCAAGAACCAATAAGGTCAATCACTGGATGGCTCTAAGCTTGCTGAAAGCTTGAAGAGATGATGAGCAAATGTGTGAAAGAATAGAAAAGCAAATGAAAAGTAAGCAAAACCAACAAACAACTCTAAAGGATATGATATACTAATGGAACTTTCGGGGACTCAAGGCACAACTCGATATGACACACAAATTGTTCCAATGAGGTTACTTACCATCTAGCCTTGCTTAAGGGTTAGGATAAAAATGTAATGAGAGTAAACAAAACAGTGTTTACGTAAGGAAGAATATTCAATTGTATTGATTATATCTGATGATGCCTTGTAGCTACAAACATAAGGGTATTTACCAATAAGTCAGGGTAATTTGCCTAAAACGGAAAAGACAAAAAGGATATTACCCTAAAGAAGCATTGTATAAGAATACAAAAGGGTAATAATGAATATTCAAGAAAAGCAAAGGTTAGTGAAGAAGATTCTATATGTAGTCTTGTACATGTGACAATGATACATTGGCGAGGCCATTAGAGGATTTAGATAAAGGTATACGGTCAGGTTGCTAATTTGAGCAAAGGTAGCTAAGGATCAATCCAGTCTCTCTCTCGGCTTCTCGACAAGAGATATCCAAGTCATTGGTTGGTTTAGACATGAGTGAGTAATCGTAAAAGGCTTAGCTGTTCTCTTGACAATCTACAACTCAGCATACTTCAAAGAGATAAGCAATCATTCGACTCGACATATAGAGTAACTTGATAAAGAAGTACTCGAATTTAGTAGGAGTTAGTTAGAGCAGAAGGATCTACCTCACCAAGCCTTTTAGTCCTTGGGCTTAGCTTTAAGGTAAAGGCCTAGTAGCCTAATTCCTATCACTTATGTTACATATCTTCACAATTCTTAACACTATGGATGTATGCAAGATTTACAATCGACTCATAAGTAAGTAGAGTTATAAGTTAGTTCACATACCTATTACTAAACCTTGGTCAGTTCCATTGATATCCATTTTGTCATCTGAGCCATCATAAAAGTATTCTTCCATCCATTCATCAAAATCCTTACTATTCTCTTTTGTACCCTCGATTGCAAACACCCTAGCTAGTACAACCATTGTTTCTACTCCTCTAAATTTCTTACCACTTTGTCCGGCTTGACCGCAATATTTGGAGAAGTGTCTTATCATTCTACACTTGTAGCACTTCCTTTTTTTCATCTTTGGACACTCTCTCGACATATGATTTAGATCACCACATAAAAAATATTTGCCCCTTAACTGAAGGCATTTCATGGGGAAATGCTGCGCTCTACACTTCCAGCATCTCACATTTCCTACCTCATCATAAAAACTAAATCTAATCCTATTTGAAGTAGGGCCATTAGTTACAACAGCAAACTTCTTTCCTTTTGGGCTCAAGTTATTATTTACACTTAGGAATGTTCTCTTGAAAACAAGCCTATATTGATTAACTCTTCTTAGTTTCTTAATTCACTCATTTTGCATGGCCAATCAATTATTCTCCAGTTAATGTGCCTTATCCATTATTTGATAATAAGTGGTGAATCCATAATCCATTAACTTGATCGCATTGTTGCATCAAATGCATTAAGAAAAAGATCATTCTTTAGCTCTTGATTATCCTTGTATGACTTAGGCAAATATTGCAACAACTTGTTAAATTCATTCTCATATTATGCCACATTCATAGTGCCTTTCTTTATTTCCATTAACTATAGGGTCATTTGAGTTTGTATACTGATAGGGAAATATTCTCTCTTCCCCTCAAAATGCTTGCCATGTAATAAGGCCTAGCAATATTCTTATTATCGAGTCCCACTAGACTCGCACTCCCATCTTTAGCAAGAGAGTACCATAAGAGACTTTTAATTTTTAGGAATTTTAAATGCCTCTAAACTATGCTCAATTTGAGCTAACCAATCATTAGCTAAAGTAGGCTTACCCATTTCACTTTCAAAATACCAATTCCATTTCATAAACTCAAGAAGTCAACTTATATCTTGGGGTTAAATTGCTCTAGGTTTAGACTCTGCTAACCTTTGGTTTATCACATTTCCATCTGTGATCAAATACTGGATTAATGCTCCTTGTTGTTGGATCATGATATTCATATTAGCCAACATTTGTCTAAACTGAGTTGGGTCCATCACATTTGGAGTCGGTGGTGGTATATCATTTATAGGTAGTTCTGGTAGATTAGGACTGTTAAGAGGTGATACTTCTCCTTCAGGTCGGTTATATTCAGTTCCATTTCTATTTACTTCCTTTGCCACATTTAGATTTATAATTCACTAATTATCAACCTTGTACTCACAATATGTGTACTTAAAGTTAGTATCTAACCTAGGCAATTCGTATTCACATATTGATTAATTATTCTTTGCATTGGCAATACATAACAACAAATTTTCTCATCAAAGATCTCAATCAACATAAGACTTGTAATATTTCATCCCTATAATAGCAATTATATATTCATATACTACTTATTATACACTTTATGTGTGTTTAAATATATTTGTATGTCATGAGGTTATCAAGTTTTACCTATAACATTATATCATATTCTTGGTGATATCTCACATAGAAATTGAAAAATAAGGACATTTACTTTACAATAGTCATAGGATAATCGAAACTTTACATTTAAAAGATCACATTACTTTATTTACAATATATGATTACCTATTTACATCAATTACATATTAGTAACTGTAACATAAAAAATACATAGGTTACATTCAAAAAGTCAAAAGTATATCAAAAGTCACTAGGGAGACTAAGATACATCAAAACAACTAGGTTAGGTGGTATCAAAAGCTATAGACTTGTCTTCCTACTATCTCCTTAACTTTCAATTACTCACACTATCTAAAGTTGTTTCATCTTCCAAGGGAAACCAATCTTCCATTTGAGTCTTTTCAGATCCTAAGCTAATCTCCACTACTACAGGGTAGTTGGTATAACTATACTTCATGCCCCTTACTTCCACTGTCTTATGCTCCATCTCCTACTGCAGCCTCCTCTTCTTATGAATCTTTCTCAAGATCATTATCATTATCCAACCCTACATTTGGTTGAGTTTGTTGAGATGGATTCTTAGGTAGTATCATAAGGGGTTTAAGCTCTTGAGGTTGCAATAGTACTTCTATACTTGTAGTTTCATCTAAAGGGTATTTAGGAAACCAATCAACTATACTATGGGGATAGTTTCTAGGAATATGTGAAACACCTAAGGTTACTTAATCAAAACCTAGAGGTTAGTCCTTATTTGCCTCTACTAAAACTAGAAAATACAATATTGGGATCATCACAAATAAAACTCCATTTTCTTAGAAATACTTCTTCTTCTAGGTAGCTATAGTAGTATACTCATTATACACAGAACCTAACTCATCTCCCGTTATCTTTCAATCATCCCGTATACTAAAGGACATCCTACACTTATAATTTTCGATAATCTCATTGATATTATAAAACATCCTTCAATTAGCCTATCTAATAATAACTTCTACATCTGGATCCTATACTTGATAGGTATCTGATCCCCTTCCCATTCAAAATTCCACCATGTAAAATAAACCATTCCTATGAATTTGAAATAATAAATTAAAATAAGTTTATAACTTGTTTTATGCATACGTAAGCTACATATATAATCTTATGAATCTAAGTCTTTTATATTTATTATCAAATATACTCTCAGTGATCCTATTATCTACTCATTTTAATTTAACACATCAAAGCTTGGTTCCTTTAGAACCATACTCTAATACCAATTCAAAACAATTATACCTTAAACAAAAAAAGTTATAATAGTTATATCGTGTAAACTAACTTAAGATGAAAGTAACCTCACAGTTGCTATCGTAGATATAGTCTTTATAAGGCATACATGACTCAATCAGCTTAAAGCATCCTTTCTGATACATGTGAATGATCAAATATGTAGTATAGCTTTACAAAATATTTGATGTCTCATAACACAACAGTACTTATATAAACATCTCACATCTAGAGTTATAATTTACAATCAGAGTTTATAAAAAAATCACAGTTTTTGAAGTCTATTTACAATAACTTAGCAAACATAGGTATCCTAGGAAATTCCCAATTAATTTCCTCAAAAATCAACAGCCCAAATTTAGTAGATTCCTCATACCTCACTTTCCCAACTAACAGCACACTAACCTAGGGGTAGTGGTATTTGAACATATTAATCTTCGCTCATCACCTGCAAAAGAGTCTATAGAGATGTAAGCATAATTAGCTTAGTAAGTAGAATGGAGTCAAAAGAGCACCAAACAATCACAAGCAAGGTTATTAATTATGATGTAATGTAATGTAATACAATGCAATGCAATTAGTCACTTGAAACATCACATAATGTTATCCAGTCCATTGTTAGATTAGAGGAATTACATCCGCTCCAACCTACATTGAAGAGTTTTATCGCAACTTAAATCAGACTAAGCTAAGGCTTCTTCAATGGAGCATACCCTCCTCTTATAACCACCTTTAAACCATGGCCCCCACCCTTACCGTGACTTCTTTGCCTTAACCTCCTTACTTGTTATTTAGTTCGACTAAGAGTAGGGAAATGATAATTTCAACTATTCTCATCAAAGGGAGTTAGTATTTGACCTAACACTCCTACTTGTTTACCTTAATGGATGTTATGCATGTTCAATTTCATTGTAGTTGAATCATTATTAGTTGTAATTAGGGATGATCAAACAAGTTCACACCATATAGAAACGATGCAATCATGTAGAACAACATGCCAAGGAGTTCAACTCCTATTACAATTGAATACCAATCATGCGTATGGTATGCATGCAAACAACCAATTACAATCACAAACAGAAGTACACTTAAGTCTCTAGAGAGTCTAATACAATATCTCAACAAGTAGTAAAGTTACGATCCCAACCTACCTACTTAGATGCTCATTATGGGAGATTCAGGTTGTCAATGGTCTAATCACTAGGGGACCCTATATACATAAAACTCAAATTTAGTTTTCGTAATAGTTACGAAAACATTAGAGTTTTATTTAAAATGAGTATATATATAAATATACATACATAAAGTATATTATAATTTCCCTTATATAATAATATATAGTTTTATTATATCAGTCAAGTTAAGTTATTAATGATTAATAATATACGTAATTATACTATTACGTATAATACATTATTTGGATCATATTGAAATGTACTTTTAATTAGTTAAGTCACATTTAAATTACTGTAGGGTTATCGTAATACGTAAATTCTCGTAATATTATTGAGATATAAGTTATATTATTTAAGATTATCCAATTTTAGTAAAAATAGTGTCATTGAGTTTATATAAACCTACGGGTCTATTTCTATAGATGACTTCTAATTCGTAGTTCAAAATTTTAACACAATTATACGTATCTAAATAAATATTATCATATTATACATATTTTTTGTAATTAATCTATATTTTACATAATTTACCAATATAATTATATAATATGGATATTATCTAACCTTAAATATAACATATCTAGGTCATCAAAATATCATTAAGTATATTAAAATTTTACCTTTTATCAAATCTTACCAATTCATATATAAGTAGTTTTTATTTCATTATTTATCACATTTTAGCTTATTATTACTAAAAACGAGACTCGATTCATAATTTAGGTTATTTTACTATATTAATTCTTAATAAATAGCTCAAGTTACTAAATAATTTCCCAAAAATTTATATAGAATCCTAAAAATATGGGGAATTTAGTCATGATTTAGTTTCATGCAATCGATTTACTGCTTATATACTTGAATTTATAATTTTACCCATAAATTATACTTAATTACCTAAACGTTATTCTTTTACACAAAATTATTTTCAGCTTGTCCTAACATCATTATAATTCACTAGAAAATAGTACATGTCAATTTCATCATTTAATTTCGAAAAACCTATTTATTTCACATTTTCACCCTAATTTCTAGCTATTTTTAAGATGGAAAATACAATAAATATTAAAAATATTGATATGAAAAATCTAGCTCCATAGCATTTATTTATTTAACATGTATATTCCACATGCAAATTTCGAGCTAGAAATAACATCATTTGATACATTTACTTCCAAAGTCAAAATTCAAGTGAATAGTGACTTTCTTATGCAAGTATATTAAATATTCAAAATTGTATAAAAATAAAAATATCACAAGATAGGATATCTAAAATAATCTCAACATGAATTTTTAAAAATTTTTCTAGGTAGATTTACTATTTGTTTTAAATAATTGAAAAACAAGGTAGAAGTTTAACTAAACTATTCTTGAGTACTTTAATGGTCGGCAGTAGAGGGGGTTATGTTGAACGGCCAAGACATGGGGTAGATTGGTGGTGACCAGTCGAGTTCTACAATAGATTAAAGTTTTCCCTAAGAACTGAACTAGCTCGATTTTAACTCTATTTTTGTATATTTTTTCTTATTTCCAGAATTTTTTCTCTTTATTTATTCTAGTCTTAACTTAGCTAAACTATTACTATTCTAGAGTAGATTGCTATTTATAAGAGGTGAAATGGCTATATGGAATTTTTCTCATTTTTTCCCTTTTTAATTTAAGTAGGATGTGTCCTTCAACATGGGATTTACTTTTAATTCAACTACTTTTAATCTTCTACAACTTGCTACGATGAAATCCAACAATTTCTATCAAATTTGAAGGCAATTGTATAAGTTTAAATGGATATTTAGATGAAACATTAATATTATATATATTATATTAGTATTTAGTTATTTTGTTAATATATGAGTATATATCGTATGTATATATCATGTGTAACATATAATTATAATCGTATAATTATGTTTAACATATCTTTTATTTTTAAGATATATTTCTTATTTATTTTTACGAATTCAATACATATTATATGTAATTATGTAAATTATATACTCATAAAAATACTTTTTCATTCATATAGTAAATTATGTTATATTATCTCATTTTATAGCTTAATTAACTTATTTCTAAATTCTCATTGCATTTCGAGCTCGATTTAGGAGTCTTGATTATATTTATACTATATTGAATAATCCTATTTATAAGAGAAAAATTGGGATTTTGGGTCATTATTTTCAAAATTTAACTTCCCTAGGTCATTTCAACTAACGTTTCTATCTTTATCGTAAAGCTTGGGCTTAATTAGATAACTTTTCCTTGAAGGCTCTAAATTCAGGCTTAGTTATCCTAAATGCGATTTTAGGGGCTCATAGAGCCTTCTTAGGAAGAGTCTTAAGATAGAATTATATCAAGGGTTTCTCATCTTTCTTTACTTTCTTCTTATATTTCCATCATGTTGTTATTTTAATTATTCTTAATAAATTGCTATTGAATCCCAATTTCTATTGCAACATTATGCTCGTACTCAATGTATGATCCTTTGAAGATCTAATTGTACTATGCATACCGCCATTGAATTAATATTTACCTATGTAATTAATTTAATGTTTGAGTTTGCTATTGAGTATATAAGCCCTTTAGTGAATAGACTCCGTACAATTAGAGGGAATCAAAGCTGACTAAAACGTTTTGTAGTTTGGTTCTTTTAGATTAGGGCAACCTAACAGCGGGATTTAAGGTCTTAGTATGATTCTGTGATGCTCTATCTAGAAGCAACTTGGGTAAAGTAGTCTTAAGGTTAGGAATTAGCTAGAGATGTAAGTTTAGTCAATTCAAATTAGGAATCTCTATACACTAAAGAATAAGTGAGATTGAAAGTTTCATAAAACTAAGTAGTAAATTACAATAGTTTATTAAGGATTATGTATTATTTAAGTTGATGAATTCTCACTTATTTATTTTATTTGTTCTTGGTTATTTTATTTTATTCATCATTGCTTGTTTATCTTTATTTCTTAATCAAAATTATCCTATGTTGTTAAGTTAGATAATTGGTGATTTAGGTTAAATCGCTAGTTGTCTAAGGTCTTTACATTCATGGTTCCTCATAAGATCAACACTCAAGTACACATTTATTTTACTATAACATAACTTAATGATGTGCACTTGCTTGTAGCACATGAATCAGTAAGCCACATCAGAATAGCTTGAACTTCTCCTCATGTACTCATAAGCCTCTACTACTGACTACATACCTAGGGAATACAAGTTCCTTTTAACAGAAACAATATTTCTTTAGATTGCCAAACAATTTCTCAGTTAGTAGCACTTCAAAAACATTTCAAAGATGATTTTCATGACCTGATAGGTTAGGACTATACACGAGAATGTCATCAAAATAAATCATAACAAATTTCCCTATCTAATTCCTTTACATATGGATCATCAATGTAATGAATGAGCTTGGAGCATTAGATAACCTAAACAGCATAACAAGTCGCTATACAAGCAATGTCTCATCTTAAAGGTGTTTTCCATTTGTCACCCTCCTATATACATATTTGATGATATGTAGACTTTATGTCAATATTGGAAAAGTTTCCTGCATAATGCAGCATGTCCAACATATCATCCAGTCTAGGGGTTGGATATCTATACTTTTTGGTGATTTTATTAACAGCTCAACTATCCACACAAATTCTCCAACTTCCATCTTTCTTAAGAACCAATAGTGTAAGCATAACACATAGACTAAAGCTTTCACTAACATAGCCTATTTCAATTAGCTCATTCAATTGTCTTTACAACTCAACAACTTGCTTGAGATTCATCCAATATGCTGATTGGTTTAGCAAAGTGGCTTTTGGTTGTAAGTTAATCCCATGCTCTATTCCTTGTTTCGATGGTAATCCTATTAGTATCTCTTTAAGAAAAAGACTAATAACTTCCTTTAACAATTTTTAGACCTCTTTAAGTAGGTTAATCTACACTTTTAGTTCAAAGAGCCTTTATATCAACAAAAAGGTTAGCTCATCAGACTTTAGATGCATCTCATTTCAAATCGACTTATAACCAAAGTCTCCCTAGATCGTTGGCTCAATTTGGATGGCATACTACTAGCTTGATTAGGTGTTATGTAGATAAGGTTAATAGGTTGACTATCCTTTTCAAACATATAAGTATTCTTATAGCCATCATGCATAACTTTTCTATCGACTAACTACAGTTAGCTAAGTAAAATATGTAAAGCACACATCAAAAACACATAATATAGTATTTTACACTTTTAACTCCCAATATAAATTAGTACGAATAGTTTTGTAACATACAATGGTCCTTTCTCATTCAACCAATGTAACTTGTACAATTTATGATGTCGAGAGGCCAACAAATGTGACTACTCAACTAATCTCGTGGATGCAACATTTATATAACTGCCACTACTAATGATTAATGCATAAAGTTGGTCTCTTACCTTGCACATAGTATGAACTAGATTCTCTCCTTGCTCATTTCCTTTGTTAAGCTCTAGACTCATTGTTCGGTAGACAATTAAGCCCAACATGTTGCCTTCTTCTTGATAAATGTGACCTCTCATAACTTCTAATTTTACTCTATCTTCTACTTCTTTTGTGACTTTACTAATTTCTTCATCAATTCTGTACACCTCAAAGGTTGGAACATCGCCTTTAATAACTATAGTTCATCAATTTGGACACTAGGTGACCAAATGTCCAAAGCCCTTACATTTAAAGAACCTAATCATGCTCATCTTTCTTTCTAAGGTCTACCTAATTCGTCTCTAAGGTCGAATACATAAAGAAGCACTACAACAAAGCAAACAAAAAACAAATAGGGAAAAACTAGTAAAATCTAGGCAACTACTGAATGGATATAACACATCACTCAATCTTACTTGGCCTACAATCTGTCGGATATGGCACATCGATCTAAATTGAAGGGTTACTTGCCCCTACTCCTTGATAAAGGGAATAGATAAGAGTTGAACGATAATGAAAAAACTAAGGTTGCTCAACATGAATAATTCTATATTGATCAATTAATTGTCTGCATACAAGAAAGTCAAGGTTTATATACGCATCCACTAGGGTTACTTTACATATATGAAAAAACTAAAGGGTATTCTACAATTAGGTTACATAAAATATACTAAAAGGGCAAAAAAAGACAAAGAATATTCAATATGGAAAAGAAAGAATCATTTTGGAGGGTTATGTTTAGAAGACATGTTTTGCTTAGTGGCTGGACATTAGAAATATGATATAAAGTAGGCGAAAGAAGAAAAACATTGCAATCAGGGATCAACTTGATTTGGATTAAGTCGGAAGCCAATCAATCTAGTAAAGAAGTTAGCTGAATTGGAGTCAGAAGCCTGTGGTTGATTGGGGAGCTCAGCTTGACTAGTCTTGGGCTATCTTCTAGAATAAGACTTCGCTGTTGGGCAAGAGCATGTCTAATATAAGTAAGGATTTGATAGAGGAGCCAGTAGGAGATCATTTCGAAATAAGGATCCCAAGCTCAGCCTTAGTTTCAAGCTAGTATTCTCTATACAAGTCCTTAGAGTCCTCTAACTCAACTATGAGTGAATGGTCTAGGGGGCTGATTTGTATCATTTGCTTGGGGGTTAGAAAGATTTGCCCTCAAATCTGGATTGGTTTCTGCTTCTTCTTCTAAGGTATATACGGGGTCTTCTTTTACTAGTTAGTGAGGGATCAGATTAGATACATTAATGGTAAAAGAAACACCATAGTTATCAAGCAACTCAATCTAGTAAGCACTACGATTGATCTTCTCCAAGAATTTGAAGGGACCATTAACTAGAGGAGATAGCTTGTTTTGTCTCAAGTGTAGGAATTGTTCTCGGTTGAGGTATATCTATACCAAGTCCCTTGGGTGGAAAGAAATAGTTCAACAGCCTCAACTACCAATTTCTTACTATATTTGATTGAATTTGGCGATCTTCCTAGCTACAGATTGGTGCAGCTCATGCAATTCTCGAGCTTGGTCAACTTTAGATTGACTCTCTTCAGTAGCTGTTGGGGCATTGATCATATTTAGGGGAATAGCGAATTTAAGGCTATAGACAACCATAAATGAGGTCTTCCTAATGATGCCATGGATACTTTGATTATATGCGAACACCATAATTGGTTGGCATAAATCCCAATTCCTTAAGTTCTTTCTTACAATAGCTTTGAACAAATTGCCTAACATCTTATTTACCACTTGTAAACATCTCATTTTTGCCTCCCTTTTATTTTTCCAAATAGGTAATTAAAGAAAACCCAAAAAATAAAGAAATTTAGGAAAAATACAAAAAAATAGAAAATAGGAAAAAACACAAAAAATAAGAAATTTAGAAAAAATACTAAAAATGGAAAGATATGAAAAAGTTGAAAAAATAGGGAATTTAGAAAATAATAAATTTTTTTAGGCAGTTTAAATAAGATAGTTTGTTTTTTTTAAATTTAAATAAATTTAAATAAATGACCATTAGACCTAGGTTTAGATTTGAATCTAGCCCAAGTTGGCATAATCTATATTTATAATTTAATTGCACATATGGATAAGGCATAGGCCAATGGTCAAATGATAAAACACTTAGACTAAGTGCATAGACTTGGTTGAAGGTCATGGGTTCGAAACTTGCTAAAGGCATAAAAATACCTATTTATCATTTTCTTTCTCAAACAACATGTGAGGCTATATGCCAAGCCATTATTAGGCCACGTATCTAAAATTGATACGCGTTATTTTATGATTAGTTATGACAACAATTTTTCTTTCCCCCCATATTTTTCTCATTTTTTCCTTTTTCTTCCCTTTGCTTTCTTTTTTAAAAACATACAGAGATTAGGAAGGGGGGGAGGGTGGTGTGGGGGAGGGGGATGATCCTCTTCTAAAAAAACTCATACATACGCACACAAGGGGGTCCATGGTTACTCTCTCCATCATCTCTCTCTCTCAATCTTCTCTCTCTCCATACTCTTTCTCTCTCTCAAACTCACGCACACATTGAGCCTACACACATAGACGACCTCTCTCCCTCACTCACAAGTTCAATAGAACATACCCAATACGGCTACCCTCTTAACTCTCTCCCACTACCATCTAGAATCTCTCTTGGCCTCTCCCTTTCTCTTGACCATAATACTTATTGATGTACTCACCTCCCTCACACATACCTAACACCATGACCCACTCCTTCTCCATTACACCATCGACACCAAAAGACCTAGATCTACCAAAATGCGTAACCACAACCGGTTGCTCACTGCTTACAAACAACGCTAACCCACACGCCAACTGAATCACTTACTCATGACATTGAACATACAGACCTAATACCCCTAGCCCATGCATACGCACACCACACCCTCGACGACCACGACCACTACCCAATCATCTCCCTTTCGCACATACCCTCTACCAATGCACGCAATCCACAACCATACTTCATTTCCTTCCTCATATAAGTCCACATGAACAAATCTCCAATCATCAGCCCTAAATCTCCACTCCTCAATTGCTGATCGAACCCAATGAAACCTCCATCCATGGTAGCAACTACCTCTCCACCGTGACTGCAACTATACTCCTCTAACCACCACCTATGACCGAGTGAGGCTACAGCGTCCCTCCTACACCCCCTAACCACAATAAAAAAAGGCACAAAACCAAAGTCACCTGCTCGTTTAGGCATCCAAAGCCGGTTGAAACCACTTTTGCTACACTATTGAGTCGTAAGCCGAATAGACCCAATCGAATCTCCAAAGTTTGACCCAAACCTGTGGAGCTCCGACCTAATCTACACTCCAGATTCAACTCGAGTTTGACCCAACCTACATCTAACTCCAATCTAATCCTTAAGTTTAGTCTGGCTTCTTTTTTGCAATCCTAATTTTCTTTGTTTCATTATTTTGTAAATTTTTTTTAATTTATTTATTTCTATTACAAATGCACTTGTAATAAAAAAATAAATAAATAAGTGAAAAAGAAAAAAAAAGGAAAAAGAGAAGAAAATAAAAAGAAAAGAAGAAAATAAGATTATCACTTAGAAAATCGATTTTTCCTAAAAAAGAACAAAAATAAATGGACCTTTTTTCCAAAATTAGGACTACTTTAGACTTTTCATAAATAAACCTCGATTTAGGACCCTTTAGGAAAATTCTTTAAATAAATAAAAATAGGTAAAAACGTAAACTTAATTGATTTTCAAAAAATTAAAATCTATTCAACCTGCTATGTTTTTAGGTGAATGAACTATAGAAGCCTAATTTTGAATAGTGGATATTTAGGCACTTGTATACAAGTACGAGGTGACTTAAAATATGGAAAGTTTTTATCTTTTTCATCTTTGTAGAAATTTGTGTAAATTAACTAATTTAGCTACGTATTATTTGATTAGTCACTTAGAAATTAAAAAGGGTATATTTGAAAAGCAATGTTAAATTTAGCAAGTAAAAAAGTGGTACTCATTTAGGATCTAGATCTTTCATTTTCAAAAAACTATTTTATAAAATGGTTTAATTGATAGACTGGTAGCTAAGTTATAACCAATCCACTCAATTGATTATAACTTAACTCTTTTTCTCAATCTTGGTCGGGCGGTGACTCCAAAGTAATTTTAAAATGTAAAAAGAACTTTTTCTTTAAGCTCTAGTTAAGGGTCAGCACTAAACGAGTAAGGATTTAGTACTAATCAATTTAGGGAACACCTTATTTAAAAAGAATTGAGAGGATGAAAAACTAGGCTCGACAGCTTGGCAACTCCTTTAGGGATGTCAAGAGGGCTAACCATTTAAAAACATTCTGAAATTAAAATTACTTTTCACATTGCCCGAGTTGTTTAGTTATCTGTATATTCATTTGTTTATTTGTTATTAACTTCGTGTATATATTTGTTTTAATTAGCGTATTTATTTTGCAAATTGCATACACTGAAGCATGGGGGGTTCATCTATTGCATCAAAGATGCAGGGTAGATATGATTTAACCTAGGCCTTCTTAGGATCCTAAGAGAAGAGCCATTGTGTAAGTTCTAAGCATAGTGATGTAGCTACTGTTTGAGGCCAATTAGGCTACCCTACATAGGCTCATTGTGACCAATGAAAGTGTTTTCTTAAAAAATAAGTGAGGTCACAAAGTTTAAGGATCATTTAGAAACCACCCTAATTGCATATACTTCCATCCAAGCTTGAGTTAATACACTACCCTTAAGAAATTGTAACCCTACTGATCATTCAAGAGTTTTAATGCAAGCAAGTTTTTGAAAATTACAATAGGGTTGCAACTTAAGAAGTAATGTATTAACCCAAAACGACCTTAACATCTACATATTTCTATGTTTTTTTTTATTTGGTTACATTGATGATTGATTCTTGTCCACAAAATGTGTAGATTTAGGATGGTAGACAACCAAGCAAATGATCAGGTAAACAATAGGCCACTGGACATCTCTAGGATTTGTAAGCAGATGTTGAGAGATGAAATTGCCTATTTGAAGGAAAAGCTCGAGTGTTTTGAAGCTCACAACCAGGCCTTAAGGTCCCTTTTGACATAGGTCATTGGGGATACTTATGAGATGATAGATGACCTTAAGGTCGGTATACTGGACTTAATGTAGGGTTTTTCCAATTCAGATCTAAAGAGCTTAGAATAAAGTTTCAGAATAAATGCTAAGTTCTCTACCTTTATTTTTGTATTTTGATCCTTTCTCAAAATAATAAAGCTCTCTTTAGTTTATTATTCTTCATTCCTTAACATTCTCGTCTTTATAAATAGTCTGTTAATAAACATTTATCTAACCACTATTCGTTCTCATTTCAAGAAATGCAAATAAAATCTATAAACTTATAAATAGAAACCCAAAAAATCACCATCCTTATTTGTAAATTATTTTCTGAAAATAAAACTATACATTTCTATCTCTTAAAAAAGAAAGAAAAGTTGCCAATGGCTCTAAATCTTTATGGGCCTAAAGAGCCAACACAAGCTCAAGCCTCTGGCCTAATCAAGTAGCCAACCATAATACTTTGCTTTTAACCCTCACTAGATCCTTCGATTTATTAAAGAAGCCAATACAAGCCCTTAGCCCATTCAATAAACATGAACCCTTTGTTTCACTCAAGCAACCAGCCCAAACTCTTGGCTTTCAACCCATACTAGATCCTTTGATCTATTAAGGAAGCCAATACGAGCCCTTTGTCCCATCTAATCTAAACACAAGCTACTAGGCCAACACCAACCTTAGGCCCATTCAGGTAACTTACCCAAATATAGGCTGCTTGGCTAAGCATTCAACCTAAACACCAACCTTAAGCTCATTTTAACGATCTACCCAAACACAAGCTACTAAGCCAAGCAGTCAATTCAAACATGAACCATGGTCCATCAAGGTAGCTAACCTAAGCACAATCCTTAACCCCTCAAAGTAACCAAGCTAAGTCAGAACCCTTAATTTGTTTAGAAAGCCAAGCTTAATCATAAACCAAGCTAAAATACAAGTTCAAATACTAGGGCATTATTGATAGTTAGTTTTCACTTAACTTACAGTCATCCTTTCGTCAGTTAAGAAGCTAGGTAATTGAATCTCTTAGCATTCCTACTCTTTAAAGACTCGGCAATTATGCTGAGTAGAAGAAATGCTCTTGGTTTGAATTCAAATCTATAGTGAGAATAGTTATCATAAGCACGGTTATATTTTACAACCGCTTGCTATCCCTACATATTAAGGGAGATGTCAAGTCAAGAGTGCTCCATGTGTCTTAACAATTACCTCGGCAACTGCCTTAGACACAACAACTGTCTATAAATAAGAGAAAGAAACTCGATAAGAACTTTGGAACACTTCTCATTCTCATACTTATTATACTAAATCACCAATCTAACTTAAGCATTGGAGTGGCCGCATCGGATTAGCTCTAGTACCAAGTATTTTTACTCTCTTTTATAGGACTATTTCTTGACCCCAAAATTCACCAACAATATTTGGCGCCGTCTGTTTTTCTCTAAACACAACTTCATGGCTAGAACTAGGATGTGACGAAGTGCAAGTGTTGGTACTTCCTCTTAACAATGTGAAGGAAGGTGTCAGCCTGCTGATGAATAACGATTGGCTCGACTCAAGCAACTCTATCTCAATTTAGCTAAAGAAAATTTCGAGCTAAACAAAAAATACGAACAAATCCTTGACCTTCTACATAAAAGTTTTCACTTAAATTAAGAAAAAGAGCATGGTAATGATGATGCCAATAATATCAATGATTCCATTTATTCACCTGAATTGCTAAAAAAGCAAGTTGAGGTTCCAGCATGACCTACAGCTCCTGCTTTCAAAATGATTGATAAGGGCAAGTAACCGCAGTACGTGCATCATATCGGACCCTCGCATGTTGGCATACCTGTTTCAGCGACCAAACAATTACAAATCAAGAAAAGTCCTTTTGTCCTAGAGATTTTGGAGAAAGTAATACCTCAGCACATCAAGCTACCTCAATTTGAATCATATGATGGGACGAAGGACCTTAAAGACCACTTGGAGTACTACCGAACATTGGCCGAGTTGCATGGTTTAAGCGATGCAGTAGCTTATTAAGCTTTTCCCTCAATCTTGAGGAATGCAGCCAGCACATGGTTCAAACGCCTCGAACCAAATACCATATCATGTTTTGATAAACTAGTAGATGTGTTCCTTCAACACTTCCTTGCTAGCAAGCTTCCTATTAACGATTCTTCAATCCTGAACACCATCAAACAAAAGTCCGATGAGTCAATCAAGGATTATTTGGCCAGATTCATGGCCAACATGGTTGAAATCACAAAACCATATACAAGTGTAACCATCAACACTGTAATTGATGGAGTTAAGCCTTACGGTGACTTTTTCAAGTCTCTTACAAAGAATAAACCAAAAAATTTTGTTGAGTTTAAGGCTAAAGCCACATCATACATCCGATAGGAAGACAACATAGAGGCACGGCAAGAAGCTGATCAAAGCAAAGGTGATGGAAAGAATGAAAAATGGAAAAATGCTAAGGATACACTTCACATCTCACATACTTATCAATCATCTAATCTTGGATATTTTGATAAAGGTCCGTAGGGAGGGAGGTGTCCTCCAATGGCTGGAAAGAATGCTTGTCGTCACCGATCTATACAACGTGGGCACTTGCGTAAATTTCTGGTACATGATGCCAAGAGAGTCAAAAGACCATCTTAGAGGAGAAGAGAGGAACACGAGGATGACACTTAGCTAGCAATAGCCGTGAGAGATGCAAGGGATGTTAATCTCAATAAAGTACCCAATGGAGTAATTAATAAAATTGTTGATGGACCTAGTATTAGCCAATCGAGTTCTTTGAACTCGGTTAACACCAGAAATTACATTTGCAATATTCACAAAAAGAAAGTCAGAATTGATAATACAATATCTTTCGAGGAAGAGGATTTTGAGGGCATACTGATACGAGGCAAGCGCACCTATCAATTTTAATATAGTCGGATATGAGTCCGAGTCGATCCCTCAGAGATTTTGAGTACTAATATTAACTTTAGCTTTATTATCTAACTAGAAAATTATGTCGAGTTGAATGAATTAAAAATACTGAAATTAATAAACTAAACTAATTATGAGACTTAACTAAGCAATTTAGAAAGCAATAAACTATGAACGACTTCAAGTATGCAATGATGTATTTAGGAATTATTTCCTCTAGTGTTTAACATGTAACCTTTTTAAAATATATTCAATTCAAGAATCACATGAAACCCTAGGTTCCATAATCCTAAATACTTGAATTCTAAGCTATCATAACGAATCTAAAAATGAGTTCCATCAAAAACATAAAATAAAGCATGAAAACCCCCTCTTGATTTGATGAACAATCTCTAATCTTGAAATCGATGTCGTTATCGCTTCTTGATGTTGTTTCTCCTTAAGTCTCTTCTTGTCTCTTCTCTCTCTCCTTTTCTATAATGTCTCCCTTTCTTTTGAACCCTAAGATCCCCTATTATATGTGTATTACATGGATTTTATTTTCATCACCAAACATGGCCTAGGACACTGCCGTGTCCCCAGGTCGTGTAACTTTCTGCACAAAGGCGAAATTTCTACACAACTTCAAAATTTCATAACTTCTTCGTTTAAACTCGGAGTTGAGTGAAACTTGATTCATTTTCTTCGTTTTCGAGCCTAGAATGCGTTTAAACCCTGAAATCAACATTTTACTCAATTAAGTATCATTTTCTTTAAAGAAAACCAAAAATGTACGGGAAATGCTATAAAATCACCATATGAAATATGTTTAAAATTAGAGTTATCACATACAAAGGCTATACTACGATTCACTTGTCATCAATGAGAGAGTTACCAACTTTGAAGTCAAGAAGATTCTCGTTGATAAGGGAAGTTCAGCTAATATCATTTTTCAATGTGCTTTCGATCAAATGAAGCCCAAGATCAAAGCGCAACTACAATCATACAAGTATGACCTCTATGCCTTCAATAATCAACCAGTCTAAGTTGCTAAAGTTATCATTTTGCCGATATAGATCAGCAACGACGAGCATTTTGCTGAGGACAAAGTAGATTTTCTCATCGTCAAATGTTGGTCCCCTTACAACATGATAATGGGATGGCCATGCCAACATTTATTCAGCATTGTCCCTTTAATGGCACATCCAAAAGGTAAGTTTTCCACTCCCATGGGGGTCAGTGTGTGTAGAGGGGATCAGCAATTGGCACGTTCTTTATATATAAGGGCTTTGAGGCAGGAGAAAGTATTTCAAGTTAAGACTTACTTGGAAAGCAAGTCCATCAACCTAGAGAATGCCGAGAATGATACAAAGGAAATTCCTTTGGGAAACGATCTTGAGAAGACAACAAGGATAGGAAAGCCCATATCAGCTGATGTCCGGTAAAGTTTAAATGACTTCCTACAAGCCAATGCTGACATGTTTGCATGGTCACCATCAGATATGCCTAGTATTCCAACAAACGTTATGGTGCATAAGCTCCAGATTGACCCGAATGTAAAAGCGGTCCAATAGAAAAAGAGAAATTTTGCACTGAAAAGACAAGCGGTAATAGAAGAGGAGGTTTAGAAATTGTTGATGGCAGGATTCATCCGAGAAGAGCCTTATCCAACTTGGCTAACAAATTGTGTGCTAGTCAAGAAGTCTAATGGCAAATAGCGAATGTGCATAAACTTTACGGATCTCAATAGGCCTATCCTAAGGACTGTTTCCTACTACCAAAAATCGATCAGATGGTAGATGCAACCATAGGACATGAGTTGCTTTCTTTTATGGATGCTTTCTCCGGTTACAATCAAATCAAGATGGATAAGGCTGATGAAGTCTACACATCTTTTGTTACCAATTTTGGAACATACTATTATATAGTGATGCCTTTTGGGCTGAAGAACGTTGGTGCCACATACTAGAGATTAGTAACGAAGATGTTCAAATCTCAGATCCATAAGAATGTTGAAGTATATGTAGATGACATGATTGTGAAGAGCATGAAGGAAGATCATCATCTCATTGATTTAGAGGAGATGTTTACCGTATTAAGGAGATATAACATGAAACTCAAGCCATAAAAATATCTTTTTGGCACAACGTCAAGATAATTTCTCAAGTATATGGTAACATGATGCAGCATTGAGGCCAATCTAAGAAAGATTGAAGCAATAAAGAATATCAAGTCACCTCACATGGTTAAGGAGGTACAGGAACTCAATAAGCAAATTACTGTCCTCAATAGATTCGTGTCATGAAGTGTGGATAGGTGTATAGAATTCTTCAAAATTTTGAAGAATCTAATGGAATTCAACTAGACTGACGATTACGAAAGAGCTTTCAATGGGCTCAATGAATTTTTTACGTTGCCCTCGATACTCTCAATACTTATTCTTGGAGAAAATTTATACCTATATTTGTCAACCAGCTGCCAAGCACTTTCCTCTGTGTTGGTTTAAATTAACGACAAAGATCATTGACCTATTTATTACGTGAGTCATGTTCTGTAAGAGCCAGAGCTTCAGTACATAAAGATAGAAAAATTTGTATTAGTAGTGGTTCTCTTGGTAAGAAAATTAAAATCGATACTTTGAAGCACACCTGATTATTATCCTCACCGATCAACCGTTGCAGCAAGCATTGTAAAGACCTGGTTTTTCAAGGAGGATGATGAAATATGCCTTAGAGCTTAGTGCCCATGGTGTATAATATGAACCTAGAACGACACTAAAGGTCTAAGTACTAGCAGATTTTCTAATTGAATTCATAGGGGACGAAGATTGTGTAGAGATTGTCGAGAAACCCATCTGGTTTCTTTATGTTGATGGTTCTTTGACACTAGAAGGGAGTGGTACGGGCCTGGTTCTCTATGGCCCCCATAATGTCAAAGTTCATTATGTTTTGAAATTTAGATTCCTAGCCAGTAACAATGAAGCAAAGTATGAAGCTCTAATTACCAGATTGAAACTGGCTAAAGAAATTGGTGTTAAGAAACTTACGGTGTTCTTTGATTCTTAATTAGTCGTAAATCAAGTCACCGGAAGTTATGTGATAAGAGAAGAAGAGATGAGCAAGTACCTATTAGTGGTACAAACGTTCACAGAAGAATTCCTATCTTTCTCGATTCACAAAATTCCAAGAAATAAGAATATTGCTGTCGACAAGCTATTGAAGTTGGCTAGTATGGCATTCCCTGAGCTGAATGAGAAACTTTTCATCAAATTTCTCCTACAGAAAAGCTTGTCTAATCTCTCGCAAAGCTGTGAGTTAGCTCCCTGTCTAAAAGAAGAATCATAGATGGATCTCTTAGTGAATTATCTAAAAGAAGGTTCTATCCCAAACAACAAAAAGGAGGTACGAAGATTGACTTACTAAGCTGCAAACTATACGCTGATTGATGGTCAGCTATACAAGTGTGACATATCCTAACCCTACCTTCGATGCCTTTCCCTAAGGGATGCTTAAAGGGTATTATTTGAACTCCATGGTGGCATATGCAGCAATCATGTGAAGGCACAAACACTATATATTAAAGCACCACGACTTGGCTATTATTGGCCAACTATGAAAGAAGATGCAAACGACCTTGTCCTAAGTCTACCGCCCAATGACAATTCATCATTGTTGCCGTAGACTACTTTACCAAGTGGGTTGAAGCCAAGGCTATGGCAAAGATCACTAAGCAGAAAGTGGAAGCTTTCATCTTCAACTCCATTATATCTAGATTTAGAGTTCCCTACATGATAATTACAGATAACGACCCACAGTTTGATAACAATAAGTTCTGAACATTTTACTAAAAGTACGACATTCGGCTGAACTATACATTTGTAGCATTCCCTCAGACAAATGGACAAGATGAACCTATAAACAAGATCATAATGCATAGCCTGAAGCGAAAAGTGGATTAAGTCAGGGGGAAGTGGGTCGAGAAACTACAAAACATCCTATGGGGATATAGAACCAATCACAGAACCTCAATGGGGGAGACACCATTTAAGTTGGCCTATGGCACTAAAGCCATGTTGTTGATTGAGTTGGACTTGCCTAATCTTTGTATACATAATTTTGACGTTATGCTTAATCATGTTGGATTGACAACGAATCTAGACACTATTGAGGAAATTTGAGACATCGCAAAAGCTAGGGTCGTGGCGTGCCAGTACAGAGTAGCAAGATACTACAATCAGAAAGTGAAGCACAAGGTTTTCCAACCCAAAGATTTTGTTTACCTTAAGATGGAAGCACTAGGTATGTGAGCAAATCAGGGAAAACTTAGCCTGAATTAGGAGGATCCTGTCAGGATCCAGGAAGTTGTTGGCGAAAGGGCCTATTGACTAGAAAGGTTGGATGGATCCATCACCTTACAAGCTTAGAACGTCGAGAATCTAAAATTACATTTCAATTAATGTCGGATGATATCTACCATCACTCATTTGGCAGCAGCTAACGTACTTATAAGATGTATTTATGACAGTTATATATTTGATGTCTTTGTGATTTGGTTATAATTGCCGAATGAACGAGTTCTAGGTTGTACAACAAACGAACTAATCTAAGTTCTAGCCTAATGCAATAAAAGGACTATTCAAATGAACTAAACAGTTGAGTAATGCGGCTAATCCATACTCCAAATGGTTAACGGATAGTATAAAAGTAGGTATGTAAAATAAAACATGCTAAGTAAAAATGGGCGTATGAAATAAAACATGCCGAAGAATAATGGGCGTGTGAAATAAAACATGCCGAGGAATAATGGGTGTGTGAAATAAAACATGCCAAGGAAAAATGGGTATGTGAAATAAAACATGCCGAGGAATAGATTGACATGAAATAAAACATGCCTAGAAATAATAGCCTTGTGAAATGAAACAAGTCAAAGGATACTGGGGCAGGTGAATTCAAACTTGCCAAGAAATAAATGAAGTGAATTAAAGCATTCTAACAATTGAGAGAGTGAAGTAACATGCATAAACCAAACAAACCATGAAAACTCAATTACGTTAAATTCACATACACTCGCATTGCCTTGATTATATTCTAATGATTAATTACAGGAGAATACAATATGCCAATACAATAAGTCTTATAGCCTATTCTCAGATTTAGTAGAAGTGATTCTTAAATCTTTCATTGGGGCTTCCTCAGTAATTGGTTTCTTAGAGGGGGCAACTTCCTTGGCTTGAGCTTCATTATCACTTTGATCTATACTCTCGGCACCCATCTCATCACCTTAGTCTTCGTCAGCACTACTAACTTTGTCATCAACATTAGCAAAATCGAGATACGAGAGATCATAATCGAGATGAAGATTTAAAATCTCTTCCCTTGTCACTTGAACTCCCTCCAACAACTTCTTGCGTAGAAGCCTCTTATATTACCAAGTGGGAGTGACTATATTGAAAGCCTCTTCAATTAAAGGTCCTTTCTTCATAGCCTCCTGTAATTCAGCCACATGACTCTACAAGTACAAGTTGTTAGTATTCGATCCCTTTATCTACATCCTAAGCTTATCTTCATTATTGCTCATCATGCAAATAGTCTAGCCTAAGCCCCAACACTCTTCCCTTTTCTTCTACTGTTCCTCCTTTAGGCATTTAGACTCTTTGTATTGTTGTTCCATTTTAGCCTTTAAGCTAGAGATTTCATCAGTAGTGAGATCTTGTGCCAATTTCTTGATAACATGTTCCTCCTTAAGCTCTCTCGCCTCCATCTCAACCCTAATCCTCACATTCTCAACCGCAACAGTTCGAGCCTTTTATGCATTGTACGCATCCTCATCTTTCTACAGCAAATTTAGTTATTATAATTAAGAACGATCGGATATTACACAAATATAGTAGAGGATATTACCTTCTTTGCCTCTCTATCGGCCTTATCCAAAGTTGTAAGGATGTGGTTGCTTATCTAGAAAAAGAAAATGTTTATGGATACTCACTTCATACAATTTAGCCGTGACATGGGCCTTATTGCAACTGCCGACTCTATCAGCATCCTTCTTGGTAATATCTTTGTCTTTTGGAAGAATGACTCCTTCCATTAAAGCCAAAGATTTCGTCCTATCTCCCATGGCCAAGTCAATATCCAAAATCTAATGGCTCTAGCAAGGGATGAAGTACTCGTCGACCTATCTGTTTGGCACGAATTCTACACTACTGATAACGAAAGCTTTAGCATGCATTGCCTCCTTCGCCCATTCATCCAAGCCCTTGGATTTCTTGATAGGCAGCTAGCTGGCAAGTTCTTTCCCTGGTCTTTTTTCACCACTTGGAACCACTGTAATCGCTTGTGATGAGCCTTCCACATCAATTGCATTTTCATCTTACTTATCGAGGTATGTCTCTCGACACTCACTATACCTCAGCTCGACAGTAGTTTGAATAATCAAGATCGAAGGCCCCTTAGAATAAACCTCAGCTGGCTGTATATTTCATTCTCCCTCACTCTCTCTGTAGGATGAGAGATCTACATAGCTGCATACTTTACTATAGCCTCCTTTTGTGGTCTCTTTACGACAACAGGCCATGTGGTAGTTGTAAAGGTAGCCCCCCTCTTATCAGCTTTGGACTTCTTAGACTTGGCCTGAGCAAGTAGCTTTGCAGGATCCACCTCTCCAACACCCATATCTATAAGATGAGTAAATCAATTAATATAAACAAGGAAAAAATATGAACTTACATTTTCCGTACTGAACAAGGCTCAAAAGTCACTATTCTCCCCCAAAGTCTCGAGAATGGCTTTCCTTGTGGCTATACTCGGTGTGGTGGCAACACATCAGCATACCTTCTTTTTCATATAATATTGGTTTGCCATTTTCATAACATCGTATAATTCTCTCAATGTCCTAGAAGAACATTTTGTTTCTCCTTCTCTCCTGAATCTTCTTCGCTACTACTGCATTATTCGACCTTAAATCTACATCCTTTGTATGTATCAGCTTAGTCCATTGGGTCTAGAAGTCCAAGTCCTCATCAGACATTATTGAAACGAACTTATCCTGCCACTTGTGAATCTTGGATTCTAATTCATCTATGAACTTACGCCCATGCCTTGCAGCAATGAAGTACTACCTATCAAGCTGCCTATAGATGGTGAAGAAAAATCTAAACAACTAAGGCGTAGCCTTAACCTTAACCTCTTCACATTCTATCTCAAAAGCCGCCATAAGCCGATATATGTTGGGTGAGAACATACTTAGCGTGACTTTGAAGTAGTTGAAGAAGCATTGAACAAAAGCCAAGAAAGGGAAGTACAACCCAAAATCCAGATACTTCTGGTATATATGGAACTCATGCTCCCATGGAAAGCATACTTTCTCCTCGTCTCTTGGCTTCCTCAAGTTCTATGTTCTAGGAAGATCTCGCCATTACTAATTGTGCTTTGTGACGAGAACTCTATCGATGAAATTGGCAGTTCCATTAGGAGAATCATGAAAGTAGGCTATTGTGTTGTATAGATACCTTGTTGACAACCTCCCTTCCTTATCCTTAAGATAATTATCTATAGGAAGCTTATTAGTTCGAGCAAGTTTATCCTACCTTACCTCCATACTGTCAGCCAAACCACCAGAAGAACATGCCACCTTGCTCCTATTTTGGGGGAGGAAAAGTAGCCTCATTTTCCGTTGCCTTAGAATTGGATAAAACAAGTTGATGAGCAACTTTGCGAACTATACCTGGACGGTTGTATGAAATGAAATAACAGAAGTTGAAGAGTGAGATTTTGAAGATTTGAAAACGAACGAAAATTTTAGGTGCAACCAAAGGAGTAAAACTTGATTGTAAACAGTGCCTTATATATGGATAATCTGTTCTTGTAACTACAAATCTGCTTTTGAAAGTATTGATGTGCTGATATGATATTCCCGCAGATTATTGACGCGTATCTCATGATAGAAATCTAACGGTTGAAAACATTTTGACAATTATTAGGCCTGCAACAAAATGATAACTTAGGTGATAGATGTCGTGCCTATAGCTTTTTGGTTTCTTGAATGGGTGAAAGATTTGAAATGGCAACATTTCAATTAAGATATGATCCATCCTACTTCCCATGTTACCTGGCATAAATTCAAAGACCCCCTACTCGGCCTCTACCGCAATATATATATACATAACTCCCTTTATCGTTTATAAGAACACGGAAGTTGGGGGGCAAATGTTGATAGTCAGTTTTCGCTCAACTTATACTCATCCTTTCAACAGCTAAGAAGCCGGGTAATTGAATCTCTCGGCATTCCTACTCTTTAGACACTTAGCAATTATGCCGAGTAGAAGAAACGTTCCTGATTTGAATTCAAATCTATAGCACGAATTGCTTGCTATCCCTACAAATCAGGGGAAATGTCAAGTCAAGAGTACTCCATGTGTCTTAATAGTTACCTCGCCAATTGCCTTAGACACAACAACCATCTATAAATACCGAAAAGAAACTCGGCAAGAACTCTAGAACACTTCATATTCTCATACTTACTATACTAAATCACTAATCTAACTTAGGCATTAGAGTGGTTGTACCGGACTAGTCCCGATACCAAGTATTCTTACTCTCTTTTGCAAGACCATTTCCTAACCCCAAAATTCACCAACAATAGGCATGATTTGAGAAAATGGGGGAAAAGTCAGTCATCACCTCGAGAAAATAGATTCCTCCTTAATAAACCGATAAATCGCTTTTTGAAAAGTTTAAGATGAGAAGAGTCAAGCTATATCCTATACACCAACCTAAAACACCTTGAGAGTTGAGCAACATAATGGTGAGAATACTTTGGACTCATTCCTTAAAGGAGGTCCACTTTGAATGTGATATGTAAACTAAAATAAAGTTAGCCATTCATTTCTAAATCCTAAACACAATCATCTGCTGTTCACCCTATTGAACTTATTGGGAGAACTTTCAAATTTAAACCTTGTCATGAACCACCCCACAATGGGGCAATTCGGAGGTTAGGGTCATTGATTAGAAGATAAGGGTAAGATTGATTTATGCTTGTTTAAGTAACATTAATTCAAAAAACACTTTTATTTCTAATAAATTATTTTTCTTGTAAATGAAGAAGAGCCAATTTCCTTTTCAAACACCTCAAGCCCATACACTAGAAATACATGGATTTAGGGCCCTAAATCACTTAAAAAGAAAAAACTCAGCAATAATCACTCTTGGAGTCCAAAGAAAAAAAAAAGAATAGCAAGAGAGTAGGGAAAAGTGAGAGAATATGAAAAAAAAGAAAAAGAATTGGGACCAAGTGTAAGACAAAAGCCCCAAGAGATATGCCATATCCTAATAGGGGTAGCAAACTGAATCAAAAGGCAGGGAACTTGAGCCCAAAAAGCCCTAAGAAACACAAGGCCCTAAATCATGCTCTAAAGCTTGGAAACCCAAATCTCCATATTCACTCTAACACTCTGAAGCCTCTCTTACCTATACTAAATCACACAAGGCTTTCCTACCCACAATATTACCCTTACATAAGTAAAAGCTCTTCCAATCTTAAAAGATAATTTATCTGTAATAAAAATTCTTTTTCAAATTGGGGTAAACATACTTCTAATTTTTCCTAAGGTTCTTAACTTGTACACCTGCGATAAATAAAACATTTCTTTCAAAATTGGCCTCTTAATTAGTCCTTTTTGAAACCCTTGGACCGAAAGCCTAAATTCATAAGGTTAAACTGAAAAAGACCTAACAGATTGATCAAGGCTTATCACTTGCAAAATGGATTGTAATTTTTAGAACTGTAGTCGAGACCGAAATGTGGACCGAGAGTTAGTGAGGAAGACCTCTTTAACTAAACTAATTGTGAGTTATATTTTCCTTAAGAAAGGAATGTCTTAGATTCACAAAAGCCCCATGAGAAGCTTTAGGGTTAAGGGCATTAAGAAACTCCACATGATTACTAAGGATAAGGGTAGCTATAAGATTATTCCTTAATAACAATTTATACCCGTTAGCAAAACTTTCAAAAACAAAAAAAGAAAAGAAAAAAAGAAAAAAGAGAAGAGAGAGAATGTAAAGGCTTATTACAAAATTCTTCTCTAATCCATGTCGGCTCAAGTAGCCAAGCTCTTAATCCATGTCATCCATTTCCTTTATAAGGTGGTCTTTTTTTTCTTTTTTAAATTTAACCTTAATTGTTTAAGTCATTCCTTCCCAATTGCAGTTTTTAGTATCCTTCAACTCTTTTTCAAATCAATGGGCCTATCCCTAATGCTTTTTTTCATAAGTGGTTTTTTAGCAATCTTCCTGTAGATGCTTTTCCAATTCAAGAAGATTTTTAAAACTAGTTTCTTTCCTTTAATTCTTCAATCCTTTATCAATTTCCTCTTAGGGCTCAAGCCAGGTCCTAGAGTGCTGTCCTCTTTTCTATTCTTTATAAGGTTTTAGCTAGCCATTAAGGCATTGTCCCATCTTTCTAGGGTATTAGCTAACTCATAGAGTTTTGACCCCTCTTTTATTCCTTTTAGGGTTCCAGCCAACTTTTAGGGTGTTATCCCAATTTTCTAGGATTCAAGCTGACTCTTAGAGCGTTGTCCTCTTTTCTATTCTTTTTAGAGTTCTAGCTAGCCTTTAGGACATTATCTCGTCTTTTTAGGGTGTTAGCAAGCTCTTAGAGAACTAGCCCCTCTTTTATTCTTTTTAGGGTTCTAAATAGCCTTTAGGATGTTATCTCGTCTTTCTAGGGTGTTAGCTAGCTCTTAGAGCACTAACCCCTCTTTTATTCTTTTTAAGGTTCCAACCAACCTTTAGGGCACTGCCCCATTTTTCTAGGTTTCTAGCTAACTCTTAGAGTATTAGCCCCTCTTTTGTTCTTTCTAGGGTTCTAACCAACCATTATGGCACTGTCTCGTCTTTTTAGTGTGTTAGCCAACTCTTAGAGCATTGACCCCTCTTTTTTTCCGCTTAGGGTTAAAGCCAACTCTTAGAGCACTATCCCCTTTTCTATTCTTTGAGGTTCTAGCTAGCCTTTAGGGCACTGTCTCATTCTCTTATAGCTAAAGCTAACTCTTAGAGCATTGTCCCTTTTTCTATTCCTTTTAAGGGTTTTAGTTGGCCTTTAGGGCACTATCCCTTCTTTCTAGGATGTTAGCCAGTTCTTAGAGTGCTTGCCCCTCTTTTATTCCTCTTAGGGTTCAAGCCAGCTCTTAGAGCATTTTCCCCTTTTCTATTCTTTTAAAGGGTTTTAGTTGGCCTTTAGGGTGCTGTCCCTTCTTTCAAGGATGTTAGTAAGCTCTTAGAGTACTGACTCCTATTTTATTCTTCTTAGGGATTCAACTAGCCTTTAGAACGCTATCTCATCTTTCATTTTAAGGATCTCGCTAGCTTTTAGGGTGCCATTTCATCTTTCTTTCTAAGCTGCTAGGCTCTATATAGGGTCCTTAGTAAGCCCATAGGGTGCTCCCTTCACCAGCTTTCTCTTAACGAGCCCATTAGGCGCTTTCTTTCAACTTTCTCTTAAGAAGCCCATAAGGAAATCCTGTTCTTTTAGAGAGCCCATAGGGCATTTTTATTCCTTTAGCAAGCCCAGAAGGTACTCATCTTCTACATTTAGTGTTTAACCAGCCTATAAAGGTATAATCTTAACTCAGTCTTTTCTCAAAGTTCTTTTAGCGAGCCTATTGGGCACTTTCTTTCATTAATTTCTCTTAACTGAAACCACAAGGTGCCTCTCTTTCACCAATCCTGTAGCAAGCCTATAAGGCACTTCTCTTCATTAGGTTTCAATTTAGGGTCTTAGCTAGGTCTAAGAGCGCTTCACTCATTTCACCTAGGTTAGTCAACTCAAAGAAGCACTACTAAGTTTTCTAGATCAATCCAATTTTAGGGTTGCTAGTCTCCTAGAGACACTCTTACCTAGGTTCGTTAGCACAAAGGAGCACTACTAAGTTCTAAATTGATCTAATTTTAGGGTTGCTAGTCCCCAAGAGATGCTCCCTCTTAAGTTAGTGAGCCTAGTAAGGTACGATCAGGTTTTAGATCAATCTTAGTTTAAGGTTACTAGTCTTTGAGAGATGCTCTTGCTTAGGTTAGTCAACTCAAAGGAGCACTACTAGGTTTTCTAAATTGATCTAATTTTAAGCTTGCTAGTCCTCAAGAAATGCTCTTGCCTAGGTTAGTGAGCTTAATGAAATATGACTAGGTTTTAGATCAATCCCAGTTTAGGGTTACTAGTCTTCGAGAGATGCTCCTACCTAGGTTAGTGAGCTTAATATGGTATGACTAGGTTTTAGATCAATCATAGTTTAGAGTGGCTAGCCTTGAGAGATGCTCCCACCTAGGTTAGTAAGCCTAGTGAGTCACCACCAAGTTTTAGATCATTCTTAGTTTAGGGTTGCTAGTCCTTAAGAGATGCTCCTACTTAGGTTAGTTAGCCTAATGAGGCACTGTTACGTTCCAGATCGATCTAATTTTAGGGTCATTAGTTCCTAAGAGAAGCTCCTACCTAAGTGAGCCAGCTCAAAGGAGCACTACTGCGTTTTCTAGATCGATCTAATTTTAGGGTTGCTAGTCCCTACGAGATGCTCCCGCCTAGGTTAGTCAACTCAAAAGAGTACTACTAAGTTTTGCAAATCAATCTAATTTTAGGGTTGCTAATCCTCAAGAGTTGCTTTTGCCTAGGTTAGTCAGCTAAATTGGAGTATTACCAAGTTTTCCAGATTGATTCAATTGTAGGATTGCTAGTCCCCGAGAGATGCTCCTGCCTAGGTTAATCAACTCAAAGGAGCACTACTAGGTTTTCTTGATCAATCCAAATTTAAGGTTACTAGTCCTCAAGAGACGCTCCCGCTTAAGTTAGCTAGCTCAAAGGAGCATTACCAAGTTTTCTAGATCAATCTAATTTTAAGGTTGCTAGTCTCTGAGAGATGTTCTCACCTAGGTAGTCAACTCAAAGAAGCACTGCCAAGTTTTCTAGATTGATCCAATTTTAGGGTTGCTAGTCCCTAAGAGATGCTCTTAGCGAAGTTAGTCAGCTCAAAGGAGCACTCCTAGGTTTTCCAAAGCGATAGAATTTTAGGGTTGCTAGTCTCTGAGAGATACCCCTGCCTAGGTTAGTCAACTCATAGGAGCGTTACTAGGTTTTCCAAATCGATCCAATTTTAAGGTTGCTAGTCCACGAGAGATGCTCCTACCTAAGTTAGTTAGCTCAAAGTAGCACTACTAGGTTTTCTAGATCGATCTAATTTTAGGGTTTTTAGTCCTTAAGAAACGCTTTCACCTAAGTTAGTAAGCCTAGAAAGGCATAAAAGGTTTTCTAAGTCAATCCAATTTTAAGGTCTTAGCTAGCTCAAAATACACTTCACTCACTTTAGTTAGTCAGCTCATTAGGGTACAACCAGGTTTTTTTATTTAGTTTAGGGCCTTAGCAAGCTCAAGGAGTGCTTCGCCCATCTTGGTTAATCAACTCATTGGGGCATTACTAAGCTTTCTCATTTAGTTTAAGGTTTTAGCCTGCTCTCAAAACGCTTCGCTTACCTTGGTTAGTTAGCTTATTGGGGCACAACCATGTCCTTTCATTTAGTTTAAGGTCTTAGCTAGCTTTAAGAGCGCATTACTCACCCTAGTTAATTAGCTTATTAGGATATGACCAAGTTTTCTTATTTAATTTAGGATCTTAGCCAGCTTTAGGAGTGCTTACCCATTTCATTCAGTTTAGGGTCTTAGTTAGCTCTAGGAGTGCTTTGCCTACTAATTAGTCAACTCAATGGGGCACGACTAAGTTTTCTCATTCAATTTAAGGTCTAAACTAGCTCTAGGAGTGCTTTATCCACCTTAGTTAGTCAGCTTGTTGGGATATGACTAAGTTTTCTTATTTTAGGGCCTTAGCCAACTCAAAGAGCACTATGCCTGTTTCACCTTAGAGCATGACCAGACTTCCTTTCTTCAACCAGTCTTTCGGCAAGCTCTTGCAGTGCTAACCCTTCCTTCACCAAATCACAAGTAGATTAGACCTAAGATGGCTAGCTAGTTGTAACGTTTCTTAGGATAAAATCTACCCTTAAAGCAAAAATAGCATCTCTCTTGTCTTTATGATAAAGTTTTGCTTAAATTTTACCATTAAGAGGGGTAACTATAAACACCTCATTTTTATCCCCCTTTTATTTTTCAAAATAAGTTATAGAGTTCTAATTTAGGAAAAAATAGGAAATTAAACAAAACTCCCAAAAAATAAGTAATTTGGAAAAAAATACAAAAAATAAGAAATTAAAGAAAACCCAAAATAAAGAATTTTAGAAAAAAAAATAAGAATTTTAGGAAAAATAAAAAAAAATAGAAAATAGGAAAAAACACAAAAAATAAGAAATTTGGAGAAAATACAAAAAATGGAAAAATGTGAAAAAATAGGGAATTTAGAAAATAATAATTTTTTTTTAGCTAATTTGAATAAGATATATATTTTTTTTAATTTAAATAAATCTTAAATAAAAACCCATTGGGCTTAAGTTTAGATTTGAATCTAGCCTAAGTTAACCTAATCTATATTTGCAATTTAATTGCACATATGAATAATGCACAAGTTAACGGCCTAACGGTAAAACACTTTGACTAAGCACATGGCCTTAGCTGAAGATTACAGGTTCCAAACTCGTTAAAAGTATAAAAATGCCTTTTTATCTTTTTCTTTCTTAAACTCTACGCATGGCTACATGTCAAGTTATCACTAGGCTACATGTTTGAAATTGATAAGTAACTTTTTATGATTAGCTATCAATGTTCAAGGGGGGTCTACGGTCACTCTCTACATCATCTCTCTCTCTTTCAGTCTGCTTTGCCTCAGTACTCTCTTTCTCTCAAACTCATGCATACACCAAGCCTACATACACATAGGACCTCTTTCCCTCACTCATAAGCTGAATAGAACACACCTAATACAACCAATCTCTTAACTCTCTCTCACCACCATTCGGATCTCTCTTGGTTGATCCTTCTTTCTCAACCATGGCGCTTACTGCTACGTTTACCTCCCTCGTACACATACAACACTACAACCTACTCCTTCTCCATTGCACTATTGACACCAAAAGACCTAGATCTACCCAAACGTATAGCCACAACCTGCTACTCATTGCTTATAAACACCACCAACCTATATGCTAACTGAATCACCTACTTATGATACTGAAAACACAAACCCAATGCCCTTAACCCATACACACGTACACCATACCCTCGATGACTACGACCACTACCCAATCTTCTCCCTCTTGCACATACCATCTACCAACGAACGTGAACCACAACCATACTCCATCTCCTTCCTCATATGAGCCCACACAAACAAATCTCTAATCATCAACCCTAAGTCTGCAATCCTTAATTGCTGACCGAACCCAATAAAACTCCCATCCTTGGCAACAACTACAACTCCACTATAATTGTTGGTGTACTCCTTTAACCACTACTAATGGCCGAGTGAGGCTACGGTGTTGCTCTTAAACCCCCTAACCCTAATAAAAAAGGCACAAAACCAAAGTCGCTCGCTCGTTTAGGCATCTAAAGCCAGATGAAACCACCCTCACCATGTTATTGACTTGGACCCAAATTAGACCCAGTCGGATCTCCAAAGTCTGACCCAAACCCATAGAGCTCTGACTAAACCCATGACTCACATCCAAACCTGTGCTCCAGATCAAACCCTAGTTCGACCTAACCCACGTCCAGCTCTAATCTAATCCTTATGTTCGGTCTAACTTCGTTTTTGCAATCATAATGTTGTTTGTTTCGTTATTTTGTAAAAATTTTTTTAAATGTTTTTATTCCCATTGTAATTGCACTTATAATAAAAAAATAATAAAAATAAGAAGAAAAGAAAAAAAAATTAAAAAGGAAAAAAGGAAAAATTGAAGAAATAAAAAGAAAAGAAGAAAAGGCATTTAATTTTATTTCAACAAAAAAAATAAAAATAACAAATAAAATGTAAAGGAATTAAAAAAGTACAAAAATAAGATTATTACATAGAAAATCAATTTTTCGAAAAAATGAATAAAAATAAATGGACTTTTTTCCAAAATTAGGACTACTTTAGACTTTTCATAAATAAACCTAGATTTAAGACTCTTTAGAAAAATTCTTTTAATAAATCAAAATAGGTGAAAATGTAAACCTAACTAGTTTTCAAAAAATTAAAATCTATTCAACCTATTATGTTTTTGCTGAATGAACTACAGAAGTTTGATCCTAAATAGCGAGTATGTAAGCATTCATACGTAAGTACAAGGCAACTTAAAATATGAAAGGTTTTTATTTTTTCAATCTTTGTAAAAATTTATGTAAGTTAACTAATTTAATCATGTATTATATATGATTAGTCATTTAAAAATTAAAGAGGGTATATTTGAAAAGCGAAGTTAAATTTAGAAAGTTAAAAAGTGATACTCATTTAAGGTTTAATAAATTAGCCCCCGAATCTAGATCTTTGGTTTTCAAAAAACTATTTTATAAAATGGTTTAATTGATAGACTAGTAGTTAAGTTATAACAAATCTACTAAATTGGTTATAACTTAACTCTTTTTCCTAACTTTGGTCTAGTAGCGACTCTAAAGTAATTTCAAAATGTAAGAAGAACCGTTTTTCTTTAAACTCTAGTCGAAGGTCAACACTAAACGAGTAAAGATTTAGTATTGATCGGTTTAGAGAACACCTAATTTAAAAAGAACCGAAAGGGTGAAAAACCAAGGTTAGCACCACTTTAATCTGACCATCAGTCTTAAGGTGGCTACTAAAGTTGAATACAAGTTTAGTTGTAGGTCTTCTCTAAAGAGTCTTCCAAAAATAGCTTAAAAATTTTATGTCCCAATCTAAGACAATAGTCCTCAGTATCCTATGTAATTGAATAACCTCCTACAAAAAAAAAAAAAATCAGCAATATATAAAGCAACGTTAGTTCGTTGACACGGAATGAAGTGTGCCATCTTATTGAAGCGATCCACTACAACAAAGATAGAATCTTTCCTTTTGGTGTTCAGGGTTACCCTAAGACAAAGTCTATGTTGAGGTCGACCTAAGGTAAGGTTAGTATTGGCAATAGCCTGTATTCTCCATGGGGTTCTCTCTTTCCCTTAGCTCGCTTGTATACTTCACAACTACTAACTACCTTATGGACATCCTTAGCCAAACCTAGCTAGTAAAAGTTCTCCTTCAGCAAATTAGTAGTCTTGGTCTCCCCAAAGTAACTGGATAATCCATCGCTATGAGCTTCCCTGATTAATAGCTCATGTGTAGAACAGTTTGGTATGCATAACCTTCAATCCTTAAACATATAGCCTTCCTTAAGATAGTACCCCTTAACAGCAATTCCATGCTTACACTATTCTATGATAGGACCGAAATGAGGGTCATGAGTGTATTGCTTAGTAATGAGTGAGAATCCCAATAGTTTTGTTTATAAAGTAGTCAACAAAGTTTACCATCGTAATAGAGCATTGACAACCACATATATGCTTCTCTTCTTATGCCGGATGTTGTACAAAAACCCTTCCGTAAACTCCAATTGCTTGGCTTTCCTTTTCGAAAACTTGTTTTGACTCCCTAAATGCTTCAGGTACTCATGGTCTATATAAATAACTAATTTTTGTAGCAGCAAATAGTGTTGCTAACCAGTAAGAGATTAGTAAAGAGAGTACAAATTTTTCTCATATATAAAATATTTCAAGGCAGGACTACTAACCAATTCCTACCTTTGATGCATCGCATTCCAATTCAAAAGGTTTGTAAAAATCTAGTAATGAAAGGACAAGTACTGAGGTGAGCTTCTCCTTAATCTCTTTAAAGCTTTGCTCAGCTCAATCGTTTAACCTAGACTCTTCATTCTTCTTTGTCAGCTCGGTTAAGGGGGCGACTATAGTACTAAATTTTTTTATAAATTGCTTACAAAAAGAAGCTAGGCCATAAAAGCTTAGAACCTCAGTGACATTCTTTGGTGTTGGCCACTCAAGAACATCTTAGATCTTCTCTTCATTTGCCTGAAGTCCTTCCCTTAACACCATAAATCTTAGGAAGATCAACTCTTTTTGGTATAACATACACTTATTCACATTCCCATACAACTTTGCAATTCGTAAACTATCAAATAGTTCACAAAGATGTTGAACATAGTTACTCAGGTCAACATTATATACCAATATGTCATCAAAGTACACAACCACATATCTTCTAATTAGAGGCCGCATTACATGGTTCATCAACCTTATGCAAATTTGGTGGTAACCACTTTACAAATCAATCTTCAAAAATATCTTGGTGCCTTGAAGCTCATCTAACATATCATTAAGCCTTAATATTGGGTATCTATACCAAATAGTAATTTAGTTGATTGCTTAGCTAATGATGCACATACACCATTTTCCATCCTTCTTAAGGACAAGTGAAGCTAGTTCAGCATAAGGGCTTATGCTCTCCCTCATATATCCTCACTCTATGAGTTTGTTTACCCATCTTTTTAACTTAACAGCTTGCTTAGTGTTCATTCTGTATATAGGTCAGTTTGGCAAGGTGGCGCTTTGATGCAGATCAATACAATGCTTAATGCCTCGAATTGGAGGTAGTCCTCTAGGCAATTCTTTAGGGAACAGATCGGATGACCCATTTAGCAGGCTTCGAATTTCATCAAGGATATCCTCCAAATCTCTCATTTCTAACAATCTTCTAATCAATAGGAACATAGGTTTTTCAACCTTTTCAACAACTTGGAGCTTTCGTTGGCTTATCACTAAGGCATTCTTCTTACCAGCTTGGGTGGGTTGATTATAGGTTTCATTTACTTGAGGTGAGGTCAAAGGTTGCAACATAATCTTTCTTCCATCCTTAACAAAGGTATAGGTGTTCTTATACCTATCATGAATAACACGTTGGTAGAACAACCAAGGTCATCCAAGTAACAAAAGTTAAGCTCTCATGGGGATGACATTGCACCCTACTTTGTCCCTACACACACTCCAAACACTAAATAGTATGGTTACTTATTCAGTTACGTATAAAGTACCCTTATCGTGAAGCCAATAGAGATTGTAAGGTCAGGGATGCTTTATGGTTGGCAGACCTAACCCTTACACAAAGGACTATGCAACAACATTAGTAGAACATCCCCCATCTATAATAATCATGCATAGTTGGCCTTTCACTATACACTTAGTGTGAAACAAATTCTCCCTCTAGTCCTCCTCAAAGTTCAACAAGGAACTCAATACTTGTCTCAAGACTAAGGTCATCACTTCTCCCTAGTTAGGATAGATACAGGTCTCGTCTTCCTCTTTAGCTTTGGGTTTTCCAACATCCTCTTCTTTTTTGAGCTCGCTCTCGTCGGTGCTGTCCACTACATCTCCTCGGAGTACTATGATGCATCAGTTTAAACACTTAATAGTCATATGTCCAAAGCCTAAGCATTTAAAGTATTTCACTTCGTTAGTCTTCTATCAGGAGGTTTACCCTTTATCACATATCCCTGGGGTCGGCTTAAACTTGGCTTAACTTAGCTAACTAATTTGGCCTTGCTGGCTTACTTGGCTATCATTAGATTGTTCTTAGCAAAAGTTGATCAGCCTCAACTTTAAACAATTCGGCCTCGAGTTAAAATAGGTCAACTTTAGCTTTGGGCAGGTCAGTGTTGACTTAAGACATGTTGGCCTCAGCTTGGAGATAGTCACAAGCCGATTCCTATCATTATCATGAGTCTGAAAAGAAGTAATCCTCAATGCTAAACAATAAGCATGGGTTAGGATGCTAAACAAACTTCTCTTCCATTTTCTCTTCACCATGGGTACCGAGTTGCTCTAGATTTCCTCAATACTCATAGGGGTCAAGCAATAGCTCTTCCCATCCTTTTGAATTGTGTAAATGTTAAGGAAGCCATCATGGATCACTTTATTTTCCAGTCATACTACTATGGTCAACTAAGAAGTAAATTTGCGGCATTCATAGGGACTACATTGAAGTCAATCTTATCCTCATATTGCCCCTACCTTAAATGCTATTTGAGCTTTCTTATGTATATGGACCATACCTTTGTCATTAAACCACTTCAATCCATAAGGTTAGGGATGCTAGTAGGTTAGTATCTTCATCTTTTCTACTAGCTCGGCAGAAACGACGTTAGTGTAGCTTCCTCCATCAATGACTAGGGAATAGGTCTTCCCATTCACCAAACATCGAATATGAAATAAATTTTCCTTTTGTCCTGGATCTACTTTTAAAGATGGCTCGTTGGCTCATCATGGCTAAGAGTTCATCTAGATTATCAACAAAGACATTTTCTTCTATCAACTTATCTCTTGAATTGTTGTCACTCTGACTCTCTGCTTAAGCTTCAGGTCCATTGCCCTTTAAGATCATGACCTTCTTATTTGGACATTGAGAAGCAATATATCCATAGCCTAAGCACTTAAACCATTTAACTTCCCGAGCCTTAATGCTAAGTAACTTTTCCTTCTTTACCTTCTTTGTCTCAACTTTATCAGGTTGACTAGACTTAGTTCTCTACATCTTCCCCTCTAGCCTTCTCTCGACATACTTCTCAAGTTTAGGGCTGACTTGTTGAGGTCAGCTAGTTGGCCTTTGATGCCTTCTCCTCCTTTGTCTTTTCTCCCTAAAGGCTAAATTGATTAACTCGTCCAATGAGTTAAATGGTTGCAATTCAACCATGTTGATAATATCATGTAAGAGTCTACTTAAAAACCTAACAATGGTGTAGTCTTATGGCTCGGTAATCTCACATCTCATCATTAAGGTCTCAAACTCTTACAAGTACTCTTCGATAATGTTTTGACCCTATCTCAAGTGTTGGAAAGTATAGAGCATCTCTTGCTTGAAGTAAGTCGGCACAAAGCTTTGGCTCATCAACCTCTTCATAAGCCTCTAAGCTCTAATAAGCTCTTCTCCTTTGGCATCTCACTTGGTAATCAATTTATCATACCAAGGACTTGCATATTCAATAAGGGATAATGAAGCCAACTTAACCTTTGTTTCGTCATCACACTCATAGCACTCAAACAACTTCTTGACTTAAGGAACCTAGTTAAAGAACTCTTCAAGTTGGCTGCTTCCACCGAAGGTCGGTAGTTTAAGCTTAATGTTGTGAAGTCGTTGGCTATGTGCTCAGGGTTCATCCTTCACATTCCTAGTTAGTTGGTTTACCTTGGATTGACCACTTCTATTAGAGCTTTCCTCAGCCATATATCTTCTTAGCCTTGTCTCTCTTCTTCGAGCTCCCTGATTTGCCTCAAAGTTAGCACTCCTATCATTGCTTCTTCTTGGTATAAGTTGGTTTTCTCTCTTTCTCGACTCGTTAGCCCTTTGTGGTTGTCATCCATCATCATTAAGTTCGTTAAAGCTACTCCTACTAGTGGGTGTTTGTTTCTTTCTTCCATCTCATCCAATACATCTATAACCTCTAACTAAACCAATAAACTCTTAGATAGAATAAGTGAGATTTTGAAATTGATATTCCAATTTATCAAAGCATCTCCTTAAGCTTGCACGAAGACTATCTCTACTATTATTGACACTATCTTCAGACATTCTTGTCCACATAATGATAATCAAAGGAAATTTAAACAACATGATTTATAGCAAAACACAATTACAGTAACCCAAAAATGACCATTACTCAGTTTCTATAGCTACCATTACTAACAAACACTTCCATAGTAACAGGAATTAACTACTGAAATTATTGTTACTCAATAAAATAGCAACATAATACTATGATTACTAAAAACATGAACAACACACTATGCTATAAAACGACAACTAATAGATGTTCAAACAACAAAGCAGTCTTTGAATAACATTGTACATGGGTCCCCCTAAAGCTCTGATACTAAGATATTACAATTCAGAGTGTATACAGCAAGTTAGAAATCATAATGGATAGTTGAGGTTCAAGTGGGTATGAAGAATAGGAAGTAGGGGGTTTTGTTAGTGAATGTATATAGATTTCATGTACCAAGACATAAACACAATTAGGGGTTGAGCTTGGAATAGGGTTCGATACGACTCACAAACAATAAATGTCACTCAGGAATCAAATGAGAGGTTAGACGTGACTAACTAACTCGCTTAAATGAAGGGTTCACCATAATCATAAGGATAAGATTGATAAGAACATAAGAAAGATTAAAGAGTTAATCAATACTTAATAATATGGAAAATGCAAGCTCTAAGAGCTCAAGAATAACCTTACTTGAAAGAGGAAAGTTCCAAGTGTATGTATATTCTTCACTATCTGATAATTGATATGCTAATTACAAATGTTGCTATTTATAACAAGTCTTAAAGCCTTAGTGGCAAAACTGTAAATAATGTATAAGGCCTTAAACCCTAAAGAATGGGCCTATAATTAAAAATAAAGAAATTATGTACAAGGATACAAAATTGTACGTTTAAGAAAAGAAGTCAGCATGCAGTCATTCGGCTTGTCCTGGAAGGAGTACGATTCAAACAGGGCAGGGTCAGCAGTTGGATGTTTAAGCTTGAGAAGGAGTCCTTGAAGTCTCATAGTATTTAGTTGAGATACCTAAAAGGTCAGCCCATAGTTGCCAAGTTCTATGGTTAGTCAACACTAATCTCTTCATACCGTACTAAGTGGATCTTTGACCTTGAGTCCTCTACTTTACAATCTTTCGGCTTCTCAACAGATGATAGACTTGATCCCAAGTAGCTCTTTTTCTACCTCTTGATCTTCTAGTATTAGCTTAGTCTTGGTAAAAGATGATCGGCCTGGACTTTAAACAATTCAACTTCGGGTTAGAATAGGTTAACTTCAGCTTTAGGCAGGTCGACGTTAGCTTAGGATAGGTTGGCTTCGGCTTAGAGAAAGTCATAAGTTGATTGACCTAATGATATCTATTCATTGTCATTCTCTCAATAAAAACTTGACCTTTTTCAAGCGTTTTCATATTCGATGCCCCTTTTTTCTATTAAATCAATTGATTATTTAGTAGAAAAATTTAAGCCACTATAAAAGGTTTGTGCCTACATGTAAAGTGGAAAGCTACGATATGGACATCTTCTAAGTAGTGATCACCTCTAAATAGAGCTTCTGAGTTTTACAAATTAAATTCCTATATTCTATCCTTAACTCGGTTCAATAGGGAAGTGTACCTAGCTTTCAGTAGCACAAGTGAGTATAAGGTTATCTCCATTGGGAAAAGAATTCAAATACTAGTACTTATTATTCTTCTTATTATCTACTAATCCAATTTATCAAGTGATTAATTATTAAAACTCTAAATTGTTGACTAAACTACACTAATCCATAAACTAATGCCACTAACACTATGGTTACAAAACAATTACTAACAATACACTTAACATGCAGACTTGCTTCACCATTTAGCATGATACTACAAAAATACTTTTTTTTTTTAAATCTTAATACTTGTTATCTATGGGAAATTATAGTATGTAAGCATTATTCTCAGAACTATTTGCTTCTAATCCTAATTATATCTATTGGAATCTCTTCCTAATTAACAACCAACTTAGATCGCATTAACATTATGTTAATGTATCGATCCCTTAAGATGCAACAACTTTCCTGATAATATCTCTATTATCAAGAATAAGTTGTTTCCATAAACTAGATCTATTCAACAAAGTTATCTCTCGATATATTCTATCGAAATTCATCCTAAGTTAATGCCATGCACTACACCATACTTAGATTCACTAAGTACAATTCATTGGAATTAATATTTATCAAAAAGCTACTATTCAATGCACTTGATTATACTAAGTGATGTAGCAAGTCCTAATGTACTACTCACATATGATGAAATAACAAAGTATATTAATGCAATGTAGAGATAATAATGATATTAACATGAGACAAGTAAGAAATACATCCTCATTTGAAATTCAATATAGAAATCTTTATAATGTACAGAAAATGAATCCCATTGTCCTTCTTGGGTTGTTTCGAGAAATGTATGTTACAACACTTAAACAAACTATACTGTAAATGAGAACACAATGGTATAGATGTAGATGATTAGGTGTTCGTTGGTGAATTGATGTTCTGAAAAATCTCCTTATTATTATCCCCTCTAAAAGTTGCAATATATTTATATTCTTCCTGTCAAAGGACTCAAATCTACCTCTTCAAGGCACCACCTGACATTTTCTACGCCTAGTTCATATGAAAAGGTTGAAAAAAGCAGTTGTACCCCTTCCATCATGCCCATGACTCGGGGAGTGATAGTCTTGAAACAAAATTCTACACCAATTATGATCGTCATTCATACCATGAACTCCTCATCATTTAATTACATCTTATTATGCCCGTGATTGATGGCATAATTATCCTCCTGCTATGCAATCATGACCATGATTGATAGGGGGGTCATCAATACTTCCTTAATCACATTTATGATTTGAGGCTTGATCAGTGCTGGTCTTTTGATTCTTTTTTTTTTTTTTTATCATGCCTGTAATTGAGTAAATCTTGATACTACTTTAATGTTTTCTTCTCATTACAGTCGTAATTACCCTAAAAGTTATTGTTCTTGTGTAGATTTCATCCTTTTGCTCATGATTTACCTAAAATCAATACATTATATAATCAAGTACCAAAATTAAGAATTAAATCACAATTATGATCAATTCTATGCCTAAACATGCATTGAAAGTGTAGAGTAATTTACACTTATCAAACTTCCTCACACTTAAGCTTTGCTTGTCCTCAAGCAAATACTCAAAACAATGAATTGCATATTTAACAAAGCATCCCTAATGGCTTAACTTTGTGCATACCCCATTGTATTCTTAGAATACAAAAAAAAATATTCTAAGACTAATCAAAGTAAAACATACTTCACCTTTACTATTTAACAAAAGCTTTCAAAGGTCCAAAGTTAACACAAAGCCAAATAGATCAACTAAAATTGGTTATACTTCATCCACTTCCTTAAGTGTATAAAAACTCTTCAATTATTTCTTAAGAACACTAATCTAGGAGAAAAGTATATTACATCTATCTTTCCCCTGTATTTTTACTTCTTTTATTGAATCTCTCTAAGAACAACTTATACATTGCATACGCATTTTTCTTTCTTCATCTTTTTTTCGTTTTTTTTTTTTTTTTTTGGTAAGAAATACAAGCAACAATACCAAAGATCAACAGCAGAGTTAGACTTTGCTCTTCTGAGGGACCGAAGCCTATCCTTACTAACTTGGTTATAAGGATAAAGATCAGTAGTGGAATCAAACTTCGTTCTTTTGAGAGACTAAAGCCCACTTATCAGGACCCTAAAGGGGGCTTAGTAGGATTACCTAAAATTTTCATAACATGTATACACCCATGATATAAAGATTGCCTTGCAAGTCAGAGATTGCAAGGCTCTAAATGATTAATTACTAAGGATGTTGAATTGTTAATTAATTAACATATTATAGGATATAAATAATTATGGATATCTAATATTCCACAATTCTTTAGAACTGCAAAGAATCGGTATCCCCTACCAAATGATAAGATCAAAGAGAATAAATTTAAAATTCAAACTTGTTGAAGTTACTAAATCTAAAAATATAAGTAGTAGTAACATTTGAAGTCTCAAATGAGCAATACAATCTTTCTCTAATACAAGCACTTAATGCTCGGCTCTTAACCTATGCCCAAATATCTAGCACCTGCAAAAGAAAAACTATTAAGGGGTAAGCTACAAGAGCTTAATGAGCTATCCCTCATACTATACTGGCAAATAAGTTATCAAACAAATTGTTACAACCATATGAATGCATACATATGCAGTATGACAAACAATATATGTAATTGACCAGTGTTACATATAATATCAGATTTTAATGCTCTCTAAGATAAGGGTTAGAGATACATTGGTACCAATCACGACCGAGCTCTAGTACTTGGGTTTTTACCCATAAATTTAAGTTCCATATTTCACAAAATACATTTTTATTTTTGAAAATCCAGTAGTACACAAAATCCCAGGCATAATGGTGAGGCGACCCCCGCAGTCCACACTTACACCTTACAACAGAGATCTCTAGACTCGACCTTCAGCCATACAACTGACATCTCCATCGCCTAGTAAGCCTGTAGGTTCAGGTAAGGTGATGTTGTACAAGTGCATTATACAGAAACACTTTAATATATATAAACAACCCTCGCAAGGCCTCTCTTTACCTCCGTGTGAAGTGATCTTCGGAATAAGTAATGTAATGCATGGATAATGCATGACCCTTTTAATTTAAGATAAGCCAAATATAATTAAGTTAAATTATGAGGCAATCAATTAATCTCAACAAACCATCCAAATCACGTAACAATCAATCATACAATCAAATCATCAATTATTGTATTTAACAATATTTGTCATAGTAATCAATTAATATCAAGTACATGCATACCCTGAAACCCCATGCATTAAGTTATTAATATTCAATTTAAGTGCACTAACTACAAGCATGAACAAGTATAGAGCGATTGAGAGTACTCACTTAACTATAATGACTTGCTCTAGTCGTAATAATCGATCGGAAGATCCTCGCCCTCGTTGAGATCACCTAATCATTATGAGATAATAAGGATAATAAGTAATTGAATTAACTAACGGTTCTAAATATCTATCTACCTAATTCTATTTAGATTACTATCAGTTTTTATTCTATTAAACTGAATTGCTAATCGTATATAACTTTTTCATTCTATTTCCGATATTTACAAACTTACAGTCATTTTTCATCGTTTTTAGACGTACGTTCACACGATGATGTCCGTTTTGGATGTTAAGACCCATGTTTTACAATATAGACTAAATTTATTGAAATTTTAACTATTAAAGCTTAAATGTCATTAATTTCTTACGTCATCGCTTATGTCATTAATTGATTAGATTAGTGCTTAAGTCATCATTTGCTTACATAAGTCCTTGCTTCATGCTTAAGTATCTTATGTACATTTATACATATACTAAGTATACACTTATACTTTTACTATACTTGTATGTAACTAGTATACTTATACATATATTGTATTTATACTTATACATATAGCTGTATATACATACGGTTATATACGTATTTTTGTATGCCTAATGTTCCCTCTTAAGAAAGCTTTATAAATTTCATATTTTTGTACTTTAAGGACTTATTTAGCCGTATATAGATGTTCCCTCAAGCATGTTTCATGTACATGGCTTGCTAAGTTTATGTATAAGTAGTTTTCCTATTCTTACCTATATATATGTACATCTGTACTATGTATTCCACTCTTATACCTAAGTGTTTCTACACTTATGTACATGTATATAAAAATCTTATTTGTGTCAATATATATGTACATATTACATGATAATTCCAAAACTAATACAACATAAACAACTAATTACCAATTTAAAATAAAAGATTATATGAAAAACATGCTTCTTATCCTTCTAGATAAGGGTGAAGAGTTTACTTAGATGTTAGGATATAAGATATGTATTAAGGTGAAGGTAAAAGAAAAAAATGGAAGTTTAGAAAAGGGGAAGAAGAAGAGGAGGTTACGGTTTGGAAATGGAGGTGGAAAAGGGGTTTACTTTGTATTAATTTATGGTTCATAAGTGAGACGAGTGGGGTCTAGAAGGTCCCCATGTGTTGGATGGCAAGAAGGGGGAAAAGAAAGGAAAAAAAAATCAAAATAAAAGAGAAGAAAACACTAGATAACAATGACATCTGTGTTGACTTTTCAACATATTGACTTGGTCAACCTTTTGACTTAGTCAAATGTTGACTCAATTAACTCTTTGAAATTAAATATAATTTGTGTGTACATAATGAGATAATTAAGGAAAATTAGGAAAAAAATTAAAGAAATGAAAGGAAATAAGGAGCTTATTGAAATGATTAGTAAGAATAGGTAATGAGATTTTCCTCTAGGTATTTATATGCTATATAAATCATTTGGTAATTTACTTAATGTAATTATCAGAAAGTGTCATTTAGGATACTAATACTTACTCTAAGTAGTATAATTATCAACTAAGGTCTTAACTCTATATAATACTAACCTGGTTATATAATAGGAAGATGGATATGATTTATAATGCAATATACTAATTTCTAATGGATTACTTTAGTATTATATGTATTTATGAATGATTGAAAGTTATTTTTTATTTTTTACTAATGATTTGATAAGATACTAAGGATATATTGTCAATTAAGATTTTAGAGAAAAATATAGTGAATTAGTACTTTTATATCTTCAAAGTTATAGTTTTAGGGTCTTATCACTTTCAGGCGCAATCTCTAGGGTTTATATACATTTAAGGTATAAAAGTTTTCTATACGATTAAATATTCGATTGTATCTTAGGGTTTTAATGAGGTTCGAGGTCAACTTTTGCAGTTACATATACTTAAGGTTGGTCTTCATATGTGATTAGAGGTTCAATTGATAATTTAAGGTTTTTCATATTCACTTTAGGTTTTGAATTGAGATTTTAATCAATTTTAAATCTCACTAACTCTATTGACTTCAAGAAATCATCTACAGTTTAAGGGGTTTGATTCTATACTTAGAAGGCTAAATTTGTAAGGTTTACACCACCCTTACTAATTCACTCTTGAAACACTTCAATTTACTCTAATTTGAAGAGATTCTTAAGAAGTATCAACAAGTAAACTACTTTATTTGCCCTTCTCACTCAAGATTAAATGAACTCCTAAAAGTAATTGAAAAATAGATATAACTTAGAAAATTTAGAAGTACAACCAATTAGCTTTGAACTAAAAACTTCGATTCACTTCTAACCTCTAAATTCATTCATTAAATGGCAAGTAAGTTTACTTCACTTAGATTTTATCCTACAATACTAATCATGTACACTAAGTCTACAAGAAGTGGTTATGCATAAAATTTGGTACTACAATGCCAAATTTACAATCTAATTAGTAAACTCTTAACTTGAGAACAAATGGCTTAAGTAGAAGACTTTTGATAAACATAGTTTACCCTTCCCTACACATAATGAGAGACATTGTCCTCAATGTCTGAGGGCAGCAAACATAGAATAAGCAGAGAAAAGTGAGAACTTAAAAGATGAAATTGATAAATAACCAGAACCAGACTTCCCTAAAATACGTAGTTTGACCATTTCATTGATTCTTATATCATTAGAGAGTACAACTCCTAATACGACAACAACTCAAACAACAAAAGACACTTGACCATCAAGACAAAATAAAAACAAAATACGACAAACTTATGATATGAGTCTCCATTAATAATACACCAGTCAGGTTAAGCTCTTAACTAGATAATGATTCTAAAACTAACAAAATGCAAACAAAAGAAAACAAAAAAGGAAGAAAACAAGTCAATCAGCTTCATCTCCTATATCGTCATATGAACCGTCTTCATCCTCCCTAAATGAATCCTCCTCACTCTCATCCCTAGCACCTTGTTAGGTTGGTGCTTGCTAGGTTCCTTCAGTTTCGTCTTCATCATTACTATCATCCTCTTCTGACTTATCCTCTTCATCACCAAAGCCTTCCTCTTCAAACTCTTCATCTCTTTCTTCTTCTTCTTCTTAAGGGAGCTTTTATTAGTGGGGGAGCTAGAGGTTGATTAGGATCCACATCCCCTTGGATTTGAGGATAAGAGAAACAAGAAAGAATAGCTACTCCCACTTTTGTAGCTATATTCTTTAAAAGCTCAACAATCACCTTCTAACTCTCCCTAATCTTAGCTACTTCGGTTTCTAATCTCTTTAAATTCCCAACTGAGAAGCTAGATTTTGATCGCACAAAATTAGTAGCACCAAGGTCTTCGATATCCAAATCAGGATACAAGACTCTTACAATACTCCATTGATTAAAAGGGGTTCTCAGAAGCAGTTCTGGATTAGCATAAGACTCATTTAACCTGTTACTTCTAAGCTACAATCTCAAATTCCTTAAGATCTTAATGATTAGGACCCCTACAAATATACCATTATTCTTATCCAAAAGTTTGCTGACGAAGTCCAAATACAGTTAAGATGCCCACAATTACCAGAAACCCCTTTAATACATTGTATAAGAGTAATAGATCATGCTCCCCCAATTCTCTAAGGCTCTTGTGCTTCCCATAAATCGTCCTCACCAGAATGTAATGGAAGTCTCAAGTACTAGTCTTCTTTAAAGTTGAAGCTTTGGATTTGCTTACCCTAAAGTTGCTTTCATTAGAGATTTCTCTCTAAAACTCATTTACTGAAGTTTCCTAAGGCAAACTCATGAGCATATCGACAAACTCCTCATCTTCAAGTTTAGTTTAGGTATACAACCTCATTGTCCATCTTAGAGCTGATATACTTTTACTTAATCTTAAAAGAGGAGAGAAAAGCCAAAGTTATTTGTTTGTACATCTTCTCTTTAACCAAAAACAACTTTAGCTATGGTCCATTTCCTACTTACCGCCACATAGCTATCTTCAATCGTACTCACCAAGCATATGCCAATCTACCACATAATGTCGCTTAATAATTTCTTAGCAGCAAATTCCTTGAACCTCTCTTTTTGCTTCTTAGTCATACCAGATGGTAGAGTAATTGCCCTATTGGAACTTGCTACGTTAGATCTTTTAGGAGGAGGAAAAGGAGTTAGCCATCAGTCTCTTATGCTGGGAGGTAGTTGATCTTTTTGGTGCCATCTATAAATATCAGTATTAGTTTAAACTCATGTGCAATTTAAGTATACTTTAGACTAAGCAAAACCATTTTAACTTCTTGCAACTTCCAAACTTAAAGCATCTATTGACTACATAGTTAACCTTAACCAACTTCTACGCACGTACTATAAATGAATTCATAATGACTTAAAAAACTCCCAAAATATTGATCACGACAATGATTGAAGTGTAAAATCTTACAAGTGAGTGATCATAGCCATGATGATTAGGTGGATTAACCCTGTTAATTTGTTATGGCTGTGATTGATTTTGTGATAGATGTAGTGCTTGAAAAATTAAGTACTTACCTTTTTATCATAGCCATGATTGAAGTATTAGCCTTCCATTCTCCATCTATATCCCCACACTTTATGAAATTCTTCTCTTCCCATTGAATTTCCATGACTTCCACTCAATGTTTCCTTTCTTTTTGCATCATACTTAAACAAATACCCTCAAAACAAACCAAATAAATAACAAGAATGACAACAAATAATAATTTAACCTAACAACATGAAAGTAATAAATTGAACACAAGAAAATAAATATACTTAAAGGATATATGCTTGTTTAACGTCTTAACTCCTCCTTACCTTCTTTCCATTCCACTTCCCTATGGTATATCTTCAACCGTTGCCCATTAATCTTGAATGTCCCCTTTTTCGGATGCTCAACTTCTACTACTCCAAATAGAAATACCTTCTTCACTAAAAATGGACCTGACCATGTAAACTTAAGTTTTCCAGGAAATAACTTAAGTTTAGAATTGTATAAAAGTATTGGATTACCCTCCTTGAATTGCTTAGGGGTGCTTAATCTTAGAATCATGAAGATGTTTAACTCACTCCTTATACATTTGATTGTTCTCATAAGTTATCGAACCCCACTCATCCAATTCATTAAGTTCGAAATACCTAAGTTTATTAGCTACTTCATAATCCAAATTTGTTGTCTTTAAAGCCCAATAAGCCTTTTGCTCAATATCCACCAATAAATGGCAAGCCTTACCATACACCAACCAATAAATGTCAACCCAATCTTTTCTGTTATGTGCTATAGTCTTCTCCAAAACCCTTTTTAAGTCCCTATTAGATACCTCCACTTGACCACTTGTTTGTGGATGGTAAGGAGTGGCTATATCCTATATCAATAAAGGACTCATTCAATCTAGTTGTTGCAAAAGTGGGTTCCCCTGTCACTAATCAATGCTCAAGGTGCTTCAAATCTAGAAAATAACTTTCTCAAAAATTTTGCTACCACCCTAGCATCATTTGTTGGCAAAGCTTGAGCTTTAACTTTGACACATAAGTGATTGTAACTAAAATGTACTTGTTACCATAATTGACTCGTCATCCATGTAGGTCAGAGGACTTAGAGTATCTTACCCATCATCGTTTAATGACTTAGGGTTTTTGAATGGCTCATCATCTATTAGTTAGACTTAGAGCAATTAAGCTTATAATAACTTGTCATTTGTAGTATTTTTGAACTTAAAGTGTTTTTCCCGATGGCAATATGTGGCTTAGAGTTTCTATACAGTTCGTTGCCTATTTATTAAACTTAGAGCATGGTGCTTATTACCAATTGATGGCTTAAAGCTTCTAGATGGCCCTTCATCTACTTATTAAACTTAAGGTGCTTGTTCTTATCACTCTTAAGAGAGTTTAAGGCCTTACATCTTGCTATCTAAGTTTTCTCTAGGCTTAGAGATTTATAGATATCCATTTCTCGTCATCTGCTTAATATAGGACTCAAGGATTAGAGCTTTATTTGATTTGCTTGTTACTTGTAGTGGATAGGGTTTAGAGCTACTAATGAGTTACCCATTAGTAAATTATACTTATTTGGGCTTAAAATGGAGAGTGTTTGTTTAACCCCAGTTTATTTCGAGCTCTCGTTCTTGTCTTGAGAAGAGATTGAAATTAACTTGCTCAAATTTAGATAAATTGCTACAAGTGTTGAATGGTTGACACTTTTTATTACTAGGCTTATGGAAGCCCATGTCGTGGAGTAACATATAGTTAGATATAGATTAATGCATAAACCACAAATTGAGTGTCAATACCAATAGCAAATAGGCTTAAGGCTTAGCATAACATACATCTCTTGAAAAAATAATAATAGATAAACCAAGAATAGTAATGATAAGTATTACTTATCTCTTATGAATGAGGATAGGCATGTGTTGGTTCAACTACAAGTTTGTATCATAGGCAAGTGTCTAGGATTTCTGCCATATGTATATTCGGCTTGCTATGGGATGCTTGGTCCTAGAGAACCGAAAGCAAAAATTGGAGAATTTAGTTGATTATCAAATAAAAGAATCAATGCATATGGGTAGTCATCATAATCCTCTGCTCTTTCATCAAGAGCTTTATGAGAAAACTTGTGATTCATAAAATTGTACGCTTAAGCTTCATTATTTATTTTCTAGCACTTGAATTTGATGTCAGCATTCTATCCATCCTTAAGAATCCTTTTTCCTCCAGCCTTCGAGGAAGTCACCAACTTGTCATTCAATGTAAGTTTTCATATACGATGTGGGTAAATTTTAACAATTCGTGTCCAATGCAACTTTTAACTCGACTGTTAGACTTGCATAATGGAGAAAGGAAGAAGAGATCACATCAGCAGCAGTATGCTAGATGATGTCACCAAGACAGCTCGCAAGGTCCACTACCTGAATATGCTGGACAGCTCACAAGGACCATTACCTTAATATGATCCTTGCCCCCACTACACCCCTCAGATGAATATATGATCTTCTATGTCCATTAGAAAGGGCTGAGTCTTCATACACTATACCACTAAAAACAATTGGACCATTGCTTCCCACGCCTTCAGACTTCCTAAGATTATTAAGTCTTTTAGTGGGTCGGCCCTTGTAGCAGAATATAATAGGACAACATGTATGCTTCTTTCAATATACAAAACGAACGGTGAGATTTTCTAAAAGCTGACAATAAATAGATTTGGCATCTTTACAACTCCCTAGATAACAACTAAAAGATATAGTCTTTATTTGGATATGAGGAACTTGAGCTTATTTCATTTTCAGATGTCAAGGACTTGATCGTGGCTTTTAAGTCAAAAGGAGCTCAGCTTGACGATAAATGGCATAGTGGGTATGGAATTAGTTTTAAAATAACTTGGACAGCAAGCTGTTTGGACTTTGCTATATGAAGCTCAACTTGGAGTAGATTGGCATGCGCTTGGGTTTAGTTACTGGGAGTGCTTGGGGTCAACTTGGAACATAGTCGATAGGTCGGCAATAGTTCAGCATAACAGTTGAGAAGAGCTCGGACTCTTGTTGAGACATCCTCTGTTCAACTGCTCCGCATCTTGAACTGTTGGAGCTCAACACAAAATAGAACTCCATTATTGCTGTGGGGTGCTTCGTGTTTCTCTGAAGCTCGGCCATGTTAATGACCAGCTCGACTTCTTTGCTACTTTTGCAGGTCAGACATTGCTGTCTTCGTGAGGCTTAGATACACATCTCGGCATTGCCATGCTTTTAAGTTATAGCATAATTAAGGAGCTTGGAATTGCTCGGCCCTCAAATGTTGTTGGGTTGGAGCTAGCATAGAGAAGCTCCGGATATATAGCTCGGATAAATTGCTCTAGGTACTCGGCTATGAAAGCACTTGCTTTCATGCTCGGCAAGTATTGATTATCCGAAAGTTTTGCTGTGGATAGATTTGCAAGTGCGGATACTTGGCAAGTTTTGTTCGGCATGTGAATTGCTTAGCCATGGACTGCTGATATAGTTTGAACTCCGACCAAATATCCAAGAGCTCAAAGTTCGGAACATGGAAGCTCAGCAAGTGGAGAAGTTAGGCTGGCTGTTCGGCTATGGAGCTTGGACAATGGCTCGGCACTTACTATTGATGGTCAGGAGCTCGTCTCTGATGCATCTAGCTTAGACGTTAGCTTAAATGCTTGTGCTCAGCATTAGAGCTTGGAACTTAGTTGTGTTTTGAAAAGTAAGCGGCTCGGTTACTAAGCTCGGCTTCATCCTATTTATATGCCACTAGCCTCGGCATAATTTGAAGTGGCAAGTTTGACTGCTGAGTTTCATTTGGAAATAGCTCGGCATTGCTGGAATTACGTGCAAACTTCAGTATGGCGTTGCTTCAACTTATAGCTCAATGAATAACAGGCTCAGCCTTTAGAAGTAATTTGGGCACGAGTAATGATACCCGAATGAATTTGAACAACAGCGGCTTGGAGTGCAGTAGCGAGGTATAACGTTAACGACTAGGTCGAGCCTTAATTTGTGCATTTTAGTCTTCATTATATATGGAGCATGGATTGTAAGTAGCTCGGCTCCTATGATGGAAAGAGCTCGGAATGGCTGCCCTGCAATCTCGCTGTAACTTCTCGGCAACTCTGCATGGCCATGGTGCATGGTGACTTTGTGTGACTTAAACAAGGAGCTCGACATTTTTGAGCTGCTGAAGCTCAGTAAAGGCTGGAGCTCGGCATTAACGAGGCTGAATCTCAACAACTGGCCTTACGTGGAGCTACTACAGTGGTAATCATCCAAGTGGAAGAATTGTTCTAGGCATACTACGTTCCACTTCGTGAGGCAAGCTAATAGAACCGTGAGTGGCTCTTGGTCCGAATAGCAGATACCTACAACAGATGAATGTCATATCTTGGAGCAACCCATACAAAGTGGGATGCAGTTCTTGTAGCTTTTTCAGGGGATTGTTCAAAGACAGAAAATTACAAGAAGCTCACTCATATAGTCAATCATGTGTATAGCTCATGTAAGATTCGCAAAGGAAATATGATATCGGTGTGGATCCATCCTGTTTGCAACTAAAGGCGAACTTCATGAAGTTGAAAGTTCTCGAGGGCGGAGGCGTGGCGGTTACCATGGCAATTTTCAATGTTTCTTAATGCAGAGGAGTCCCAAAAAATGTAGAAACTGCCCACTCCAAAACCTAGATATCAGCAATTGTAAAGATAGAATTGCAAAGAACACGAATGCCCAGATTTGCGACCAGAAGGAAAAGAAAAGTCCGAGAAATGGGGATAAACTTACAGACCTCGAGCGGGCAATGCATAAAAGGAAGGGATATGTGACCGTAGAAAATTATTCTAGATTATGACAATGGATTGCATTTTTATTTCCTTTTTTGTTCCCAAAAATGGTGCCAATTCTTGACGATCAAATCTCGTTTCAGTAAGTAATTGCAAGACAAAAAAAAGGGCTATGAACCTTTTGACACATCAATTTCAATGCCTATGTTAGCTTTCTTAACAGGAGAGTAGAATTATAAAGTAATCAGAAATGTAAGAAAAAATTGGAAGAGGAGTCCCCTTACTTAAGGTCTTATCTAGTATGTATAGTAAATGACTAGATATGTGTATTTGGATAGGACTTAAGACTTGGGGTTAGGCCTCAATATTACTAATTTAGGTCTTCGACCTATTTTTGTTAAAAAATGCTATCAACACCTAAGTCTTTTAGTTAATGACTACTAAACTGAAAATTCAAGTTAACATATCGCTAGCTAAAAAAAAAAAATGTCATAAAAATTTCATCAACTTAGCTAAAATGTATACTGGTCGCTCTTTAATTTGGCTAAGTACCGTAATCCAAAATAAACACATGTTATATCCATTCATATTCTAATCATCCCTCAAGTATATATTTTGGTTGAAAAGCTTCAATTCAATTTAATTACTTTATTTATGTACAACTACTTTAATTAGTAGTGGAATAAGGTGAATCCATACCATCTTATACTCACATTGGTAATGAGAAAGAGCCTTATTCTTTTGAGGGACCAAGAGCAATCTTTATCAACATACCACTTCTTTTTCTCTTCTCTCTCTCTCTCTCTCTTTTTTTTTTTCCCTTAGCCTACAACTTTTTCAATTGTTGAGAGAATTTTCAAAAGACAAATTTTATTTGTTTATTTACTAAGGATTATAGAGCTTTAAAAACTTTCAAGAGAGAAGTATACATTAAAATAAACATAAGAATAATCATGACTAGCTCTTAACAAGTAATATTGATCTAATCCAAAATCCCAAAATCCCATTCTAAATAACTCATAATTTTACTTCAGATAGATTCTACTAATCAACTCTAGCATCATGCAAATCAACCATTTCCAATTAAGTATCAATTCATATTCATTACAATTTTATTTAGAAGTGGTCAATTTTCCAAATTATTGCAAGTTAACTAAAAAAATGGGTTAAATGTAGAAAAATTGATCTCCTAAATAGCAACAATTTTCATATCCCCGTCCCTACACTTAAAATTGTACATTGTCCCTAATGTGTGAAACCAGCCAACTCAAGAAAGATATATTTAAGAAAACATTTATAGGGAAAAGGAAATGTATGGAGAAAAAAGTAAGAAAAAAAAACTAATACTTCCCTAAGATATTTTTACATTCATGAAAATGAATGTTCAAAACTATCATTAGCATTATCATCTATAGTCTAGACATTTATGGATCCCTTGGAACTAAATGAAACTAAACATTAAAGAAAAGAAAATAAAAGAAAACCAAATAGAAGAAAAGAAAATTAAAGCAAAAAACTTAAACTAAAATAGAGAAGAGTCCAAAAATGCGTAACTAAAGTCTAAAAAAATAAAGGGAAAAAATAAAAGAAAGTCTTATAAAAGGAGAATCACCACCAATCTCCAGCTCCTCCATCATTGCTTGTCATCTAAAGCACCATTCATCACTTCATCCTTATCGTCCTTTGCTTCTTCATCATCATCACCACCTTCCTCTTTTTCTTCTTTAGCCACTAACATCACTACTCTCTACAACTTCATCCTCTTCATCCCCTTCTTCTCCTTCTTCTTCTTCTTCATTTCCTTCTTCCTCACTAGAAGGAGTTGGCAATATTACATTGGGCTTTTTAATCATAAACTTTTTTGCTACATTACTAGCTAATTTTAGCCACTTGTTATGTTTGATGTTCAATCTATTAAAGTTTTTATCCATTCAATTTCTCATCTAATCTTGCTTAACCATCATTTCTTACATCATTTGTTCTAATTTTTCTATTTGCGCCCCACTTCCATGATTAAAATTGTCATGCCTATCTTGCCCCTCATCATGCAACTTGCGCATGTGCTTGAAAGTCTCAACTCTCATGGGTACTACATCACCAACATGAGTCATGGGTTGCAAAGTTCAAGTCAATAGTCTCATGCCCTTCACAAATAGTGTAACATAGGGGCTACAACAAATTTGACCCCCTACCTTATTTCAAGTTGCTTGTTGGTGAAAGTTTTCGACTAATGGAACCACTACATTAGTAAGGCAATGAGTAATCACGCTATATAAGTATACCATCTCAAAATTAGAGACCACGTCTATTAATGTTTTTATGTTAGCCGTAATACGGGTAGAGGCATAATTTTGCCTTCTTGCTCATGTCCCTTTTTATGGTTCGAGCATTGATCTTTTGCTAGACTTGTCACAAGCAAAGACTCAATCATGTCTCTTTGCCGATATCACTTTCTATATTTAGTGGAACTATTCCTTTACAAATTCAACATGGGCATAGATATGGTCATGTCTCCTTTCCTGTGTAACTTTCTATGGTTGGGGTGATTTCTCCTTGCAAATTCAATACAGCTACTAACATAGTCATATCAATTTGGCCGTGTCACTTTTTGTACCCATTTTTTTTCATAAACTTAAAGCAAAAGTAATTCACAACCAGGATCAAAGAGATCAAAATAATTTTGAAACTTGGGTTATCTCCTAAGAGTGCTATGTTTAATGCCAATAAATTGATGGGATACATTGACTTACTCAATCTCTTTTAGGAGAAAGGAGTCAAAACTCCTCCTGTCCATGACTTTCAATCTCTTCTCCAATACACAACTTCAATCTCTAACCATTAACTTTAAACATACCTTTGTCGAGATGTGTGACTTCTAGCACTCCATAAGGAAAGACTTAGTAACTGAGAAAGGCCTTACTACCTAGATTTGAGCTTTCTAAGGATCAATCGAAGGTAGGAGTTGTATAAGAGGACATGATCCTCTTCTTGAAAATGTTTACCTTAGCCTTTTCATTGATTACGATAATTCTTAGTCCTTTCCTTATAGATGCGGGAGTTATCTTATGTGAGATCATGCGAGGTCATTCAACTTCCTATAATTACTTGCACAAAATCTAAGTTAGTAGTTTTAATGGCCTAAAAAGTTTTCCGTTATCTCTAAGGCAAGATTGCAAGCTTTCTTATACATAAGTCTATATGGTGTGGTTTCTATTGGTGTTTTATAGGCTATCCTATGGACCGATAAAGCATTGTCTAATTTATCAAACCAATCTTTATGGTGTTGCTTTATAGCCTTTTGCAAAATTCATTTTAAATCCCTATTGGCTACTTCAACTTACTTACTAGTCTATGGGTGGTAAGGAACAGTTATACATGAGTTATGCCGTAGCGTTTAAAGACCTTCTTTAGTTGTGCATTACAAAAATGCATGCCCCTATCACTCATTATTGCTCTTGGAGTGCCAAAGTAAGAAAACAACTTTTTCAATAATTTCATAACTATCTAAGCATCTTTTGTTGACAAGGTTTAACCCTTAACCCATTTGGAAAAATAGCTAACAGCTACCAAGATATATTTATTGCCATTTATATTTAGCAATGGGCTAATAAAATTTATGCCCTATACATAAAAAACTTGATAAACTAAGATAGGATTTTGTGGCATTTCATCCATACGAGATATATTTCCAAACTATTAATTATTCTCACAAAGCTATACAAACTTTTGGTTGTCTTTAAAGAGCTCAAGCCAATGGAATCTTGCATTCAACACCTTATGAGTTATATGATTAGCATTATGGTGCCCTCTAACAGATCCCAACTAACAATGAGCAAGGATTTGCCAACCCTTAAGATGTGAGACACATCTTCTAATAACATGATTTGCATACACTCTAATACATTGAGGATCTTCCCAAAAGTATTATTTCACGTTAGAGAATAATTTCTTCTTCTTCTAATGTGAAAGCCTCTTAAGAAGGATAATAGCAGCAAGATAATTAGCAAAGTCAACAAACCAATGAGTCTCCAATTCTAGCACCTAATTGGTGGCATACAAATGTTGAGGAAACTCATTGTTTATATCATGCTCTTCTAATTTCTCCATATTAGGATTCTCCATTCTAGACAGGTGGTCAATTGCTAGGTTCTCAACACCCTTCTTATCTAAAATTTCCACATCAAACTCTTAAGGAGTAGAATCTACCTAATCAAGTGCGACTTAGCATCCATTTTGATCAGTAGGTATTGAGAGTAGAATTGTTAGTGTATACAATTACTTTTGAGAGACCAAATAAGATTGAAATTTATCAAAAGCAAAAACAATAGCTAGAGATCTTTCTCACTAGTAGTAATGCAAATCGTAGCAAAGGATAAATAAGGCCAATCATAAGAATGGGTCCAAGCTTATCAAAAGCTTGAAAAGGGTGATGGGGAATGTGTGAAAGAATGAGGATGTAAATGAAAAGTAAGTAAAACCCGCGAACAACTTCAAAAACTTTAAAGGATATGATACACTAATGAAACTTTTGAGGACTCACGGTATAATTCAAAATGATGCACAAATTGGTTTAGTGAAAAGATAAAAAGGGTATTGAGTGAAATGAAAGTAAACAATAAGTTTTTACGGGAGGGAATATCAAGTGTATTAATGGTAATCTACCTTCTTCGACAACATGTACAAGAGGTATTTATACTCGAGAATTTAGGGCAACTTGTCGAGAAGGAAAAAGATAAAAAGGCTATTGCCTCAAAGAAGTAATGTACAAGAATACAAAAGGGTAAAAATAAATATTCAAGAAAAATAATGATTAGTGTAGTAGATTCTATATGTGGTCCTATACATATAGCAGAGATGCATTAGCAATGCCGTTGGAAGATGTATGAGCAGATTGCTTATCCGAGTAGGGGTAATTGAGGTTTAGTTTAGTGCCGTTCTTTTGGCCTCTCGACAAGAGTGATGCCATGCAATTAGTAGGCTAGGAAACGGTTGAGTAGATGTACAAGGTTTGGTTGTTGTCTTGGCATTCTTCAAGTTGACACACAACTTCCGAGAGGTGGGTGGCCATATGACTCGACATACAGAGTTGATCGATAGCAAAGAGAAACTCGGCCTCGGCATGAGATGGCTAGAGCAAGAGGATTCACCTCACCAGTCCCTTTAGTCTTTAGGCTCGGTTGTGGGTTAAAGGCCCAATAACTTGATTCTTATCACATAGTGTAATTCTCTTATGAATCTGTGATAGCCTTGTTAGCATAATAAATTGGCTGAAAATACTTATCCTTCCTTTTCCCTAAAACGGCTCCTATTACATAATCACTCGTATCACACATCAACTCAAATGGAAATCTCCAATTAGGTACCACCATTATAGGAGCCTTGATGAGCTCGTCCTTAAGGATATTAAATGTTTTCATATACTCTTGGGAATATTCAAAGGGCATAGCTTTCTTTAGCAATCAAGTCAAACATTAGGCCATCTAAGAAAAATCCTTAATAAATCACCTACAAAAATCGACATGTCTTAGAAAACTCCTAACTGCTTTAAATAAAGTTAGGCCCAACAACTTTGTAATTGTGTTGGTCTTGGCATGATCCACTTCAATATCCATCCTATAAATTTTGTGTACTAATGCAATACCCTCTATACCATAAGGTAGCATTTTTCCCAATTAAGGACAAGATTAGTCTCCTCATACCTAGTCAAAACTTTCTTCAAATTAGTTAGGTAAATGCTCAATTGATTCCCTAAAAACTAAGAAGTCATCCATGAAGACTTCTATGTTGTCCTGTACCAAGTCTTCTAAGATAGCCATCATGCATCCTTGGAAAATGGTATCTGCATTATAAAGGCCAAATGGAATTTGTTTGTAGGTAAATGTACCATATGGGCAAGTGAAGGTGGCCTTCTCTTAGTCTTCTAATGCTATCAATATTTGGAAATAACTAGACAACCCATCGAAGAAACAATAATACATGTATCCTACCAATTGTTCCAACACTTGGTCCACAAAAGGGAGGAGGAAATGATCATTGTATGTAGCATCATTTAATTTCTTATAATCAATGCATATATGTAACCCAGTCACCATTCTCATCGAAATCAATTCATTCTTTTCATTAAGCACAACAATTAAGCCACCTTTCTCTAGGACTAATTGCATTAGGCTTACCTAAGAGCTATCTAATATGAGATAGATCATCCTAGCATCCAAAAGATTAATCTCCTTTGCTTTCACCACCTCCTTCATGTTTAAGTTGAGCCATCAATGGGGTTGCACCATCGACATGTAATTTTCCTCCAACAAGATCTTATAGATCCAAGATAAAGGGCTTATTCTAAAATAACAAAGTCTATTGGAAAAATAATCTTATCTATTTATATTAAAAACATTCTCAATAATTCCCCTAGGGTACGTGATTGACCTATCCTAAAAATCAATTTACTGAATAGTTGATCAATGTGATCCTATTTCAAGCACTAAGGATATGGAATTAGATGCTAATATTCTTTCACTTTGGGTTGCTCTAGAGTCTCCTTCTCTTAAACTATGTCTAGATTAGCAAAAAGTTATCTATTATCCTTCTTCTCAACTTAAAACACCTTAACACTCCTAAGAGTCATTACCTTAACGTGCTCTTTAGGATTTGCTTCAGTTTTCCCAAGCAAAGATCCATGTTGTCTCTCATTCAACATCCTTGCAAGCTATCTAATCTGATTATCTAATTGTAGATGGAAGCTTCTTGGTTTCATAGCGAGTTTTTAGCCTTCTGTATCCTCACCTCATTAGTCTAAATGTATTTTTCTAAGAGATTCTCTAGTTTCTTCTTTAGAGCTGGTGGAAGAGCTAAGGGTTGTTAGAACCTAAATGGAGGCAAATTTGTTTTTTGTTGAGGTTTGTTCTTTGCCTACCATTGCTGACTTTGGTTCTAATTCTGATTTCCCTAAGAAAAGTTAGGGTAGTCTCTCTACCTATGGTTGTAAGTATTGCTATATAGATTGCTTTCAGGTCTTAAAGGTTTCCCCAAAAAGTTAGTTTGCTCCATTTGATCATTTCCTAGATACCCCTCTAGGCACATGTCATTGGACATTAATTGAGGTTGTTCTAAACCAACTGAAAGTGAGTTAATTTTCTTACTCAACATCTTTACCTAGGTAGCTAAAGTGTGAACCGCATCTAACCCATATTTACTTGTAGCCCTTTTCTTAACCTTAGTATTTTCCCATTAATAGATTTTCATAGCCTTTCCTTCTACTAGATTTTGAACTTCTTTAGGTGTCTTTGTGTTCAATGTGCCCCCTACAATTGCATCTATCATATGCCTTATGGAAAGTTGAAATTGTTATAAAAAGTTAGATTTGCATGCAAAAGGGGAGATACTAATGTGGGCACCTTCTTAGAAAGTCCTTAAAGCACTGATTGCGGCTCAAAATGCACAATTTTCTCAACTTCAAAACCTACATTTGTGCATAAATTTAGCAAAAATTAGTTAATTTTATATAAAATTGGAGTTTATGCACAAAATGGACAAACTTGAAAAAAATTACTAACAATGCATGAAAAAGGATTAAATTTAAATGAATTTCATTAATTTTATATCCTACGTACAAGTGTACGGGGGTTACCATGATTTTAGTAGCCCCTACTATCTAATCAAGAAAGCTAAAATAGATGGAGTCAAGAAATTTAGCCTAACAATCGATTAGTAGTCTTACTACCGACCAATTGTTATGCCCTAAAGCATCAAAGGAACACAATTAAACCAAGTGATCAATATAAAGGATAGGACGATCTAGAAGTAGAAGGTGTAGGGATGGAATCACCTATACCAATTGATTGGTACCATTTGTACTGATCGATTGATTGATAGAAGGAAATAAGGTTAGGGATTATCTAACCTAACAACCTAATCTCCAAAACATCGCATTTCATAAGGTACAGAGACAACTTGTCACATCCCAAATTAGCCTTAAATCCAACACCTACAATTAACTTGCAATAAACTAGAGGACAAGGCTTCATATATATACAACAACTTGCTTACATAATCAGAGGGTGTTAATAAAGTTCAACCTTGCAAATGATACTTCATATATTTACAATTTTGTATAACCAATTATCATAGTCTTTTAAACTCCTTTTACAAGATTTATATATATCTAAGTCTATCATCAAAAACAAAAGTCCTTTAAGGTGATTGACTCTAACTTAGGTGCTCTCAAAATCTTCTTCCTTAGTGGTAGTGGTGCCTTTCTTATACTTCGTATTTACTTACGAATATAATACATCTTCCAATAGTTCACTACAAACTAAGTGAGAGTGGATAAAATACACAATTTAGCATATGCATATTCAGTTATTGAAACATGTTAGTAGTGGATATTTAGTTAAACAATATTGTGCCACTCGTGAGATCTCTACAAAAATGCATGCCATTCTCATGTACATGAGCTAATGCATTGGTACCAATCCAAAATCCAATCTCCTAGCTTCGTTTTTCATCCGATTGGTTAACTCAATTGAGTATCTAAATGTAATGTCTAGGAACCTAGTAGCAATAAGGAATTGCTTAAAAGTCAAACCCCAAACCTATGCTACCAATGAGGAACAATACTATCAAACCAGTGATGATCACAACATTAAATGATCAAGGTGAAATGCTTGAGTGTATGACAGTCTATATGCTTCAAAATTGAGCTTTTCAAAATGGTAAGACCTAAGCTTTTTTTTTTTTTGTTTTAACAAATCGAGTACTTGTTAAAAAATAATTTCCTTTCAAATGTCTAACCAATAGGTCATTTTTATGTCATGCTATGCCATGAATGCACCAATGATGTGTCAAACACCACATCAAGAAAAATGTCTAAGCTACATATCAACTGAAAATTTAATTTGCTATAATCTCATTTAGACTCTTATTGCTTCAATCTTTAACCCTGTGTCAGGTTCGCTTAAGAGAACACCTTGAAGGTTGAATTGTTTGCTAATGTTTCCTATAGTTTGAATGCATCATAATAGATATCATTTAATCAATACATTCATGGCAACAAACTCAAAATTCAAACAAGCATAGTCAATCAATTACATGTATAAGGACATCACATGATTAACAATCATCATCCTAAGATTCAAAATCAAACACATATCATATAAGCCATGTAATGTACAACCTAATGAATAGACATAAGTTTACTCCTAAGCATATAATATCCACTTACCTAGTACTAGCGTACTTCATCTTTAGTAGCATCTTTGGGCTTCTTGTTATTTAGGAAACCTATGATTAAAATTTATACTTAGTGTTTATTTAAGTTACATAAATGATTTATTAAAGCTTAAGTGTGTTTGTAGGTTAAGGGTACGTACCTTAGCTTTTTTGGTAAGAGCATCTTATTAGCACTTAGGACCTTCTACAAAATTTTCTATAAGATCATTTTGTTAAGGTCCTCACCTTTTACACATCCTTCTACATGATCATTTTTGTTTAGATCCTTATTATTTAACCTTTTACTTGGGAAAGATCATTAGTAACTTCATTACTTGTACCTTTTACTTAAAGTCAGTGCTAGGATTCATTATTAGGGAAGCTTCTACTCATATTTTACTTTTAGTTTCCACTTTATGTTTCACTAAGGAATCTTCTACTTAGACACATTTTAGTTTATTTAATTTGGCATCACACGAGAGACCTTCTATGGAAGCTTCTACTAACTATCACATTAAGAACTTCGTAGGCAACCATCCACAGAAGCTTCTACATAGCCACATGATGCCTAAAATTATTAAGACTCCATGAAACCATTAAGACTCACTAAGTTTTGAGCATGACCAACAGTAAAGCCATCTAAAGATTAGATTGCAAATTTGGATAATTTTTTTGTCAAAAACTCGTGCATGTTTGTTTTTTTTCAATAAATCACCGTTCCGGTTTTACAAAAACATTACTTTTGACTTGTGAAAATGCGATAAATCACATGTTTGACCACATTTTCATAAGAAAACTCATGCATCCACGTAAAATATCATTTTAGTACTAAAAATATGGATAAAAATTAGATTTGACAAAAATAGTTGATAATTAACTAAATTTCCTAAATTTTCAAATTTGGTACTTTTTGGTAAATCAAAATTAAAAAAAATCTACTAAGCAAATTTAGGAAACTTTTGACATAGCTTAATAAGAAATATTATAAAGAGTCTACGAAAATAGTTTCAACACAAAACAAAATCATTTTCCCTTTTGCAAATCAAATTGAAAATATGCTCAAAATGGACCGTTTCTTAAGAGTGAGATATAAGCCCTGTACATTTTGAAAAACAAACATTTTTCTATCAAAATACACCAAAAGTAACCTAGGAATGCAATATTTCATAATTTTCAAAGTTAGTTTACTATTTTTAAAATTTTATCAAAAATTGTATACAAAAGGAAACTCATTAGCGTAGCTTGCTCTTGTAGCTATTCAATGATGGGGGCTTGTCTGTAGCCCAAATTGCTACCTCTTTTGAGTAAAGGACCACGATCAACTGAATTTAGGCACTAAATTTCTAAATTTTCTTAAATTTTCAAAAACTACCTAATTTATTCTAAAGTTTTCATAAACTCTCAATCTCTTTAATGAGTGTAAAGTGTATGGATTTTGTGTTTATATATTGAGTGATGTGGAGGACAAACTTGTCATGTGGCAAGTAGATTCAAGAAAACCATGTTCTTATATTGTGGGATACCCATGTTTTTTTACCCAAAGCCATGTGTCATCTCTTGGTTTTGGTTTAGGAAAACCATTTATGAATATTTTATTCTACTTATTTCCTTTGTTGTTGTATATTATTCCTTATCAATATAAACTTCTACAAGGTATTAACTATGCTTTTACAGATGTTTACTATTAAATGATACTCCTTCCTTTTTCATATGCATTTAACATTATTTTTATTATCCTGCTTATATTTTCTAAGGTCATATTCTATCTTAAATAATTTTCTATGCCTAACCTTTGACTTTTTATTTAAACAAAATTTTTTCTTTTTCGATTTTAGTTAACATAACACTTTTTGAATAAATCTTCGTATATAAATTATTTTAATGATTCAACTTTGAAGATAACTTTTTCTAATTTTTTTTTTTTAACATAGTTACAAAATCTCACTTTATTCAGTTTGCATCAATTGACACCATAATTTTGGGGGTTCGAAACCAAAGGGGTATTACATCTTACTCTCTTTACAAAAAGTTTCATCTTCAAAACTTAAATGTTCCAATATTTACAAATTCCAAGTATCTCATCACACATTTGCTACATAACTTTGATTTCTACATTAATATCTAAGTTTTGAGATTTAGAGTTATCACCTCAATAGGTTCTCTTTCATATATTTCATGCTTAAATCAATATATCTTATTCAGATTTTTCAAAATAGTCTCCAATGCAACACTCAACGATTACTATGTTGTAAAGAATTCTTAATATTAACTTTATGTCACTATACTACCATCTATTAGTTCTACCAAACTTCTATTCTATCTTCTATTTTCTAAAAGTATAATCATAGAGCCAAAGCACCTCTTAGTTATCTTCTACTTTAGCTTCTACAGTGCAAACTTAATATGGTTTTTTCTAAGATATTTGCCATATTACGTTCTACATTATCTTCTACAACTTCATCATTCTCTACCCATCACTTCTACTCACATATAAATCTCCTTATTTCATAGAAAATTAGTTAAGATTACCATCAAATTGTTAAAATTCTCCATTAACATATACTTGATCTCTTATTTAAACCTTATTAGTTTGGTGCTATTTTCGATAAATACCTCTACCTTTTGTTTTCCTATGTTATCTTCCTACATTCCTTACATATATTAAAGTACAAAACCAAGGGTATATTTACACCATTATTCTATAGGTCGTATGATGCATCCTCTTTACTCATTTATGCTATCATCTTTGATATGTGTGACGACCCTAATAGGAGGGGTCTAGTAGTATTGCCTACAATTTTTATATCACGTGTGCACCCATGATAAGAAAATGGCCTTGCAAGTCAGAGATTGCAAGACTCTAAATAGTTGTTTACTAGAGTCTTCAATTTTAATTCATTGACTCATTATATAATATATATAATTATGGATATCCAATTTTTCCACAATTCCTCAGAACCGCAGAGAATCGGTATCCCCTACCAAAATAATGAAATAAGATAGACAATTTTAGAAAATTCTAAACTTACTAAAGACAGTAAACTTAAATGAGACATTAGTCATTTTTCGGAGCATTCCGAATTAACTACACAAGCTTTTCATCATATTGATTCAATGGTAGCACTCTGCACTCGATTCCTATCCCCTTTCCCAACTATCGATCAACCTGCAAGGAAAAGAACTGTTGGGGTGTAAGCTTACGCTTAGTGAGATAATTACCCTTGTCAATACCACATAGCAGAAATTTATTATATGCACAATCATATGAATGCATGAACAATCAGTATGCCAAAAACGCATGCAGTGACCTAGGAACTGCATACGACTCAGAATTACGCCCCCTGAAGTCGGGGTTTAGAGATAATTAACCGACCCAAACCAAAATCCGGGTTCTAGACCTTGGGTTTTAATTCATTAGCACTATTGTGCTTAAGTCAAAACAAAACTAAGTATATATCCACATATATATACTTTCCCTACCGAATAATAAATTATATTTTCAAAATCCCAAGTCTAGCGGTGTGGTGGCCTCCGCAATCCACAAACACACGCCCTAAGCAGAAGCCACAAGACTTGGCCCCTCGCCGACGGTTGGCGTCTCCCAGCGCCTAGTAAGCCCATCAGCTTAGGTCAGAGACTCAATATATATATGATGGCATAGCTAGTGCCCAATCCTGCAGGAAACTCGTATTCCTGTGAGTCCCCTCCCATCTTCTGCGTGAAGCGGCAGTCGGTGTTATCCGTATACAATATGGGGTATGCATGATTCATTTTGATTTCTTAATCGTATAAGTGATTACCTCGATTTTCAGGGTGATTAGACAATTTCATTCCATACGATTCACATGTATATATAATGCAAGCAATTCCCATTATTAGATATAATTAACAAGTCATCACATTCATCCACAGATTCATACACATGCATTTCCCATATCCCACAAGCATCCAAATTCATATATATAAGTTTAGGTACATCTATTCTACAAGCACAATCAAGTAAAGAGTCATCGGGAATTTACTCACCCAGTTATGCGGATCAATCAAAATAATCTAGGATAGGTCGTCTCCCCAAAGCCGAGTCTCCTGGACATCGCAAATACGATACTATAAGGATTTGAATTAAAACCTAAAAAACTAAGCTAAAACTCTTTAAGTTATACTTTGGACTTGCTTTTATAATTTTTCTCGGTTTTACTTAAAAGTTCAATCGCGTATAACTTTTTCGTTTTAAATCCGATTTTTATGATCTTATAGTCAATCTTCATCGTTTTCGAGTGTACTTTAACTTGGTAAGGTTAGATTTTCGAAATGAGGTATACAATTCTGTCCATGGGTCAGAACAGTAGCGTTCCTCATGTGTTGGAGTGTTTTTGGGCCTTATTTGGTAAATGGGCTTTTTGATAACTTGAGAAATTCCTTGGGCTTGGTCTTAAGATTTTATCCTAAGCTTAAAATACTCCTTGAGATCAGATTTATAACTTTGATTTATATTCCTAAGGCTAGCAAACACTTCTTGGGCCCTTTAGTGGGCTTAAGTTGTTAAATGGGATTGTTTTTGGTTCAAACTAAAGTTAATGACTTTGGTGGGCTTATGGGGCCTTAGGTGGATTTCTTATGGGCTTCAAAACAACTTCTCTTGGTTCTTTAAGTTGCTGGTTAGATTTTTGTTGAAGGCCCATCTTAGAGTTCTAAGCTTGTTTTGAGAGTTTTAGGCTCGGTGTTGAGTTTTAGGCTTTGTATGCTAATCATACTTGCTTTAGTTAATCCTTTCACTTTGTTCTTTCACTTTTATCATATTTTTAGGCCTCATTTACCCACGTTCCAGATCTGTTCATGTTGGTCCTAAGGGGTCCTTACTTGGTTTTTCAACTTGTTTCATCATTTCCTTAAGTGTAGGTGATAGATTATGCACTTAACTACTTGTGTATAAATCTTAACTTAAGTTTCCTTCCATCAAATGATCCTTTAACTCATGCTCCACATAAAGAAATAAAAGATCTTATACTTCATAAAACCTCCATATCATAGCTCATGTCATACAAAGTTGATTTCTTCATAAAACTTCATGTGATGGATTTTTCCTTAACTTAAGTCTAGATTTGAGCATGTTTAACTTAACGGAAACAAAATCAACATTCAAATGATCATGGAACCTTCACGTCCAGCATGCTTACCCCTCATTAAAGTTCTCATTTCAAGATTTCCTTAGCTTAAAATCTTCCATTCAAAGCATTAAACAAATGTCCATACAAAACACCAACTTTACATGCTCATATTTCAACTTCATGTAATGGTTTTAGGGTTTGTTTCTTAAAACGATTTTTGGTGCTATAACAACTCAAACCTTACTCATATCTTCAAGAAATCCAAGTCTCCTAACATAAATACTAATCCACACATCACAAGAAACACTTACTCGTCCTTAACGCAAAGTTTGGTGGTTGTGCACTAAGATTCCTCTTAAGCCTTTAACTTTGCTTCCTCCTTTTTGCTTACCTTTTAAAACCCGAATCTTTTGCTCTTTTAGAATGGGGTTTATGGATGATTCTAATGGTCTTAGATGATCTTAAATGATGAAAGAAAATGGCACATGAGCAAAGGAAAAAAAATGCCGTGAGTTGAAGCTTCAAAACGGAAGAAAATGGATTTTGTGGGGTAAAGTTGTTTCCCCTTTTTATGTTTGTTTTAAAAGAGAGAAAGATGAAGTGAAAATGAATTTGAAAGTGAGAGAAATGGAGAGGAGTGCAGCCGGTTGGAATGAAGAGAGAAGGAGTGTTTAAATGCCTTGAAAGTATTGTCTTAAAGCTTACAAAAAGTCAACAATTGCAACTCTTGATGATGTAAGCATTAAGGGGTGAATAGTGATGTGTAAGGGAAAGTGATTGATGCTTGAAAGACAAGAGTATGGCTCCCCATTCCTCCTTGTTTAAATCTGCCATTGGAAGTCTTTTTATGCCATGGAGTGGTCTTGTCACCTTTATTAAAGTTAAGCTCATAATTTCTTGTGAAAATTTGTCCATATGTAGTATAAGTGAAGAGGTGATAAGGAAATTGTCTTATCACTAGATTTTGATAAGTTATCAATTGATAAATGATTCCAACTCTCAATTGATAAGTTATCTAAGGTGATTGGTTGGTCTACTTATTTATGTGTAAGGCTTATGCATAAAGATAAGGGCATAGCCTTATAGGAAATTGTTTTAGGATTTTTATCTTACATTGTTTTGTGATTTATGATTTGATTTTTGTAGAATTGTGAAATTTTCTAAAGTTGAATGGAATTATTCAAATTAAATTATCGATTAATTATTTAGGGTTAAAATTCCTTAATGGTTTTAAGGTTTAGGGTTTTAAGTAGCTTTAGAGCTCGTAGTTCTTCAAGCTCGGGTTTTATCGACAATTGGCTTTTGAATTGTAAAAATTTAATTTGTTTCTAAATATAAACTTAAGTTTTTAGTTTAGTTGATCCTTGGAAATGTTTGGACAGTACTTTTGATTGAATCATGGGCCCACTAAAAGTAGGGTTTACATTTATCAATTGATAAGTTATTTAGGATGATTGGTTGGTTTACTTATTCATGTGTACAAATCTTATGTATAAAGATAAGGAGATTGTTTGATTTGAAATTCTTTTAGAGTTTGTCTCTTAAATTGATTTGTAAGTTATGATTAAATTTCTATAAAATTATGGAAGTTTCTAGAATTGAATAAAATTATTCAAATTAAATTCTTAATTAGCCGCTTAGGGTTACAAGTCCTTAATTGTTTTAGGGTTTTGCGTTTAGAGTCTAAGGTTCTCGTATTCGAGTTTTATCAATAATAGGGTTTTGAATTGGAAAATTAAATTCGTTTTTAAATGTAAACTTGGATTCTTAGCTTAGTTTATCCTTGGGAATATTTTGGAAGTGTTCTTAGTTGAATCACAAGTTTGCTAAAAGTAGGGTTTACAATTTATCCATACGTAACATGGCTTATGAGTGAAAATAAGAGAATTGTCTTATATGAAATTCTTTAAGGGTTTGGTTCTCAAATTAATTTGTAGGTTGTGATTTGCCTCTTAAGAAATTTTCAAGTTTTCTAGAGTTAAATAAAATTTACTGAAATTATATTTTTAATTATTTATTTAGGATCGTAAGTCCTTGATCATCCTAGGTTTTAGGGTTCGAGTGAGTTTATATATGTTTTAAGGTTTTTCACCAACTTGGGAATAATTTACTTACACTCATGAGCTTAAGGATCAATTGGCTTAGTTATTTAGGAACATCGTTTTATTATGCAACATATATATATCATATGATAATTTTATTGATTTATGGCTTTTCAAGCGTTAAGATAATTTTATAGAGTTTTAATTTAATTATTTTATTTTTTTTTTAAAGTACACGTATGTAGGGATTGTGGTTTTCTTGCATGATAAGAGTTTCCAAATTATATAATTGGGTCTTTCAAGTTCGTTTTGAGTTCCAGGTTCAAAATTTTAGTCGGTTTTCATTTTATGTAGTTGTATTGACTTAGAAAAATGTCTACGACACTCGAATCCGATACTATGTTTAGGAGGTTGAATTTACAGAGTCTACAATATGCAATTAATCCTTTTTTTAAACCACGATATATGATTCTTGGATTCATTCGAATCTATATCATTAGCATCCATTCCATTCATATAACTCACCTTAATCTTACTACATCAATAGCTTATATACAATTTTAAAACTCTCAAAATCATATTCATGTATTCATTCCTATATTCTATCAACAAGAGCACAATTTGAAATTCACACTTCAAATCCAAATGATGACATGATCTCATCATCATCAATGCATTTTCAATTCGATAACTTTCACACGAAAAAAGCATATCTCCAAACAATGAAATAACAATTTCATTTTGATATTCACGTTTACTTCTAGTCATAATTTCAAATCTATAACTAAATTTTAGAATAACCAACATAATCCATCAAATTTGATCACTAGTTCAAAATTATAATCACAAATTACAAGGATCATTATAGCTCTACTTTATGTATCCATGATTGCCAATTTATAATCAAATCTCCTTATCAACTTAGTCACTATTATACAATTCTCCATATATGTGCATTCAAAATGACCACTAGCATACAATTCCAACATTCCACATATTACATTTCCAAGTTTCTTTTCTTAGATTATCTCATATCATTTTTCTACGATGATGTGCAATTATCATTTCAATTTTTATTTGCATCACCAATAAGATCCATTACTCCTTATCTCCAATCAATTTGTCATACTTTATTATTAAGTTCTCTTTCTAAACTATAACAACTAAATGGTTAATTTAACTTTACTTTTGATTCTCATCATCCATTAGTTTTTTTCTCACATTAAGTTTTTAATGATCCTCAAACTTTCCTTTGTTCCTTTAGCATAACTTCCCCAATTATTCTTCCAATAATACCAACCTCTTTAGATACTATCAATCATCATCAAGGCCTAACATTTTCATCTCATATCCCTAATAACTTCTTATTATATGATGTGTCTTTACTCGTCATGCTGAAAATTTACCATAAAGTATATCTTCCTTTCCCACCTCTTGCTTCATCCTACATTAATGCCTTTCAGATTTTGTTTCACATAATCTACTATCTTCATATCACATTTCATCTCTTAGCATTCTTTGCCCTTTTACATGTATCCTATTTGTATGAGTAACATAGATCCTCTTCTACCAATCTTGCAAACTTCCCATCTATCCCTTTTTCACATTTTTTTTTCAACCTCTAATATATAACCATTTTACTTCTTGAAGGGATTTATGCTAGTCACCATCAGGAGTCTATTTCCATCAATATACTTTCTAGTTACATACGAATAAGATGTTCTATATTAGACAATATATAATAACTATAACATCTACCATACGTACCATAGCTAGGTCATCATATTCAGCTACTAAATACAAACAAACATGTAATAGATAATCATATATTGAATATGAATCATATCTAAGTAACCTTCTACTGAACTTTCTACAACATCTCAAGTGAAGATTCATCTTCAAAAATACTTCTACCATACCTTCTATAATATCATTTTGCATATATTTAATTGAGATTCACACTTAGGAAAGCTTTTACTATTACTTCTACAACAAATTGCTCCTACTTATCAAGTTAAAGGAAGCTTTATACTAACATAAAGTTTAAGAATTTCATACCTACTATCACATTATCATCTTTAGCCTCCTCTTGCTATACCCCACATGCCCTTCCTTAAGCTCCAGGCATTGGTCTTATCTCTCTTGATCTTTTATAATGAAAAATATTATACCTTCTCTACATGTACCTATAACAAAATATGCCCCTATGATTCGAATTTTGACATTGCTTGGCTAAATACCTAACTTCTCTACACTTAAAACATTTCCCTTACAATTTGGGACATTCTATAGGTCTGTGCCTACCATCACATTTCCAATAAGCAGGTATTCTCTCCTAAAGTTTCCTAGTTTTCCTTAAGGGTTAGTAAGGCTTTTTCTTCATAAGTTAACTTATTGTTATAGCTAGAACTTCCCTCAAACATTTTCCTCTAACTTTCCAACTCATTAACCTCCTTTAGCAACTTACAAACTTGTTCAATCAAATGAGTCTCCATAATAATATCTATATATCGCATAAATATAATCCCTTCTAATTTATCTTGAAAATATGGATCACCTTTAGTAGCAACTTCGAGCTTCTTGTTATTCAAGTAACCTGTGATTAAACTTCATACTTAGTGTTTATTTAAGTTACATAAATGATTCATTAGAGCTTAAGTATGTTTGTAAGTTAAGCGCACGTACCTTGGCTTTTTAGGTAAGAGCATTTCATTAGCACTTAAGACCTTTTACATAATCCTTTTGTTAAAGTCCTTACCTTCTACATATCCTTTTACATGATCATTTTTGTTTATATTCTTGTTATTTAACCTTCTACAAAACCTTATACTAGGGAAGGATCCTTATGAACTTCATTACTTGTAACTTCTACTTATGGTTGGTCCTAGGATTCATGGTCAAGAAAGCTTCTACTCATATTTTACTTTTAGTTTCCACTTTATGTTTTAACAAAGAACCTTCCACTCAAGCTTTTACGTAGACACATTTTAGTTTACTTAATTTGGTATCTCACAAGTGACCTTCTACAAAAGCTTCTACTAACCATCACATTAAGAACATCATAAGTAGCCTTTTATTAAAGCTTATACTTAGCCACATGATGCCTAGACATGTTAAAACTACATGTAACCATTAAGACTCACCAACTTTTAGATACAACTAGCAACAAAGCTATCCAAAGTTCATATTGCGGATTTGGACTTCTTTTTTCAAAAACCTATGCATTTCATTTTTTTTCAATATATAGCCATTCTATGTATACAAAAACACTCTTTTTAACTTGTGAAAATGCGATAAATCACATATTTGACAATTTTTCATTTGAAAACTCATGCATCCATGTAAAATATCATTTAAGTACTAAAAATATGGATAAAAATCAAATTTGACTAAATGTACTTGAAAATTGACTAATTTCTCTAATTTTTTTTATTTGGCAATTTTTTATAAATCAAAATTGACAAAAATCTACTAAACAAATTTGAGAAAATTTTGTAATAGCTTAACAATAAATGTTATGAGGAGTCTATGGAAAAAGTTTCAACTTGAAACAACATTATTTGCCCTTCTGAATATTGGATCGAAAATATACTTAGAATGGCTTGTTTCGAAAGAGTGATATATAAGCCCTGTATATTTTGAAAAAATGACATTTTTCCATGAAAGTATACTAAAAATAACCTAAGAATACAATATTTCATAATTTTCCAAGTTAATTTACTATTTTTAAAATTTTATCAAAAACTAGGTACAAAAGGAGACTCACTAGAGTAAGCTATCCGACAATGGGGCCTTGTTAGTAGCTTAAATCGCTACCTCTTCTATCAGGATATGTTGGTGGCATAATATCAAGTTGTCACGTGATAGTGGTCCTTCATTTAGTCGAATTTTCACACTAAATTTTCTAATTATTTTCCTAAATTTTTAGAAACTCCATATTTTCTTCCAAAGTTTGCCTAAGCTCTCAATCTCTCCAAAAAGTATAAAGTGTATGGGTTTTGTGTTTATATAGCAAGTGGTGTGGGGAATAAACATGCCATGTGGCAAGTGGATTCAAGAAAACTATGGTCTCATATTGTAGGCTACTCGTGTTTTCTTACCCAAAACCATATGCCATCCTTTGGTTTTTCTTTATACAAAACCAATTACTAGCTTTGGTTTAGGAAAACTACTTATGAATATTTTATTCTACTTATTTCCTTTATTATTATATATTATTCCTTATCAATAGATGCTTCTACAAGGTGCTAACTAAGCTTCTACAAGGTGCTAACTAAGCTTCTACAAAGGTTTACTACTAAACCAAACTCCTTTTTATATATTATATATTATTCCTTATATGTGTTTAACATCATTTTTATTATCCTACTTATATTTTCCATGGATATATTCACTCTTAAGTAATATTTCAGGCCTAGCCTTTGACATTTTATTTAAACCAAATTTTTTTTCAGGTTTTGGTTAACCTAACACTTTTTGAATAAATTCTCATATATAAATTATTTTAATGATTGGATTTCACAGGATTACTTGTTCTAAATTTTTTTAGCTTAGTTATAAAATCTCACTTGATTATGTTAGCATCAACCGATACCCTAATTTCTAAGGTTCGGAACTTAAGGTTATTACACAACCTTTGGTCAACATGTATCTACCAATTGATTAAGAGACCTTCTTATCGATTGATTAGTAGCTCAATTTTTTAAATACTCACATTTGTTCCAAAAATGATGAGCTGTAATTAGGGATTTACTAAGGTTTACCTTAGTTTTGTGTTCTTGTTGCTATGTTTACTGTTTCTTGACTTGTTTATGTTATTTGACAATTGGCTTTAAATTTTTAATATACATTTCATGACATTTAGGCTAGATTAGAGATTATTATCATCTTATTCTTCATTTATTCACTTGTTTTATTTTAATACCTTATCATCTTATTTATTTTTAATACCATGAATGACTAAGTTAGTTTTTGTGGGTTTTTGACATTGTGGAAGATGTAGGAGGTGGAATGTTGGGTTTGTGTATTTAGTTGAAATTTTGATGTTTAATGCCCTATTTGAACTTGTTGAGGTACTAGAAATTGATCTTTTTAATGTGTTTTCTTATGACAATGAGATTGAGAGAAGATTAATTTTAAAAAATCCCTTGAGAGTAAAAGGACTTGCATGATTATGAGAAAGAAAGGAGATTAGTCAGGTAATTTCCAACATGAGTCAATAAGTTTATACAACAATGATAAATGGGACCTTACAATTATGAGATTAAGAGGAGATTAGTCATGTAATTTCCAACATTAGTCAACAAGTTTATAGAGTATTGATAAATGAGACCTTACAACTATGAGACCGAGAGGAGATTAGGCGTTGTCCGTTAAATTCATGCTACTTTATGTAATTCTAGTGAATTATGATGGATTACTAGATCAAGAGGAGATTGACCCCTAAATTTCTAGTACTAAAGTACTTAATTTGTTACAAGAATTAAAGGTTTAGCTGATTGTGTTGAAAAATGAGACTAAGAAGAGATTTTTCACTACACAATTGAGTAAGATGTCCTATCCTAGATTGAGCTTAAGTGAATTCCATAGAATTGCAATTAAAACCATCCCTAATATCATAATGAAATAACTTCACCACCACATATGAAACTTACAACTATGAGATCAAGAAGAGAACGAACCTTTGATTTTTAAAACTATAGCACTTAATTTGTACTAGGAAATAACTGTTTAGTTGATTATATAGGAAAATGAGATCGAGAAGAGATCTATCACTAGATAATTGAGTGAAATGCCTTACTAATTAAGAATCAATGCATCTTGGCTCAAGAATTACTTAGAGGAGAAGATTCCATTGCTAAGCTAGAACTACACAACCCTATTTGAATAGGGTTGAAGGACTACTATGCTGAGCTAGCCGAGCTGGCAAACAACCACACCCATTGTTGAGCTCTTACTATGATCTAGGCATCTCCTAAGCCAATCAGCATCAAACCTCTATCTAGGCTAAGTTGTCAGGAGACTTGACTTGAAGAGGATTTGAATATCTTTCAATGTTTAAGCTCTAACCTAAATAGGACCAGATCTTCCCAATTCTCAAGCACTCTCCCGATGTCCCTTAAGCTTATTTCTACAGCTACAAAATTTCCTTAGACTTCTCACCAAGTTTATCACCTAATGATACGTATACTTTAACATAATGTTCTAAAATGATTCTTTATTTTCTCGTACAATGTATTTTTTGCCATTTTTTCCTTTTGAGAATGTTTTAAGAATCTTTTGTACAATTATCCATTTTGTCTTTTCCTTATTTAGTGTAATCCTAGTTGAGATCATATAAATACCTTACTTCCTTGTATGTAAACAACAACTTCATTATCATTGCATACATAAAGTACTCTTTTGAGAGCACTTAGCCGTATCTTCTCTCTCTTACCCTTAAGTCTTATCTATTTCCTTTAGCAAGGAGAAGTGGCAAGTGATCTTTATAATTTAGATTGGTGAGTCACATCCAGTAAGTTGTAAGTTATATAGGATTTAGTTGATGAGTCATATCTAGTTAGGTAGTTGTCTGGATTTACTAACCCCTTTTTATTTCCTTGTTTCTATTGATTGTGGTAGGGTCTTTAAAGATAGGACCCTTAAGACACATTAGCTTCATTGGTATCAAAGTACGATTTTGAGAGGGAGTATGAGAAGTGCAGTGGAGTTTTGTTTGTGATACTATTAGTAGCTATCGTATTGCTTTTGTAGCTACTATAGTATATTCAAGTGAAGTAAATTTTGAAGTTGTGAGTTGTGTATTATAGGTTTGTGGAGTAGTAAGTACCATTCCTATTGTTACTCTACTGTCTTTTGTTTATTTATTTCGAAATAGGGCTAGTTCTTTTTTCTAATAGTTGTGCTTATATTGGGTGTTGAAGTTGTTAGAGTGTGTTAGTAAGATTCTAGATAGTGAGTAGAAGTGTTTATTCGGTATTGCATTGTCAACTTGACGAACAAGTATTATGCTATGTCACATTCAAGTGTTCATGGCATTATTGGTGACTAGAGTAGTTATGCTCATGTTAGCCGAGGTCAATATGATAGTAATGCTCTTAGGTCAGTTAATGACAAGCATGATAAACTCACCATTCTTGTTGAGAGTCTAGTTACTACAATGCATGAAAGTATAATTTCTTCTATTTTTAATTGCAAATAGAAGGATTTTGTATTGGGTAAGTTGAAAGAAGGATCAAATCACTCGTTTGTATAATTATTTGATAGAAATAATTAACAAAAAAGGACATGTTGCTACCATTTTACTAGGGTATGCCTCACCATAGCCTAATTAAGAATGTCCTTGAGAGACAATATGGTCAAGTTAGCAGAGCTAATTGCCCAATTTAACTCTCCTGAGCTAGAGGAGTAGTAGACCAAGTTACTAGATGAAGGTTAGAGTCGAAAAAAATTAAGGAAGATGTTGAAAAGGTAGATGTAGAAGAGTATGGAGAGGAAGAAGAAAAGGTTGAATATTACGAAGCATTAAAATTAGAATGCTGAGCTTTTCGAGGACTTGACTTAAAGTTTAAGTTCCCACTTTTATTGGCAGTAGAGATGCAAATGAGTATCTAGAGTGGGAAGAGAAAGTTGAGAAAGTGTTTAACTGTTATGGGTATATAGATGTAGTTAAGGTTTGACTTGTTGCACTTGAATTTTCTAGATATGCTACTATGTGGTGGAAGAATCTGAAAGCAGTTACAGTAAGAGATGGAAGATGAAGTGTGAAGATCTAAGAAGAGATGAAGAGATTGTTTTGAGGTAGATTTGTACTTGAGACCAAACTATAGGACACATTTGCTAAGTTTCAAGAACTTCGTTGAGGAAGATGATTTGTTGATGATCATGTTAAGGAATTCCAAATGTTGATGATCTAAGTTGATGTGGATGAACCTTAAGCTCGTATAATGTTATGATTCATGTTCGGACTCAAATATGAGATTCACAACATTATGGAAGTATAGAGGTTCTATACACTAAAGGAGGACATTAAGGTAGTGTAAAGGGTCGAAAAGCAAATGAGAAATGCATCAAGTAAACCTAGGCCAAGTTTTTCCCAAGTTCTTGCTTTGCGCTGACTTGGACATGTTGAGTTAAGTAGACCCTCCCAAGCCAAGGGCAAATATGATTGACCTAATGATAGCTGAGCAATCCAGCAGAGATAAGTTGAAGATAGGCCAATACCGTGACATAGGAGAAAGGATAGACCTCTAGATGGAATACAAGTGTATAAAGTACTTCAACTACTTAGGTTACGAGCACATCGCTGTTGTGTGTCCTAATGGATGTGCTATGGTGTTCAAAGGAGATGTAGTAGATAGTATTGATGAGAGTTAGCCTAAAGATGGAAAGAATGTTGGAGGAGTTGAAGTAGAGGAGGAAGAAGAAACTTGTGTCTATGTTGACCAAGGTGAAGTGATGAATTTAGTGCTAGGATGAGTGTTGAGTTTCTTACCAAGTTTTGAGGAAGATCAAAGAGAAAATTTGTTCCATAATAAGTGTACCATTAAGGGACATTTGTGCATAATCATTATGGATGAAGGGAGTTATACCATCCCCTGTGCAAAGGTTAGGTCTACCAATCTTTAAACACCTCCATCTTTATAAGCTAAATTAGCTACATGATAGGGGTGCTTGGCATATTACTAAACAAGTATTACCTTTTAGTGTTAGGAAAGTATATAGGAACGAAGTGGCATGTGATGTCATCCCATGGGAGCTTCACATTTGTTACTAAGGAGACCTTGGCTATTAGATCAATATGTTACTCACGATGGCTATGAGAACACCTATGCTTTTGTCAAGGAAAGAAAGAAGATCGTATTGTTACCCATGACACTAAACTAGGTGAATGAGACACATAATTAGCTCACTCGAGTTAGCAAGAAGAAGGCTCTAGTAATGAGCCACTGAGAGCTCTGAGTAGCTAAGAAGACCAATGAACCTATGTTTTTAGTAATAAGGTAATTGTTAAAGATGGGTAATCTAGGAGGTATGCTAGATGAGGTACAGAAATTGATTGATGAATTTTATAACCTATTCCTAAAAGAGTTTCCTAAGGGATTACCGCTAACTAGAGGGATAGAGCATTACATTAATATACGGCTAGGAGCAATCCTATCGAATTGAGTTACTTATAGATAGAATCCTAAGTAGGCTACCAAATTGAAGAGACAAGTAGATGAACCGATAGAGAGAGGTTATGTAAGAAAGTGCATGAGTTCTTATGTTGTACCAGCTCTGCTCATCCCCAAGAAGGATGGTTGTGGAGCATGTGCATTAATAACTGAGCTATCAACTGTATTACTTTTAAGTATAGGTATCTAATAACAAGGCTTGATGACATGTTAGATGAACTTCAAGGCAATAAAGTAATTTTTAAGATTAACTTGCGAAGTGGCTACCACCAAATTCACATAAGACTTGGAGATGAATGGAATACTGCCTTCAAGACTTAGCATAGTCTCTACGAGTGGTTAGTTATGCTATTTAAACTCACAAATGCAACGAGCACATTTATGTAGCTCATAAACCATGTGATGCATCCACTAATCACAAAATGTGTGGTCATATACTTTGATGACATATTATTGTATAGTGCCATCTATTCAACCATGTAGAATACCTCCAAGCCATTTTTAACATCCTACATATTGAGAAATTGTATGGAAATTTAAAGAAGTGTACATTTTGCTAAGCTGAAGTTATTTTCCATGGTTATGTTGTGACTGGAGAACGAATCCAAGTAGATGTCGAGAAGTTCTAAGCTATCTTAGAGTGGTCTACACCTAAAACTATGATTAAAGTTAGAAGTTTTCATAGACTTGCCTCTTTCTATAGTAAAAACTTTAGTACAATTATAGCCCACTCAATTGAGCTGATGAAAAAGAATGATGCGATCCTATAGACTGACCAAGCTGAGAAGAGTTTTAAGGATATCAAGGAAAAACTTACCACAGCCTTTGTCTTAGTTTTGCTTGATTTCGAAAAACCATTTAGGTTAGAATGTGATGTATTAAGCATTGGTATTGGCACCGTATTGATGCAGGAGTGCCTACTTATCACCTATCATATTGAGAAACTCATTGGTGTTGAGCTAAACTATTCTATGTATAAGAAAAAATTATATTCCATTTTTTGAGCTCTAACAATATTGTAACATTATCTTTTACCTCGAGTGTTTATCATTTACATGGACCATGAGTCCCTGAAGCACTTAGCAAGTCAAAAAAAACTCTTTAAAAGGTAAGCTAAATGGTTAGAATTCATGGAAGGATTCTCCTATGTGATTAAGCACAAGAAGGGATAGTGCTAATGTGGTTGCTAACACTCTGTCACATCAACACACTTTATTGACTACCTTGTAGACGAAATTGTTGGGATTTTCCCTTATTGCCAAGCAATATGCTCACGAGTCCATTTTGGTCCTATTCTCAAAAGGTGCTAAGGAGTTGCTTTTAGGGGATATTACCTAAAGGATGAAAAAAAGCTATATATATCAACTTGTTCCATATGAGAGCTGTTGATTAGGGGTACTCATGGTAAAGGATTATTTGACCATTTTGGTGAGACCAAAATAGCCAAATTGTTGAAAGAAAATTTTTATTAGCCTAGCTTGGCTAAGGATGTCCACAAGGTTGTTGGAAGTTATGAAGTGTGTAAATAGGTAAAGGGGAAGAGAGAGCAGCATAGAGAGTACATGCCCTTGCCATTGTTGACCAATTTTTGAGTCGACCTCAACATAGACTTTGTCTTAAGGTTACTTTAGATATCCATATAAAAAGATTAAATCTTTGCTATAGTACACTGCTTTAGCAAAATGACACATTTCATCCTATGCCAACGAACTAATGATGTTTTATATGTTGTTGATTTGTTTTTGCAGGAAGTTATTTAATTGCATGGAATGCCGAAGACTATAGTCTCAAATCAAGCTATAACATTCATGAGATATTTTTAGAAGATACTATGGAGGAGACTTAGGACTAAACTTATATTCAACTCTAGTAGCCACCCTCATACTAATGGCTAGTCTAAAGTAGTGAACAGGATGTTAGGTTACCTATTCGAAGCTGTTGTAGGAAAGAATTTGAAAGATTAGGATTTGTGTTTATCAGTTGTGGAGTTCGCATACAACTTTACTATCCATAGTACTATTAAGAAGACTCCTCTTGAGGTTGTCTATGCCCTCAATCCCACTATTCCCTTAGATCTTATCATTACCCCTATAGTTGGTGGAGAGAGTTAATCCAGAGTTACTCAAGCCTTAGAATTACAAGAGCTACACTAGTCCATGGCAAAGAAGTTTACCAAGTTTAATCAAATACAGCAAGAGAACGATAGTCATGGTTGCTAAATTATTTCATTCAAGTCAGGCAACCTAGTACGGATTCACCATAGTTGAGAGAGATTTTTACACCTAAGATAAAGCAAGCTATCTCTACGAGCTGATGGTCTATTCAGAGTCCTGAAGAAGATCAATCACAACACCTACTAAGTTAAACTACTTGAGAACTATGGTGTCTCTACTACCTTCAACGTAACCAATTTGAACCTTTACTAACTCAAGGTCATCGCAAAAGAGACTAGAAGAGAGCAACAACCACAAGAAGCCCCATCTAATTTAAGGACAAATCCTTTTGACCACTAGGTAGATGATAGGAATCAACTTCCCAGACTAATCACTAAAAGCTAAGTTAAGGGGGCTATTAGGACATACTTAACGCATCTTGGCTCAAGAATTAATCAAAGAAAAGGTTCCATTGCTAACCTAAAACTATACCGCCCCATCCAGACAAGGCTAAAGGACTAGCATACCAAGCTAGTTAAGTTGCTAAGCAAATGTACTGACCTATTGAACAACCACAGCCATTGTTGAACTCTTACCGGGATCCAAGTAGCTCCCGAGCTGACCAACATCAAACCTTTGTCTGAGCTAAGTTACAAAGATACCTAACTGAAAGGGATTTGAATATCTTTCAGTATCCAAGCTCTTAACTAAATAGGACTAGATCTACCTAGTTCTCAAGCTCTTTCCCAATGTCCCTTAAGCTTATTTCTATAGCTTCAGAATTGCCCCAAAGTTCGCACCAACTTAAAAGCCATCCCTAATATCATAACGGCATGACTTCATCACAACATTTGAAACATATCACAAACCTACGTCTTTATTAATTGTGTTAGTTGTTAACTTTTGTTCTTGTTTGTTTGCTTTTAATTATGATTCACTAATTTCTATTTGACTTACTTATAATAGAGTAGTAAGTTAGGATCTGGTACTTAATCGAGCCTTTTTCCCTAAGAAATTTGACTTGGTGAATACTCACTAGTATTATTATTGCAAACCATCCGACACAATGGTTACTTAAGAGTTGACACTGTTTTGAAAACTTTCATTTATAAATTTTGTGTTTTTAAATTACCAGTGTATTGTGTTTTCTTCATTGATTTGGTGCTGATGCCAAAGAAAGGCAATTGAACTAATATTATATAAACCAAGTACTCTAAGATTAGGCACTAGTGTAGTTACAATTGTAAGTTTTAGTTACTAGCTTAGTGTAAATTCTATTAATTTTTAGTAGTTTAGTTATTAAGGTTCTAATCTTTATATGTTTTCCTATTGAATTGAGGTGATGTTGTTATTTTCTTTTTAATTTAAGTTGATTTGAAGATAAGGTTTGAAACTTTATATTGGGTTTGTTAAATAGGTGTTGAATTTGTCCTTAGCCAATTTATGTCGAGTTAGGAAGAAAGTTGTTTAAATATATTTTTTGGTTGTAATTTGGAGATTCAGATGGATTGAAAAAGACTAAAATTAAGAATTGTTGATTTCTATGTGAAGAGGAGTCAAAGAATTAGTTGAAGAATTTTACCTTGAGATAGGCTAGAAATTTCACCATAAGATCAAAGAAAGGAGAATAAAAGAGTTAAGAGATATGGAAAATCAACAAGGGCACTTTACTAAAAGAGATGAAAATGGAATTAATGGGAATAGAAACAATGGAAATGAGAATGGAAATAACCGACTTTTAAGGGAATAGTGTGTCCCAAATTTAAATGAAGTTGCATTACCTATCACTTAGCTAACTATTCAAGCAAATAATTTTGAACTTAAACTAGTCTTAATTCAGAACGTGCAACTTAATCAATTTAGTGGATCACCATTTGAGGACCCCTACAAACATTTGAAGAATTTTCTGCAATTATGTGCTTCAATTAAAACAAATAAGGTGTTTGATGATGCGATCCACTTGAGGTTATTTCCATTTTCATTGAGAGACAAGGCCAGATTTAGCTAAATTCCCAACTACCTAATTCTATCGTTATCTAGGATAAAGTTAGTTCAAAAGTTTCTATCTTATTTCTTCTCACCGGGAAAGACAATGAAAATAAGAAATGAGATCCCCATGTTAAGACAATTTGATGAGGAGTCAATATTTGAAAGTTAGGAAAGGTTCAAAGAGTTGTTGAGGAAATGTCCATAACATGGTTTACCCGAATGTTGTATTGTAATTACTTTTCATAATGGTTGGAGAAGTCAATTAAGGATCATGGTTGATGCAGTTATTGGAAGGAAGTATAATGAATAAAAGTGTTGAAGAGGCATATAAAATGTTTGAACAAATGGCATCATATGCTCATGGTTGGCATTCTAAGAAAGCTTAGTCAAAGATAAGTATAAGTGTAAAAGAAGAATTAAGTCGACTTAGAGAGCAAGTGTCTTCACTTACTAACTAGCTTACTCAAATAGAAAAAGCCAACCAAGTTAATAGCTTTAGCAGTCGCAAGTAACCTTATGAATATTGTAGTGTATGTGGTGGAGTAGGGCATGTGAGCACAAGTTGTAAGGTTGGAAACCCTTTTGCCCCATCAAGAGATTATTAAGAGAATCAAGTTAATGCAATAGGAAATTTCAATTAGGGATAGAGAAATTATGACCCTTACTCAAATACTCATAGCCACATTAGAGAGACCATCCTAGTTTATCATGGGGAGGTAATCAAGGAGGTGGATTTAACAAAAGTTTCCAAGGACCCAAAATACAAGTTAGCCAGTGCTAGTCACCACCTCCACCTCCACCTCCACCCACACAAAATTCAAAGGGAGAGACCATTGAGCAATTATTGAGAAATTTTATTCAATAGTACAATCCAAGAATGAACCTATGAGAGGCTACTTTGCAAGACATAAATAAATGGATGGTGTAGTACAATGAGAACATGGAGAAGAGATTACTAGGATAACTACCTAGCAATACCAAGCAAAACCCAAGAGATCAAGTTAGGAATCAGGTCAAAATGGTAAGAAAGCTAATGTAGGAGAAAAGGAGTTATACTTTAGTAGGAAGCAATTTTCTAGAGGTGAATACATGAGGCTAGAGGATCTTGTTGAGCCTATGGATGAGGAGATATTTACGCCATCAATGGAAGAGTTAATAGCTGAACTTGAAGGGAATCTTCATAATGAAATGGATGAGGACATTGAAGAAAAGGTAATTGAAGAAGAAGCCTTAAGTGATGATGATGTATACCACATGGAGACAAATAGAGTGAGGGAAATTAGTGAAGAGGAAGTTGAAGAGGATCTTAATGAATGCGAAGACATAGAAGATGATGAACTTGAGGAAGGTCATCCTTAGAGAGATAAGGAAGAAAATATTGAGAAGTCTAAATCCAAAAAAGAAGGTGACTTGGGTCTAGAAGAGAAGCCTAATATTGGTGAGTTCAAAATTTTAGACATCATGCTTGAGGAGAAGGGCACTAGTGTTTTCCAGTTTGCATACAAATTAGAGGATTTAGAGAAATTCATTATGCCATGCACCATATTAGATAAGTTCTTCCCAAGAGTTCTCTTGGATATGGGTGCATTAAATAACTTTATGATAGGAAAACTATGTGAGAAGTTGGACTGGAAAGTTTTATGAAGAAAAGCTCATTTTATATAGGAACCATCAATAGGAGTTACACTACACCTTTAGAAGATCGTTCTTAGTAACCTCTAGAGCTATAATGGATATGAAAAAGAGGGTAATTATCCTAGAAAGTAGAGAATGGAAATTGACACTCTAGGCTAAGGAACAAACTTGACAACTAAGGGAATGGGAATGAGAGACAGATCAAGAAAAAATAATTCGAAAAAGGGAGTCACATGAGAAAAAGGAAGATTCATAAGTGGGCAAAGTCAAGCATATGTTAGTGAGCTAAAGGATTTGAACCTTAGAGGATAAATGAGGACCCACCATGAAGCAACACTGAAAAGCTAGGCAAAAGACTTATGAAAAAGCACTTAGCAAGAGGCAACCAGACCCACCATATTTTCTTATCTTTTGAATTAGTTTATGAGTTTTTTTTTTTTTAATTTCAATGTCTTTGTAGTTATATCTCTTTTATGTTACACCGGCACATGCAAATAAATAAAGGAAAGGTTGAATCCATGAATCGAGAGACACTACCAAAGAAATTTCGAAAGGGAATCAAGGAATCAGAACACACCAAAAACCTAAGGAATTCCTGTTCTAATTTTTTTTTACCCCTCTTTAACCTTTAAACATGAATGAGCCAAATTGCTAAAAATATTTCTTGAACTTAAAGTTAGGGTAGGAAAGTTAGACATAAACATTGAAGTTGTATGGTTTTGGTTGGACATTAATAACCTAGTTGAAGTCATGCTAAGTTATCCATTCTGTGCACCTAGAAGATAATTTTTGAAAAGTTGGATGTATTTTCCTTGATGATCTATGCCTCAGAATTTTATGTTATCATTTTATAAAGCTTTCATGAAAGAAAGTAAGAGGAGGTGATTAGGACCTTACTTTTGAAAGAAGTCCCTTGTGATTAAGCCATGAATACTTCTCAAAACATTTTAATCAATTCATGTCATCTTTGCTTTGTTTATCTACACTCAATTTAGGTGTATTATAGAGGTTTAAAGTTAAGGAAATACTTTGGCTTAGTGTTAGGTTTTTGCATCTTAAAATAGTTGACTTGTATATATACGCCATTTTTTTAGGAATCAAGTGGTCTGTTATTATTGTGTGAACTAAAGTGAGTATTGGATTTTACCTAAACATTCTCCAACCAATGTACAATGAATGCTTGAAAAGAAAGAGAAGAAAAGTTAGAAAAGGGAATGGTAGGAATCAAGCAAAAATCATTATAAATCAAAATCATGATCCCATCACAAAAGAGAAAGAAGAATGAAAAATAAAGAAGGAAAGTGAAAGGAAATAGAAAAAGAAAGAAAAGTTTGAAAAATCTAAAAAAAATAACAAAAGAAAACAATGAGAAAGATACAAAAGTCATTCCAAAAGTTAAGGAACAAAATAAGGTAGGATTCAGTGGCCACTCTCTTTTTGCATGGTATTAGCATACTTAAGAGACAAATAAGGGAGAAATATACATATGGGCCAATCAATTAAACACCAAGACCTCTCATTTAGTATGAAATGTTAGACTTAACTCCAAATTTCATAAGCTTAGGTTAACTATTCTAGCCATTGATTCCTAGATTAATTACATGCTCCTTGATTTGTGAGCGTTAGATTTAGTGTAAGTTGAACAATTTCAACATCAATTCTATAGCTTTTTCCATTATATCGAGTACATGGAAACTTCAAGCATTCAATGATATAACATACTCACTGTTACATTTAAGCATAAAGGAAGTGCCATCTTATCATATTATTCTTTAAACAATTTATTGCTTTTTAGCCTGCTTAAGGACAAGTAAGGTGCTAAAGTTAGGGTTAATGGTCACAACTATAAATACGCAATTTTTCCTAACTTTGAATATCTACATTTGTGCATAAATTTAGCAAAAACTAATTAATTTTTATACAAAATTGGACTTTAGGCACAAAATGGACCATCTTGAGTAAAATTAACAAAAATGTGTGAAAAAGGATTGAATTTAAATAAATTTCATTAATTTTGTATCTTATGTGCAAATGTACTGAGGCTACCATGATCTTCGTAGCCCTAATTGCCTAATCAAGAGGGTTGAAATTGATGGAGTTAGGAAATTCAACCTACCAATCGGTCGTCTTGTTACCGATTGATTTGTATGCCTTGAAGCGTCAAGGGTACATATTGAACCAAGTGATCAGTCGATAGGAGAGGACGATCCAGGAACAAAAGGTATAGGGATGGAATCACCCATATCGATCGATCGATACATCTACTTCAATTGATTAGCAAAAGGAATTAGGGTTAAGGTTTATCTGACCTAAAGCCCTAATCTCGAAAACATTGCATTTCATGAAATACAAAGACAACCTCAAGCCTACACATGTCTACTGATGAATCAATAGACCTTACCAATTGATTGATAGCTCAATTTTGTAAATACTCGCACTTATTGCAAAAATGATGAGTTGTAATTAGAGATTTACTAGGGTTTAGCTTAGTTTTGTGTGCTAATTATTGTGTTTACAATTTCTTGACTTTCTCTATGTTTTTGGACACTTGTTTTTAATATTTTAATGCATATTTCTTCATATTTAGGCTCTATTGAAGAGTATTATAATCTTGTTCTTCATTTATTCACTTGTTCTTGTTTTGATACCTTGTTATCTCACTTATTAATGAAGTTTTCTGCTATACTTGTGAATGTTCTTATTGTTATTTTTAATACCATGAGTGGCTAAGTTAGTTTTTGTGGGTTTGTGACAATGTAAAAATGTAGTAGGTGGAATGGTGTAATTTTGATATGGGTTTGTGTATTTAGTTGATATTTTGATGTTTAATGCCTTAATTGAACTTGTCAAGGTACTAGAAATTGATCCTTTTAATGGGTTTTCCTATAACTATGAGATTGAAAGGAGATTAGTTTTAAGAAATCTCTTTAAAGTGAAAGGACTTGCATAATTATGAGATTGAAAGGAGATTAGTCATGTAATTTTCAACATAAGTCAACAAGTTTGTAGAGTATCGTTAAACAAGACCTTACAACTATGATAGCAAGAGGAGTTTGGTGTAGCTTATTAAATTCATACTACTTTATGGGGTTTTAGATAATTGGGATAGGTCATGAGAACGAGAGGATATTGATCCCCTATTTTCTAGAACTAAAGCACTTAATTTGTGATAAGAATCACTAATTGTGTAGGAAAATGAGACTAAGAGAAGATTTTTCATTACATAGTTGAGTAAGATGCCCTACTAGGGATTGAGTTCAAGTGAATTCAATCCAAACCCAATTAAAAACCATTGTTGATATCATAACGGCATAACTTTACCACCACATTTGAAACATGTTGCAAGCTTGTGTCTTTAGTAATTGTGTTAGTTATTAACTTTTATTCCTATTTGTTTGCTTTTAATTACAATTCAACACTTTCTATTTAACTGACTATGATTAGAGTAGTAAGTTAGGATCTGACACTTAGCTAAGCCCTTTTCTATGAGAAATTCAACCTAATGAATACTTACATGTATTATTACTATAAAGGATCTAGCATGTTGGTTGGTTAAGAGTCAACATTGTTTTAAAATCTTTCAATTATAAAATTGGTGTCTTAAAATTACCACTATATTGCGTTGCCTTGATAACATGAATTTAGTATACATTTACTATGGTTAATATGTGTTATTTTAGATATTAATCAAGTCAATTTTATATTATTTTGAGCTTATTTGTTTAAATTTCCTTTTCAAGGACTTTGGGAACATTTTATGAAGTTTAGATAGTTTTTATCATGTTTTAGGCTTAATTGAAGAAAAGGAATTGATCGAGGAATAAAGCAAAGAAATTTTGAGCAAGAATTGAAGTTTAGAAAAGATCATAGCTACAAACGACGACTATAGTTTTGACTCGTTTTTTGTTCATCATGTAGTTCCATTGAAATTTCAAGATTTTGGACAAAGTGCAAGTGTACATCCAAGCTTCACAACCATGTATCTCCCCCATGGCTTGCCACAATTTTAGAATATTTTGTTTTTGTTAGCTATTTTTGTAATTTTAGGTCCACTTCTTATCTAATAGATAATTAGACCAAGGGTTATAGAGAGAGCCCCTTAAGCATAAGTCAATAGGCTATAGAATTACAATGGGGGCTCCTCTCCTTTGTTCTTTTCTTTTATTTTCATGTCTTTACTTTTAATTTCTTTGTAAATCGTTGTTAAACCCTAAGTTCTAAGTTGATTTTCATTAATAAAACTTGATATATAATTTAGCATATTACAATCTAATTGTGTTGTTTATATTATTTACTTTAATCCAATATACTAATTTTTGAGTTATTAGTAAAATCTATTATAGAGTTCACGAGAGCATGAAATATGATTAATTAACACAATTAAGCAAAACTAGGTAGCTAAAACGTTCAATAGTTTAATTTTTTTGAATTAAGGCAACTTAATAGTAGGATTCAAGGGTATTATGTGATCTAGCAACAGTCTATTTATAAGTAATTCAGGTAGAGAAGGTTTTAAGATTAAGAATTAAATAGAGATTTGAGTCTCGATAATTTGTAATAAGAATCTCTACGATCCAATATAGCATTTGAAATTGAATAAATTACTTAGAACTAGGTAGCAAACAACGCTACAGATTTCAAAGGAATTTGTTCTCTTTTTATTAATTTAATTTCTTTATTTATTTAATTATTGTTCTTGTTTAATTATTCTTAATTAAATTGAATTGTTTTATCTAGTTTTATTATTATTTTTCTTTTCTTTATTTATTTAGTTTATGCTCTTTAGTTGTCATTGCAATCCTCAATTTCCACCCTTAAATTATTCCATTAAATCTTTTACTGTATAAGTTAGTTAATTGAATAGTCTAAGGGTATAACTACTAAAAATAATCAAATATACTTCTATGTATGGTTCATCGGGAGATTCGCACTCAAACTCCTAATCTGTTTTATCTATACTATAACTTGACTAGATGCACTTGCTTAAGCAGCTAAGTGACCCCATCAAGTTTTTAGCACTGTTGCCGAGGAGCCAATAGATTATTCTAATTAGGAATTTAGCAAAAAAGCAAGATTCTTCGATTATTTTAACATATTTATAATATTTCTTTCCTTAGTTATTTTTGGTATTTTTCTTCCTTATATTATTACTAATTTTTTAATCTTTCCACTTTATCAGTAAGAGTAGTAATGGCAATATGGCGGAATTTGATATGGAGATTGAAAGGATAGTACAATATCTCCTATAGAGATATCGTGTTCAAATTAAAGGGATACAGCTAAAATTAAAGGAAGAGTTAGAAGATTCAAAGAGTGAGTAAGAAGTTGAAATTGAAAACATGGCATTGAACAAAGGTAACAACAATAATGACACCATGATATATTAGAGATATAGTACTCAAATTAACGATATACAGCTTAAATTAAAGGAAGAGATAAAAGATTTAAAGAATAAGTAGGAAGTTGAAATTGAAAGCATGGCATTGAACAACAATGATGACACCAATAAGACACTTAGAGAGTTCACCAAACCTATGGTGACTAGAGTTGAGGCCAACATCATAAGGCCTATAATTCATATAAATTCTCATATTCAACCTAACATCATCTAAATGGTTCAACAATTCATCCAACTTGATGGATTGACTAATGAGGATCCCAACAACCACATCTTAAATTTCTTAGAGATTTGTGTCATGTTCAAGATCAATGGTATTTCATATAATGTGATAAAATTGAGGTTATTTCCATTCTCTTAGTAAGGTAAGGCCAAGTATTAACTTAAATTTTTTTCCTAGAAGCTCAACTACAACTTAGGAATCTTTGGTAGAAAAATTCTAGGAAAATATTTCCACCCCGCTAGGATGACAAAAATTAGATATAATATTTTTACTTTTATCCAATTCAATGATGAGACCCTCTATGATACATGGTAGAGATTTAGGGAATTTTTAAGGAGGTGTCAACACCACAAACTACATTAGTGAATGCAAATTTAAACATTCTATAATGAACTTAATTATTCCATTTGTCAGATGATTGATGCTATGGTTGGAGGTACTTTGAGTGTTAAGATACCAGATAAGGCCCAATAGTTGATTGAAGGCATAGCAATGAATAATTCTCACTAAGATAATGTAAGAGCTAAGGAGAAAATGTTTGGAAAATATGAAGTGGATTCTATAGCTACGTTAATTGCTCATGTTGAAATTTAAACCAAAAAGATTGATGGATAAATGAAATTGGTTAATTTAGTGCAGGTTAAAGTTTTAGTTAAAACACTTATAACCTAAGTTAAAGAAATCATCCTAACTTCTCTTAGGAAGGCCAGCAATAACAACAAAAATGGAAATGTGCAACAACACAATAAAGACCCCAATGTTGAAGAATTGTTGCATAGATTCTTCTAGAGTTCAAATGTACAATTTCAAGCTATTGAAGTTGCACTAAGGAGCATGGAAGCTTTGTTAAGGAACTTAGAGCACTAGTTAGGACAATTGGCAAGAATGATCACTAAAAGGCCACTAAGAATTTTGCTTAGAAACATTATGCCAAATCCCAAACTAGTGGGATCGAAAACAAATTGAGGATAGAATAGTCAATCATTAAGTTAACAACATAAAATAAAAGCTCTCCTTATGAGGCAACCTAAGTTCAATCTGTTTAATTTTCAATTATTTTAGATTTTTTCATTTAGTTCATGTCATGAAATAAGTTAATTCAAGTATGATAATTTTGTGTTAGATTTTTTATCCTACTTTGAACAATTTTCACTAAAATCAACTTTTGAATTGTGTTTTTGCAATAATATTGAAGTTGTCATCCAATCCAATTGTTATTTGTCATATTTTTATGCTTCAATTTATGCTAACTTTTAGTTTTTCAAGTAATTCCAAGAATTGAGTCGAAGCAATCAAATTGGCATTAAATTTTCAAAATTACAAAAAGAACACAGCCAAAGTCTATACCCATGGACTTGGGTAGTAATCCTCTTAAAATTAATTTCAAGAGGAATTTGAAAAAATTTGGACCAATGGCATAGTCCATACTTAAAGACATGCCATGGATTTCCATTTAGATGTAAAGGAAAGGAATATAGCTACATTCCATGACAATAATCCATACTAGTGGTCACCTTTAAATTCAAATATGATGGGTAAGATTGTTCCCCTTCATTTTACACTTGTTTTCTCTCTAAAACACTATTTTCACTCAATATTCTCTCTACTCCCATACCGAAATCTTTCGAAACATCATGATCCTAGCTTATACACCTCAAATCTAAGGTACGTATATCATTCCTGTTTATTTATTTTTTTTAGATTTCTTGATAGATTGCATAAAAATTGAACTTTTAGTTAGGGTTTCATGAAGAACATTTGACATATACGTGTAGAAATCTTGATTTTTACGAATGATTTAGCCAATATAATGTAACGAAACATGTTTGTCATTCATCATCTACTAGAAATCACATGAAAAACGCATGGTTATTATGGATTATATGTGAGGGTGATTTTCCATGTTGAACAAAAGTGAGAGAAAGAGAAAGAAAGTGAAGGAAGTTAATGGAAAGTAAAGTTGATACTATTCTTGGCATGTGATGTATACAATTCATGTTGAGATTCAAAAACTTATTGTAATTAAATTTTTGTGCAATTAGAAAAATCCATGAACTCATGAACTCTTTAATACTGATTTGAATTGGTGATATGGATTTATTTCAATATGTCCAAAATACATGTTGGAATCAAGGGATTTGTCATTAATAATTGTACATGAATTAGACTGTAAAACACAAGTTTTCGATCTATTGTATATTAAATGCTAACGTTCATGTTAACCTAGATTATGAAATTATAGAACTATTTCAAGATTTAATTTAGTGTTTCATTGAGCTATAATTTCTTAATCAATGTCTTTAGGAATTAGCATGTCAATGTACAACATTTAACTACTTCAAGAACTTCTTATATAGCCAATTTATTTAATTATGAATAACAAGTTTAATGAAGTGTATATTAAATGCTAATGATCATGTTAATAGAAATTATGAATAACTATAGGATTTAATCTTGAATTAGTCCTATAATTTTATTAATCCATGTATCTAGAAATTAGCATTCTATTATACGATATTTTGTTAATTCAAAGAGTTTCTCATGTTGATAAGAAGCAATAAACTAGAACTAATTTATTAATCTTATTAGCTTCTTTAATTAGTAATTATGTAACATGAATTGGTTTCTTTTCGTCAAATTTGAATCTCTTTTCCCTTTCCATTTCAGATCATGTCAACGTTTAAACATACTATATGTAAGAACTCAAGCACCCTCCATCAACATCCTCTCCTAGCATTTAACCACTTTCGACAGTGAAAGAGATATATCCACTTGTCCAGACCACTTACTTGAATTAGGATGTACTGACCCAAGTTAGATACAACGATAAAGTTTAATAGTTGATTGAGTTCGATAGGTAGGATCAGATTCTAACAGTTAATGAACCAATATACAAGGACTTGACTTTGAGGTGCTCATTACATTTAGGTTAGCATTTGATAATATCGAGCTAGGTAGGCAAAATACTATATATTTTAGGTGTAATGGTTAGAAGGAGACCATGTCATATGATGAGTCGAATGTTAGAATGGGTCTTTATTCTCTAGATTATGTTGGGATCTAAGAATATAGGGAATTTCCATATAAGCTACCTTAGGGCATTTATGAATCTTTTATTTGGAATGATTTGACTAATCATGAAAGAGGAGCTTATGACCTAAGGAATTCTAAGGCTTCTAACTTGAGAGATTCTATTCTTAGGTTAGTATATTGTATTTTGGCTAAAGGTTTCACTGGTAAAAAGAATAACTAAGGGGTTGTTAATGAGAGGGATATTTTATATTTGCATAGTATTACTAACAAATGACCCCTAAATTTAGGTGTTAGGATAGTTTAGGTCCTTAGGAGCTAAGTTACTAAGGTTCAATTGAAGTATATTTTTACAGGTATTTTGATCACCCATCTAGCACGAAACACTCCTTACTTCCATAGTATTCCATACATGTTAGCAGTAAATGCCCTTACTCTCTTAACTTATGAATTCATCAAAGCCATGAAGTTACCTCCAGCATTCGAAGATCCATTACTTGAGCCGGTGAGGTTACCTCATCATCATCGCAACCGTGATCAAGTTCATCATCATCCTCAATATTTAGCAAACTTAAGAGGATGATGAGGAAAATTCGAAAAAGCAGCGAATCCTAATGCATGAAGTAGATAGGGCTAAGGCTAAATGGAGTACAATCCTTGCGTACCTAAGAGTCTAGCTACCACTATTACCATCCATGCTAGAGCTTGACTCAAATGAGGAGTCAATGGAAGAAGAGTTTGAGGAGGAGGATGAGGACGAAGAGGATGAAGAATGATTTCCTTTACACTTGTTCTTCATTTTTAATAAGACTTGGTATGCTAATTTTTATTTATTATTGGATGATTGTACTTCTAACTCACTTTCTATTACTCTTTCAAGATAATTGTTTTTACTTTTGACATTTTGTAAGTTTGTAAGGTCCTAACACATGGGTACTTGAATTACTAGTTTTATTTAGTTTATCACGTCTAGTTAACTTTTTCTTTTTCCTTTGTTTGTTAGTTCATTTTTAACATAAAGAAAACAATGTGCTTAAATAATTTAATGAAATTCAGAGTTTGGACTTTAGTTTTTCTTAAGGATTTAAACCAAGGAAGTCCCAATTCTTTTTCCATTGTTATTTTTATTTTTTATCCACTTATATTTTAATTTTCATTATTATTATGTATATTGAGGACTATGTATAACTTAAGTGTAAGGGGAAAGGATATATTATGTACGTTAATACATTTATATACTCAAGGTTTTGAATATTTTTCTTCAAATTCTTAGAAATTTGCAAACACTACCCTTAGCACAACCCCCCACCCACTAATATATTAAATAAGCATAAAAATTCTTTTTCAAATTTGCCCAATTATGTTATGAGTTTAGAACACTTTGCTGAATTTAAGTAATTAGATCTCCATGATTTAGAGTACCCTGTTACTTAAGCTTAACTTAGGATTAAGATAGATATGGATAAGTTAAGGAATAGTTATTTATATTTTTAAGCTTAATTATAGATAATAGTTATATATCCTTCTTTTTCAAAAAATTTTAAATTAAATGAACAATAGAGAATTGTCCTTTGAAAGTTGCTTGAAAAATCAAAGTAATTGGAAGTATTAATTGATTAATTAAATTAAGAAGAGAATTGCTAATAATTGGTAAGGATTGATCTCGGTTCTTCAAAAGAGCAAGACTTTTTTCCATTGCCAATTGCAAAAAGAAGAGGAAATTTAATTAAAGTTGTTAAGTATTGACCTAAGCCTCTTAGAAGAGTGAGGTGCCTTCCTATTGACAACTACTAAAGTAATTAAATGAGAAAAATTAATAAAGATCGACCTTAGTTCATCAAAAGAGTAAGTTGCTTTCCTAATGCTAATCAAGCTTCAATTAAGAAAATCAATTTAACTTTGAAAAGCCTCTTAATGAAAATTGACAAAAGTAGAGGGACAATTAGAAGATGAATTAATATAAAACATCTAGTCTATAGTTTCTCAATTAAATATAATTAGGGAAGATTTCTCTCCTCTTAAGTTACAGTGAGAAAATCTCTATAACTTTTTCTTAATTGGTTTACATTTGTTTTAATCTCTAGTTTAATTTTTCTTTAAGTGATGTGACTAGCTTTGAATTTTTTAGATCCATCATTAAAATTCAATAGTTCTTAAGTTGTTGTTATATAAGTGTTCTAAAGGTATTATGAAGTTAAGGCAAAGGGTTCTTTTGAAAAATTTTTGCTAAGATATTCAAATTTGAACGTGCGCTTCCCTAAGAACTGTTTATAAGCATCTTATCCTTATGATATTTTTCCTTTGATTTTTATTGTTTTGCATGAGAATAAGCAAAAGCTTAAGTGTAGGCGCATTTGATAAAATGAATTTAGCATACATTTTCTATGGTTAATTTGTGCCATTTTAGATAATAAACTAGTCAGTTTTATATTATTTTCAACTTCATTTGTTTAAACATCATTTTTAGGGACTTTAGGATCATTTTAAGAAATGTGAAAGGTTTTTATCAAGTTTTGGGCTTAATTAAGAAAAGGCACTGATTAAGGAATAAAGAGGAGAAATTTCAAGCAAGAATTGAAGTCTAAGGAAGATTAGAATTGGAGACCATAGCCATGGTTCCTACTCGTGTTCCCTTCATCATGCAATTCCATTAAAATTTCAAGATTTTCAAACAAAGTGCATGTATACACTCAAGCTTTACGGCCGTATACCTCACCCTTGAACTTGCTATAATTTTATAATCTATTATTTTTGTTAGGTTTTCTTTGTAATTCTATATCCACTACTTATAAATGGATGTTTAGACCCAAGGTTACAAAGAGAGCCCCTTAAGCATAAGTTAGTATGGTATAGGATTATAAGGGGCCTCCCTCTACAAACCAAAAATAAAGAGTGACACAAGAGATGTTGTTAAGGTTTTCAACATTCAATTTTAGAGCTGGCATAGTGTAGTCTATTCAATGTGTTCATTTGAGTGCTGATACTATAAAAGGAGCTCGAGATTGCAGCGCCTATAAATTTGCATCACCAATGCAACCGAGATTGGCATAAGGTAAAAGATCTAAACTCATATCAATTTAATTTACTACATGGATCCACTAGGGTTTTAAGGATTCAAATTTATTCAAGAAAAAAAAATCCGCTACGAAAAGAGTTTTTTCAATCCCTAAATCCCAACAATGGAATCAAAGCCACTTACGGTTTCAATTAAGTTGATTTTGTGTGTTATATGATGCATGATACATATGAATGAGTTTTGATGATTAATTTGAATTAATGCCTATTATGGAATGTGTAATTGTTAAATCGATTTCCATACATATGATGTGAATGAATCGCATAAGTAATCAATACGGGTCAATGTTATATATATATATATATGGTAGATTGTTTAATTGTTGAATGGATTGGATGTAATCAGATTACAATGGATTCATTGTGTTCGATGTGGTTGAATACTGATATAATCATCTGTTTTTTAGGGTTAAATAGATTTGATGTAATTAGATTACTGTAGATTACTATGTTTTATATTGTTAAATACGGATTGTTGAATCATTGAGTAGATCTAATGTTTAGCAATCGTCTATTTTAATGAGACCACCATGCTAACTATTCATAGCGCAATAATTAAAATTGATTAATATGGACCATCGATGTTATATATGCATATTACAAATGTGATTTATGTTATATGCATAGTGCCTAGCATGGCCTCTCTTGACCTATGTGATTAGTAGGTTTTATTTTTTTGTTTAATGGGTTGTAATTTCATAAATGCAGCTTGTGTCATTTTTGTTTTGTTATAATTTAATTTTACTAATGGTAGTAAGATTTTATATATGATATTTTCATTATTATAATCAAGAGATACAGATGTTAACAAGGTTATTCCTAGTCTATGGTGATGGAGAAGTAAGGGTTGTGATCAAGATACAGGAATAATTTTCATCTCATGTCCATGGAGATGGACATATACCTATTCTTAACTATTGATCTTTATATTAGCTTATGAAAATCAATATAGTTTAAGGGTCATGCTATGATACGTTTATTTTATTCCTTTTTTGAGTATGATATGTCATTCATGATGATATATATATATATATATATGATACCATGTATGCGACTATCCATTATTAGTATCTATTAAAATATGATAATAAAATGGAATATTAGTAATTAAAATCCCTCAACAAATTTTAAATCAAATGCCACCCATAATTTCACACCTGTCAAGACTTCAATCATCAAAATGTAGGTTTGCTAAAGTAGAGTACATTATGTTATCTTAGTAAGGTCGGATAAGTAATGGTGCTACTCATAAGTTTAATATAGTTGAACTTAATTAGGCTATCAAAATGGTTTTGGGCCTAAGGCATTAGATGGGATAGAAACATGTTGGGACATATGATGTCAAAATCCTACAAAGTATTTAAGAGTTGCATGTGATGTAATTGGTAGAGTTACCTACCTAAATAACTTAACTTTAAGTGCTATGCCAAAGCTAACTTAAAGTTAGGTAAAATATGGATCTTAGCCTACTAAAATGCAATAATTGAATGTAACTACATTAATATTAAGGGTTATTGATTTAGTAGGATTTTTTAAAATTATGTCGCAAAATAATGAACGTTGCATATTTAATTGTAGATTAATGGTTGTAAACAACACCTTGACATTATCATTGTGATTAGTCCTTGAGAAGAACAAGTTGATTGAAACTAATTTCCTCGACTAGTTCAAAAACTTAAGAATTGTTCTTAAGCAAGAAAGGAATCTCTATGTCCTTAATCAACCCATTCTTGAGGAGCCTCCAGCTATTGCTTCAAGACCTCATAAGTATGCTTATAACAACCATTCTAATGACTCTCTTAATGTAGGATGCTTAATGCTTGCTACCACAAGCCCATAACTTCAAAAGGATCTAGAGCACATGAAAGCTTATGAGACGGCAACCTATCTCAAGGAAATGTTCCAATAACAAGCAAGACAAGAAAGGCATGAGACTACCAAGGCCTTGCGTTCTTGTGAAATGGTTGAGGGAAAGTCAGTAAGTACCCATGTTTTGAAAATGAAGGGTTACATTGATCATCTTAAGAGGCTTGGATTTCTCATAAGTCAAGAGTTGGCAAGAGATTTGATCTTAAATTCATTACTAGATAGTTATGACTAGTTTATCATGAACTATAATATGAATAATATGGAGAAATCAATTTTTGAACTACATATGATACTAAAAATCGTAGAGCACAGCATAAAAAAGAAGCCTAGCAATGTTTTAATGATTTAGAAAGGGAAGGGGATGAAGAAGAAGGGTAAGGGGAATGGAAAAGCAATGAAGAATTCAAAACCTAAGCCTAAGCTTAAACCAAAGGCAAAAACTCTTAAGAAGGAGTTTGTTTCTTCTACAATGAGTTAGTCTTTAGAAGAGGAATTGCAAACTTTACTTGGAAGATCTAAAGAAAAAGAAGAGTAGTAAGACTACTACTTTAGGTATTTATGCTATAGAAATTAATTTATCTACTTCTACTTCATGGGTAATGGATACTTGATGTGGATCTCAAATTTATACAAATGTGTAGGGTCTCAATAGGGGTAGAGAGCTAAAAAAAGGCAAAATCGACTTACGAGTGGGAAATGGAGCAAAAGTTGCTACTTTAGCAGTAGGGACTTATGAGTTGATTTTACCTAATAGGCTTTTGTTAGTTCTAAACAATTGCTTTTATGTTCTTGCTTTAAGTAAGAATATTATTTCAATTTTATGTTTAGACAATAATGGATTTTCATTGATTATTAAGAATAATAAATGCTCCATTTATTACAAAGACATGTTATATGCAAATGCTAATTTACATGATGGTCTTTATGTTCTAAACCTTAAGTCTAATATTGGAACTATTTATAAAATAACTACTGAGGGATTTAAATCAAAGGATTTAAACAAAACCTAACTATGGCATTGTTGCCTTAGCCATATATATGAGAATCGCATATCAAAGCTCCATAAAGATGAACTTTTACACTCATTTGACTTTGAGTCATTTAATGTTTGCAAGATTGTTTATTAGGCAAGATGACTAAGGACCCTTTAATTGGACAAAATGAAAGGGCAATTGATTTTTTGGGACTAATACATACTAATGTATGCAATTCATTAAGCGTCACTATTAGAGTTGGTTATTAGTACTTCATCACATTTGCTAATGATTTCAATAGATGTGGGTATGTCTATTTGACAAGGCATAAATCTGAATCATTTGAAATTTTGAAAACTTTTCAAATTGAAGTACAAAATCCACTTAGCAAAAAGATTAAGGCACTTCTATCCAATTGAGGTGGTGAATATCTAAGTCAAGAGTTTACTAATCATCCTAGAAATTGTAAGATTATTTCACAATTAATTCCACCTGAAACACCATAATGGCATGGTATATTTGAAAGGAGGAATAGAACCTAAGATATGGTTTGATCTATGATGAGTCAAATAGATCTTCCTTCATCCTTTTAGGGTTATGCCTTAAAACAATATCCCTTTTAAAGTAGTTGAAAAGACACCATGTGAGATATGGATTGGGAAGAGACTTAGTTTATCTTCTCTCAAGATTTGGTATTCTGAAGCTTATGTAAAACGTCAAGTCTCAGAAAAATTAGGACCTAAATATGACAAATGCCTTTTTGTAGCATATCTAAAAGAAACTAATGGATCCTATTTCTATCATCCTTTTGAGAACAAAGTGTTTGTTGCTTGGAATGGCATCTTTTTGGAAAAGGAGTTTATTTTTGAAAGGATCAATAGGAGTAAAGCACATCTTGAAGAAGTAAGAGATCCATAAAATGGCATTGAACTGCCAATAGAAACTTAACAAAACTTACAATTAGTTGTTGAGCCTCCATAAGTAACATAAGGCCTATGAAGGTCTGGTAGGGTATAGCATGAACCTAAGAGATATGTATTTCTCTTAATAGATAGTCATGATGTGTTGCTCGTGGATCAAAATGAGCCCATTACCTATCAAGAGGCCATGTTGGGTCTAGACTCTAAGAAATGGCTGGAAAGTATGGACTTTGATTGAAATACTTGAAGGTACTAAGACCATTAGATATACATGGGTTTTCAAGAAGAAAATTGACATAGATGGTAACGTGCATACCTTTAAAGCATGAGTAGTAACAAACTCATGGTATAGACTATGATGAAACCTTTTCACTAATTAACATGCTTAAATCCACTAGGATCCTTGTTGCTATAGCTACGTATTATGATTATGAGATTTGGTAAATGGATGTCAAAATAGAGTTTCTTAATGGAAACCTAATTGAGGATGTGTATATGGCATAGCTTGAGGGTTTTATTCATCTTGAGGATTTTGTAAAAGTTTGCAAGCTTCAATGAGTTTGGATTCCTTAAAAATGAAGATGAACCTTACGTTTATATGAAAATTAGTGAGAGCATAGTTGTATTTCTAATGTTGTATGTAGACGACATATTACTCATTGGACATGACATTTCTACCTTATAGAGTATCAAGTCTTGGTTAAGGAAGTGTTTCTCAATAAAAGACTTAAGCAAGGCTGCCTAAATCTTAGGCATTAAGATCTATAAGGTTAGATCAGAAAGGCTCATTGGCTTATGCTAGAATGCATACATAGACAAAGTTTTGAATAGGTTTAGTATGCAAGATTTGAAAAGAGGATTCTTGCCAATGTCGCATGATATAAATGTTAGCAAGACTCAATGTCCTATAACAAAGGATGAATGAGATTGCATGAACAAGATTGCTTATGCTTTAGCTATTGGATCAATCATGTATGCCATGTTATGTACTCAACTAGATTTATCATATACATTAAGCATAACCAATAAATACCAGTTAGATCTGGGTGAACCTCACTAAACAGTAATCAAGAGTATCCTTAAGTACATAAGAAGAACTAAAGATGTATTCTTGATATATGGGGGATTGGAAGATGAGCTAGTTGTAACTATTTACACTAATGCAAGCTTCCAATTTGACAAGGATGATTTTAGATTATAATCAGGATATGTATTTTGCTTGAATGGAGGTGTAGTAAGTTGGAAAAGCTCAAAGCAAAACACTATAGTAGATTCTACAACTAAAGCTGAGTATATAGCAACATCAAATGCAGCTAAGGAGGTAGTTTAGATTAAGAAGTTCATCATTGAACTAAGTGCTATTCCTAGCATTACAAATCTTTTAAATCTTTATTGTGATAATAATGGTACTATTGCATAAGCTAAGGAACCTAGATCACATTAGCGATCTAAATACATACTTAGATGCTATCATCTTATTCGAAAGATCAACGAGAGAAGAGATGTCAAGATATGCAAAGTATTAACTAGTGACAATGTTGTTGATCCACTTACCAAAGCTCTTATATAAGCAAAGCATGATCATCATCCTAGGTCAATAGGTAGTAGATACATATATGATTAAGCTTAGTGTAAGTGGAAGATTGTTAGAGATTATACCCTAGACCAATTTTGGATATTGTCATTATTATATTTTATGAATTAAGAGGCATTTATTATTATATTGTTTACACATTTACTCTATACTATTATCCTTGAATAATCATATAGTTATTCTAAATATCGCTAGATGCTCATTATTATGGGAATAATAATGAATTAAATCTCGTATGCGATTTGATGATAATCATGGGATGTTTATTTGTATAGAGATACAAATTAAACTCATAAGTACATGTTAGAGAACTATGTACTAGACCAACCTGCTATGGGGTCACTACATGGATTAATATCATAAGTGATTCTCATTATAACAATGTCATTGCATCCTTAGACCTAAAATCACCATGGATTCCAACATGATGAACATTATGATTTGACTCAATCAAATGTTATCTTTAACCAAATAATTATAAAGGTTGTGATTGGGCATAGTATGAATCATGTAGAGAGAGATAAGTGATTATGATAGGATTTGTCTATTCATTATGAGATAGATATCTCTAAGCCCCTCAATAAGTAAGACTAAGAAATGCATGGCCATGCTTAAATGAATTAACTGTATGATAATTTTGATTTGTCATATCATTCTACTTGGAGATCAAGAAATGATAAGGTTGAACAATATAAGGGTGACACTATTTGTCATGAACTGAGAACGGTCTAATCGTGGTAGATACCGTATACTGTATAAAGAACCCTTGATTGGTTACCTTTCCAATCATGAACTCTTTACACAATATATAAGGCTCTACAACTACTAGCTTCCTAAGAACATATAGATCTACATGATATCATGACATAAATATAATTATATAAAATTTAAACTACAAAGTTTACAGTAAGCAGTAATTTAGTACTTTTAGGTCTATATTACTGATAAAACAAAAGAACATAAGCAAAAGTCTATATAATCAGTTCTCTCAACACATTGGATGGCCTGCTCTTACCTAGGTGCCCAAGCTAACCTATAACATCCCCTGGCTAGCCTCAACGAATAAGCTATCTTGCAGCAAAAGTCTAAGGGCGTATAAGCCTAAGCTTAGTGAGCAAAACCCTTAGCCATACCACAAGCAAGTTATCAATACATTATATTCACGCATATGAATGAATGATCAAATAGATTGCCAAACAATACGTATAGTTAACTAGTCCATATACGTAGCTCAGATTTAACATCCTCCAAAGTTAGGGTTGGAGTATACACGGCACCAATCAAATCCCGATATTATACTAGACCTTACTTTACTATGGAACTCCACATTCTGTACTTAAATCAAACAAGTCCTTTATTTTCATAAAAACTAAGTTCTAGTATAATCGTAAGTGGGTCCCCGCAATCCACACTCACCTTTAAATGGAGGCCTCTAGACTTGACCTTTAGCCAAGTGGTTAGCACCTTTAATGCTTAGTATTCCCGCGGGCTAAGGTAAGGTCATTTTGTACGAGTGCACCATATAAACTAATAAATTTATAATAATAACCCCCGAATGACCTCTCTCTATCTTCGTGTGATGTGATGGTCGGAATTATGTCTATGCAATACATGTTAATGCATGTACCAGTTTCTTCTTATGAGCCGAGTATAGTTAAGTCCAATTGTGATGTGACCATCCAGTAGTACACACAATCATTATCTATACTACCATGCAACAAACAAAGTATTATTCGTACTTAAGGTAAATTCACAATTCAGCACACAATACATACACGAGCATTTCTCGACCCTATACAACAATCAATTAACAATATCATTTAGGTCCACTATCTATAATCACAAACAAGCATGGAATCATCAGGTAAATACTTAGCCATGACGACTCGCTCTAGTCATAGTAATCAATCGGGAGATCCTCGTCCGTGTCAAGATCACCTAATCATTATGATATAATAACGATAGTAAGCAATTGAATTAACTAGTAATTCTAGATATTTATTTACCTAATCCTACTTAGATTACTATTAATTTTTATCCGATTAGACTTTATCACTAATCATATGTAACTTTTTAATTCTATTTCTAATATTTATAAATTTATAGTCGTCTTTCATCGTTTTCGGACATATGTTCATACAGTGATGTTCATTTTGAACGTTAAAACCAGTGTTTTACGATATAGACTAAATTTATCGAAATTCTAACTATTGAAGCTTAATTATTCTTATTGCCTAATTTCATGTTCTATTTTAGTAGTTAATGATTTAATTAGCCATTAATTTTTACACTTAAATGATCTTATGGGTTATTATTTTAGAGGCTTATGTCATCACTTATATCATCGTTTATGTTATCATTTGCTTATGTCATCATGTGATTATGTCATTGCTTTCATCATCCATTACATATGTACTCTTATCCTTATGTATTCATACACTTTATATATATGGTATATATATATTTATACTTCTAACATACTAGTATGTATACTTATGTATTTATACATATACTAGTACACATACCCATATACACATATGGTGACATACCTATTTTTATACGTATTTTCATATGCCTAATGTTCCCTCTTAAGAAAGCTTCACAAATTTCTTATTTTTGTACTTTAAGGGTTTATTTAGCAAGGTATATGTATGTATAATCAGTACATACCTCTTTTTAGGTTATGTATATAATGGGTACTTATGTACTAAGGTCTTCATACATGTATTTATCAAGTGTACTCTTACATACACATATACTTAAGCATATGTACATGTGTTCTTCTTCTATTTACTAAGGATTCCTACACTTCTAAGCATGAATATGAAGCTTCCACTTCCAACAACACATATGCACACATTATACCAAATTTCTACACTAACCTAACTTATATAACTAACTACTACATAAGATAGAAAATCATATGATAACATACCTTTTCCTCCTTGATTTATGATAGTGGAAATTGTAAAAGTGAAGTGAGAAAGTGTTTGGAATTAAGGAAGCAAGGGGGTCATGGTTTTGGAAATGGAGAAAAGGACTTGGTCTTATGTTGTTTTGTGTTTGAAAAGATGAGGACAAGTGGGGTCTAAGTGAGGAGAGGTGTAAACAACAAAAGGAGGGGTGGAATTGGAAAAGAAAAATGAGTAGAAAGCTAAAGAGAAAGGAAGGAATTCTCTAGATGATAATGATATTTTGTTGACTTTTCAACATGTTGACTTAGTCAACCTTTGACTTGGTCAATATTTCAAATTTACATGTAATCTAAGTGTACATAATAAAAGAATTAGGGGAAATTAGGAAGAAAATTAAGGAAATAAGAGGAAACATAGCGTTTAGTGAAATGATTAGTAAGAATAGGTAATGAAATCTTCCTTTAGGTATTTATATCCTATATACATCATTTAGTAGGCTACTTGATGTAATTATCATGAAAAATATCATTTAGAGTACTAATACTTACTATATGTAGTATAATCATCAACTAAACTTTTAACCCTATATAATACTAACCTATTTATATACATAGAAGATGAATGTAATTTATGATGCAATATCTTAGTTCCTAAGGGATTAGTTTAGTATTATATGTATTTATGAATGATTGAAAGTTATCTTTAATCTTTTACTAATGATTTGGTAAAATAATAAGATTATATTATCAATTAGGGTTTAAGGGTAAATTATAGTGAATTAGTGCTTTTATATCCTTAAAGTTATAATTTTAGGGTTTTTATCACTTTTGGATGAAATCTTTAGTATTTACATACATTTAGGGTAGATAAATTTTATATACGATTAATTAGTTATTTTAGGGTTTTCACTTCTACTAGCCTTGTCAACTCTTAGAAAAATCTAACACACTTAAGTTTACTTCAAATGTTAGGTCAAAAAATTTAGAGGTTTACACTATTCATGCCTTATGTTTAATCTAGATATCGTTTGACAAAGGGATTATGACATAAGTTATGAATTAGGCAAATTTAGATTGTCGATCTTTGGTTAATTTGGGTAGACATAATGCCTTATTAGAGGTCACTTATGTCTTATAGGCTTGAAAGGAGTTTCGACCTACTCCTAACATTAAGTAAACCTATAGAGTCGCATACAAAGAATGGACAAAATAAGCTATGAGTTTATTTTGATTAAGCCTTGTAGGAAGTATTGAAATATTTATTATTCTTAGTGATTTAAGAATGATAAATAATTATGTTTATTATCTTTGCTGAAAAATAATAAATAGCGTATTTAATATTATTAATATCCTTTAATATCTTGCCAATCACATAATATCTTATATGAGATATTTTCGTTGGTCTAAATACAAATATAGATAACTCTCTATTGGGGTTACGCTGACATTATATTGCTAACACTATACTCATAGAGAAACTCTACAAACAAAAAACATAGAGTGATACATGAAATATTGTTAAGGTTTCTTGGATTTGATTTTGGTTCTATCATACTACAGTCTACTCAATGTATTCGATTGAGTATGGATACGATAAAGGGAGCTCATTAGGTTGCAACGCCCATAGATTGACATCACCAATGTGACCTAGATTCTCATAAGGTAAAAGATCTAAACTCATAACAATTTAATTTATTTCATGGATCCACTAGCATTTTAGGGATTCAGATTTGCTCAAAAAAAAAAAATTCTACCGCAAAAAGTGTTTTTTAGATCCCTAAATCTCAACACAACCAACTTTAATGTAATGGATTAAATTCCAATAAGATGAAAATCTAAGTTTAAAGGAAGTGAAAGAAAAGTTCAACACAAGAGATGTACTGAACTTCCGAATTGATGAGATGGGAGTGCTAAGATACAAGAACAAAATTTGTATACCTCATAATGCAAAGCTAAAGAGGTAAATTATGGATGAAGCTCATTCTATAGTTATACTCTACATCTTAGGGAAAATTAGATGTATCATGATTTAAAATCATTATTTTGGTGAAAGGTAAGAAAAAAGATATAACACAATATGTGTCAAGATGTATTGTATGTCAACAAGTGAAAGCTAAACACCATAGACCCAATGAATTGTTGTAACCATTAGAAATACCTTAGTGGAAGTAGAATCATGTTATTAACGAAGGGAGGTAGAAATATATAACCTATACTTGTGCAACTAGGTTTGGTACTTAATTTAAGGCGTTATGGAAGCTAACCCAATTAAGTTAGATATCTATGAGGGGATTAGCAATAGTAGTGAAGGAGTTCCTTGGGGTTCAGAATTTTAAAATATAATAAAATATTTAAAATGTAGTTAAAATAGTGAAAAATTGCTATATTATTATATAATTATTGATAACACGCGAAGTAGGTTCTGAAAATTAACGAACACGTAGAGATTAATTATAGGAATAATATAATTAATATTATTGTACATAAAACAATGTACAAAAGACATGTATGCATATTCGGTATAATTATTATGTCAATATATGTACCTATAATTATCGAAAATACTTGAAATGTATAAATATTACAAAATAAGTAAGGAAATTAATGAAAAAATTACTAAGACATCTAAAATTATTCTATGATGCATGGAAATGTGAGAAAGCAAGATTTAGATGAAAATATAACTTTTGGACACCTAATCTAAGTCCTTACACTTGTGCTAGAGGGTAAGAAAATCAAAACAATATCAAACTCACTTATAAATAAAATTATCATATGCTATTTGGACATTGTTTAGCCAATTATGAATTAGGAAAAATATTTTAGAATGAGAAAATAGTAAAAGAAACTGTAGAAACAAAAATTTAGGAAAGTAGTGTACAAAATATGGGTTTTATAGGTTCCTAAAGAAGACAGACAACTATAAGTAAGGTTGGATCACCACTTGAAGGAAGAGCACCAACTTAAGCAGAATGATAAGCTCACCTTCCCTTATAGTAGTCAAAGGTTGAGTTTGCATGAGGAACTCAAATTTCAAAATGAATTTCCAAAATTTTGAGTGCTAACATGAGGTCCTCAAGAAAAATGTCCTATGTATTAATTTTTTATCAGGTTTTTGAAAAACCAGTTCATGTAGTTTCAATCTAAAATTTTATGAGTATGGTCTTAAGATGTGATTTTAATGTTATCTAAAATTTTATGAGTATGCTCTTAAGATGTGATTTTAATGTTATGTAGTTGAATTATTAAAATTAAGTCTTCAAATTTTTGGAAAATTTTCATTGTAGTCTAAACGGTGCGTTGGAGGTGTTGTTTTACAATGGAACTTAATTAATTCTTTATAAAATCATAATATAACATATATTTACCTACATGTAGCAGTGAAGAATAGTTATTTATAAGTTTAAGAATGATGAATTTCAAGTGGAAAAGAGTATTACATGGTTAAAAGTTGATTTTTCAAGTTTTAATGCATTTATAAATGTCGAGCCTAGTTTTTTGCCCTCTTGGTTTTTTTTTATAAGATTAGGTCTTCTTTAAATCGACCAGTAGTAAACCCTTACCCATTTAATATTAACCCTCAACTAAGGTTTAAAGAAAGCTATCTTTTCAACTTAAAAAGATTTGGAGTCATCACCCGACTGGAGTTAGGAAGAGAGGTTAAGTTATAACTAATTGGGTAGATTGGTTATAACTTAGATACCGGTCAATCGATTAAAAAAACAAACTAAGTTACAAAACGACTTTTTGAAAATCAAAGAATTTGGATTTGGGGCTTAAGATTTTTAAACCCTTACGGATACCATTGATTTTCTAAAATTAACTTTAATCTTTAAAAATCACCTTTTTATTCTATAAGATAGAACTCAATTTAACTATTCTAATTGGACAAATGAAATAATCTAAACTAAAGAAAAAGGATTTTTTTTTTTCATTTTTATCATTACCCTTTTGGGTGCTTACGTACTTGCTATTCAGATTAGACGTATATAGTTCTTTTTTAATGAAAACTTTAGCAGGTTAAATTGATTTTAATTTGGAAAACATGTCGGATTTACATTTTTAGTCTAATTTGGTTCATTTAAGGAAATTTCTAAAAAATGAAGGTTCTAGATTAAACTTTTTATTTTTTGGAAAATCTAAGAGGGCCCTAATTTTTTAAAGGGATAATTTATTCTTATTTTCTTTTGAAAAAGACATTTTTCTAAGGGAGAAAAAATATTTTTCCTTACCCTAATTATTTTATTTTATTTTTATTATATCACCTTATTTATCTATTACTTATTTGATTTTATCTAAATTTATTTAAAAATGAATAAATAAATAAATAAAATAAAACAAAATTGCTCTTTTTCTTTTTTTCTTTCTTTTTTTTTTCTTTTTCTTTTCTTCCCTTTTTTTATTTGATTACATTTACATGGATACAATATTAAATAAATAAATAATAAAAAAAAAACTGAACAATTGAAATAAAAAGAAAACAAATCAAATAGAAAAGAGGTCGAATCAGATGCTGGATCAAGTATGTAGGTCTGAGTACGAGTTGGGGCTCTGGATCTAAGTTAGGTCAAATACTGAGTTCGGGTCACGGATTAAGCCAATGATGAAGAAACAATTCTAACTTGTCCTAGGTTGCTTTGAGTGGTTCGGAGAGGAATTTTAACTGGGAAACTGCACTTTTGTGTGTTTCTTATTGGTGAACCTAGATGTAGGAGCAATGCCTTGGCTTGAAGTGGTGGTTTAATGAGTTTTCAAGGTGGCAGCTGACGGTGGTCTTAGAGTCTTCTGCGTGGTGGTTGCTGGGGGTTGGTTGAAGGTTGAGTCTTGAGTTACTGATGATGCTAGAGCTAGTAGAGGTGGTAGATTTATTCGAAAACCACTGTAGGGTGGTGGTTTTTTAGAGAGAGAAAGGAAAAATCGAAAGCTAGAGAGAAAGAGAACTCAGAATTGAACTTGTAGGGGGTGTTTTTGATTCATACCGCCCATGGAATGCTTCCTAAGCTCCCTTTTATAGCTCTTGAACAATCAATTATGAATGGGACAGTCCAAAAATGGATTTGTTGCAAAAATTTGAATTAATGGGTTTTTACTGCATTTGACTCGAAATCATTGCTTTCAATCTTCATTTTGACTCCTCAAATGAGTGACCTTAAACGAGAAATGGATACCAATTCGTAGCATCCCAATTCTTCTTTTGATATTCTCATTCAATTTGATAAAATCTTGTAGAAAAGTGCGTTTAAATCGAGTCCAAAAAGGATGGTTCACGTTGTTTTTTTTTTTCCTTTTCTTTTCTTGCTATTCACGTTTGAAACAGGGACAATAATGGCTTGCTCATTTGTGTTGGCTAATAAGAATCCAACACAAGGCATGTTTAGGGGAAAAGAAAAGAAAACACGCTTTGATGTGCTCTAGGGGATTCGAACTTCCACCTTCTTTGCATATGGGATGTGTCTTTTACCAACTACACTAGTACTAATTTGTGATGAGTGCTGGCATTGCAAGTCTATATTGGACACATCTGGCTTGGATCGAAAATAAAAATGGTATAAAGTACCTTACGCGCGGATTGAACCCAAAATCTATTTGTTAATTTAGAATGCAAGACCAATGACTTAACCATATGGGTTGTTGGCCCATGCCAATAAACTATATTTAAACTATGAATCAATCCTAAATTAAATTAAACCTAATGACCCTAATACAATTTTGAATGCTTATCTTAAGAAATCTATATTTTGAACAGTACGGCTAAAAGAAAGTTCAAATTTATTATTATTATTATTTATTACTCATATTTTTTATTTATTATTTTTTTAGATTTCCCATTTTTTGGTATTTTTCCAATTCTCTTATTATTTTTGTGCATTTTCTTATTTTTTTTAATTTTTGTATTTCCTTAAAATTGCTATTTTTCCTAAATTTCTTAATTTTTTAGGTTTTCTTTAATTTCTAATTTTTTTTTGTGTTTTTCCTAATTTAGGACCTATTGAGAGAACAAAAATAATAAAAATAAAATAAAGGGGGTGAAAATTGAGTATCTATAGTAAATTAATGGATGATAGAATGGAAAGGGTAAGAATAATTGTAGTACTTAAGTGATGTTTACTATTATGTAAGGGTTTACAGTTTTACAAACTTATTGTAGTTGGAGTTTATGTTAAATAGTAAGATGAAGCAATAGCAACAGGGATAGAAAGTGTGTCCAAAAGTAGGTTAAAATGTAGTTTAATAGTGAGTAACTTAAATACACTAAAAATATGGTATAGGTTAGAGAGTGGTTTATACCTGAACATTATAACTACTTTGAAGTCAGAATGTAAGTCAAAAACTCATTAAAGAAGAACCTAACTTAGGATAGTAAGTTAGGACTTTAGTCAAAACTTATCTCAATTTCACTAAAACCAAATAAATAACCGAAAAACCTACTTAACTCAGAATGTAAGCATACTTAATATTAAAAATAAATTCTTATTTAGTTAAATTGAGATAATTCTTATTTCATATGGTGATTAAAAACTAAAGTTGTTTATTAATTTTTAGGAACAATTAACAAAGACCACATACATGACATTTAAGAGTATGTGACGTTTTGTCTAGATATGCTAGGATCATGGTTTTACCACTAGTTAGGATATAATATTAAAGTATCTGGAGACGTAAGAGTATATTTGATGATGGTTGTAACTTAGTTGTCTATGTGCATCTACATATGTGATGGATAATTTGTTTGTCATGGGAGTTGAATTCCTTGGCATGCTACTTTACGTGATTCCATATTGTTGGTTTGTTTGTATTTGCTTGGCTACCCTCAAATGGCACCAATAGAAATCTAATATTTAACCTAACTAGACATGCATAACAACACATTAAGGAAAATGAACAAGTATGTTAAACTAAATACTAACTCCTTTGATAAGGATAGCAAAAATAGTCATTTCCCCACCATTAGTTGATCTAAATGATAGGAGAGGAGGTTACGATAAGGTTGGAGGCTATGGTTCGAAGATAATCTAGGGAGGAGTGTATTCGTCATTACACAAGCCTGCGTTTGGTCTGAGTTAAGTCATGTTAAAACTCTACAATTCGAGTTAAAGCAAATTCAATTTCTTGGACCCCATGATGGGCCAAATAACATTATGCGATGTTGCACATGATTGATTGATCGCATTGCAATTCATTAAAATTAATAACTTTGCCTATGTTTATATTATACTCTTTTATCATTGTCTTACTTACTAAGCCAATTGTGCTCACATCCCTATAGATTCTATTATAGGTATCGATTAAAGAATTAAAGATGCAGCGATAAAACTAATTGTAGGTTAGTACATGAAGGGTTAGGGAGTGAGAAGATATATGAAGCCTACTAAAACTGGAACACTTTTGAAGTCTTATTTTTTCGAGAAAACTAATTGGTCTCCTTAGGCAACTACTAGTTTCCTAGTAAGGCCGGTAAATATATGTGATAAAACTTGTAGCGACCCTAAGAGCAGCCTACTAGTATTGCCTAGAATTTCCATATCACGTGTGCACCCATGATAAGAAAATCGCCTTGCAACTCAGAGATTGCAAAACACTAAATAGTTATTCACTAGGGTCTTCAATTTTTGTTTATTGACTCATTATGTAATATAAATAATTATAGATAACTATTTTTCCACAATTCCTCAGAACTACAGAGAATCAGTATCCCTTACCAAAATAATGAAATAAGATAGACAATTCCAAAAATTCTAAACTTACTAAAGATACTAAACTTAATTGAAATATTAGCTGTTTTCCGAAGCATTTTGAAGTAACTACATAAGCTTTTCACCATATTGATTCAATGGTAGCACTCTGAACTCAATTCCTATCCCTGTCCCGACTATCGATCAACCTATAAGGAAAAGAACTATTGGGGTGTAAGCTTATGCTTAATGAGATAATTACCCTCATTAATACCGTATGGAAAAATTTATTAGATGCACAATCATATAAATGCATAAACAATCAGTATGCCAAACAACGCATGCAGTGGCCTAGGAACTGTATAAGACTCAAAATTTTACCCCTTGTAGTCGGGGTTTAGAGATAATTAATCGACCCAAACCAAAATCCGAGTTCTAGACCTTGGGTTTTAATTCATTAGCACTATTATGCTTAAGTCAAAAACAAAACTATGTATATATATACAGATATATACTTTCATTATCGAATAATAAATCATATTTTCAAAATACCAGGTCTGGTGGTGTGATAGCCTCCGCAATTCACAAACATACGCCCTAAGTAGAAGCCACAAGACTTGGCCCCTCACCAACAGTTAGCGTCTCTTGGCACTTAGTAAGCCCATCAGCTTAGGACAGAGACTCAATATATATGATGATATAGCTAGTGCCCAATCCTGTAGAAGGCTTGTCTTCCTATGAGTCCCTTCTCATCTTTTGCATGAAGCGCCAATCAGTGTTATCCGTATGCAATATGGAGAATGCTTGATTCATTTTGATTTCTTAATCATACAAGTGATTAACTCAATTTTCATGGTGATCAGACAATTTCATTTCATACAATTTGCATGTATATATTAGTACAAACAATTCCCATTATTATATATAATTAATAAGTCATTGCATTCATCCACAAATTCATACACATCCGTTTCCCATATCCCACAAGCATCCAAATTTATATATATAAGTTTAGGTGCATCTATTCAACGAGTAAAATTAAGTAAAGAGTCATCAGGAATTTACTCACTCAACCATGCCGATCAATCAAAATAATCCGAGATAGGTCATCTCCCTAAAGCCGTGTCCCCTAGACATTGCAAATACGATACTATAAGGATTTGAAATAAAACCTAGAAAACTAAGTTTAAACCATTTAAGTTATACTTTTGACTTGGTTTCATAATTTTTTCTCAGTTTTACTTAAAAGTTCAATTGCATATAACTTTCTCGTTTTAAATCCGATTTTTATGATTTTATAGTCAATCTTCATCATTTTTTAGTGTACTTTAATGTGGTGAGGTTATATTTTCATGATGAGGCACACAAAACTGCCCATGGGCCAGAATAGTAGCGATCCTCATGTTTTGGAGTACTTTTGGGCCTTCTTTGGTAAATAGGCTTTTTGATAACTTAAGAAATCTTTTGGGCTTGGTCTTAAGATTTTATCTTAAGCTCAAAAAACTCCTTGAGATTAGATTTACAACTTTAATTTATACTCCTAAGTCATCTAAGATGATCGGTTGGTCTACTTATTTATATATAAGGCTTAGATATGAAGATAAGGGAATGGTCTTATAGGAAATTGTTTTAGGATTTTTATCTTGCATTGTTTTGTACTTTATGATTCGATTCCTATAAAATTGTGAAATTTTATAAAGTCGAATGAAATTATTCAAATTAAATTATCAATTAGTCACTTAGGGTCAAAATTCCCTAATTTTTTTAGGGTTTAGGATCTTAGGTAAGTTTAGAGCTCGTAGTTCTTTAAGCTCAGGTTTTCTCGATAATTGGTTTTTGAATTGGAAAAATTTAATTTGTTTCTAAATGTAAACTTAAGTTCTTAGTTTCATTGATCCTTAAGAACGTTTGAACAGTACTTTCAATTGAATCATGGGCCCACTAAAAGTAGGGTTTATATTTATCAATTGATAAGTTATTTAGGATGATTGGTTAGTTTACTTATTCATGAGCACAAATCTTATGCATGAAGATAAGGAGATTATCTTATATGAAATTCTTTTGTAGTTTGTTTCTTAAATTGATTTGTAAGTTATGATTTAATTTTTATAAAATTATGAAAATTTCTAGAGTTAAACAAAATTATTCAAATTAAATTCTTAATTAGCCGCTTAGGGTTACAAGTCCTTAATTATTTTAGGGTTTTGGATTTAGAGTTTATGGTTTTCATATTTGAGTTTTATCGATAATAGAGTTTCGAATTGGAAAAATTAAATTTGTTTTTAAATGTAAACTTATATTCTTAGCTTAGTTTATTCTTAGGATCATTTGGGAAGTACTCTTAGTTGAATCATAAGTTCGCTAAAAGTAAGGTTTACAATTTATCCATACATAACATGGCTTATAAGTGAAAATAAGGGAATTGTTTTATATGAAATTCTTTTAGGGTTTGGTTCTCAAATTAATTTGTAGGTTGTGATTTGCCTCTTAAGAAATTTTAGAGTTTTCTAAAGTTGAATAAAATTCATTGAAATTATATTTTTAATTATTTATTTAGGGCTATAAGTCCCTGATTTTCCCAAGGTTTAGCGCTTGAGTGAGTTTATGTATGTTTTAGAGATCGAGAGAGATTATGTATGTTTTAGGGTTTTGCACCAACTCGGGAATAATTTACTTACACTTAGGAGCTTAAGGATCAATTGGCTTAATTATTTAGAAAGACTGCTTTATTACGCAACATGTATATATATCATATCATAGATTAAGAAAAGAAAATTGCTTAATAATATATATATACATATTGTGGGGCTACTTATGTACACAAGTAAAATAATTTTTGCAAATTTATTAATTTATTCCTTTAACTAGTTTAGTTTTGTTTTTTGTTATCACTTAAAATAATCCTTAATTCGTTTGTTATCATTTTTATATGATTTCCCAAAATTATTGATAATTTTATTGATTTATGGCTTTTCAAGCGTTAAGATTATTTTATAGAGTTTTTAAAAAATTTTATGATTTGATATTTACGGTTCCTGTTAAGTTTAAGTTTACAATTTTAAAAGTACGCGCATGTAGGAATTGAGGTTTTCTTGCATGATCAAGGTTTCCAAATCATATAATAATGTCTTTTAAGTTCGTTTTAAGTTCTGAGTTTAAAATTTTAGTCGATTTTCATTTTATGTGGTCTTATCAACTTAGGGAAATATTTATGATACTCGAATTTGACATCATATTTAGAAGGTTAAATTTATAGAGTCTACATTCTCTCCCTAACCCCACCCCCCTACCCCGCTTTACAAAAAGTTTCGTCCTCGAAACTTGACAGTAATAAGTTCTTTATCTTAGTACCCCCACGGTAGCTTATAAGAGCTTAAGTTATGGTTTCAAATTGGGTAGTTCGCATGAAATTAGCATACTTTTCAACAATACCTAATACATAGTTCTTGATATTACTACTCTTCTTTCGATGTACCTTAAGGAGTACAGGCAATTCCATCAAAATACACTACATATTTCATAAGTAGGTCTAAAATTTGGAACTCCTTCATAAGTTTCTTGACACCACTTCAAGTCACTTATTTTTGGGGGCAAAAGGAAATCACATGTCTACAGTCACCACAGTTATAACACGCTTTACTTTTCATGGGGCATTGCTTATCCTAATGCCTAGTCTTTCCACAACAAAAGCATTTATTTCTCAATTGTGGGTAATTCCTTAGGCAATGCTCTTGGCTATATTTCTAGCATTTATTTCTAAAGGGCTTCTTCATCTTCATCGTTGGCTCTTTTATTTGTGACCTTAACTCCTTAATTGATCTTTTCCCTTTATGTTTCAGGTCATATTTCCTTTGAAATTCTCTTTTGAAATCATCCTAGGTAATAGGTTCAAGTAGGGCTCTTTTCTTGAAATCTCACCATATTCCTGCTCCATCTTGCAGCATAAAGGTGCCATAGGTCAACTTTAAGCTTTCTAAAACTTCATATGCCTCAAATGATAATTCAACTCGGGTCAACCAATCTTTTGCCTCTAAGGGGTTATTCTTCTTACCAATAAAGAAACTATTTGCTCGGACCAAGTCAAGAAACACCCTTGTCAACTTTTTTAGCTCCTTTAGGGTATCTTTTGAATGGTCCAAATCCCCTTGGGCTTCTAAGGTCATGTGAAGATCGTTATTACTTTCATTTTCCATAGTCTTGTTAAGATGGTATTTCTCAAGGTCAGTATTATTCAACAATTTATATAGTCAGGTCACCTAATCATCACCTCTTTATATTTTGTCATTCCTTGTTCAAAATTTGATCAATGGGTTTTTTATTTTTATTTTATTTTATTTATTATTATTTTTTTAAATTTAATTTAATTTAATTTTTTATACTCATTCTTTCATAGGTAACTCCATATATCATAACTTATATGTTTTTGGCAACTATTGCTATTTAGGCTTGTATTCTTCTAAGGCTTTCATCAACTTCCCATTTTCCCTATCGATCTTGGGCTTCATTGCTAAAAGTAAAATTATTATCTAACGTCTTACGTGATCATCTATGTTGGTTTCTTATGATTCCGTAGTTTTTCTTATGTATCGAGCTTATATTTATATTAGGTATTGATCCCCAAGATATTCATCATCATTATCACACAACTATTGGTTGTTCTCCTTTGTAATTTAACATTTGGGTATGATGCCTTCTTGTTACCATTATCCTTCTTGTAGTTATTTCTCCCCACCTTGTTTAATGTTGTTCTCGATAGTTTATGATCAAATCCTCAAGGTCACCAAACATCCTCATGGAGTATTAAGATGGGCTTTTTTTTTTCTTTTTTAAATTATTATTACATACATGTAGAACTTCTTCAACTATAAGATTTCCATCTAAAGTCATTAAGAGTCTCAAGTAGATACTTATGTAGCATGTTGCTAAGGGTTGCTTAAAACTTCTTAGGTGATTCTATTTTCTTATTCATAACTTCAATTCTTGAACTTCCTCTTTTCTTGATCAATCAAAATTTTGAATTCCAACTGCAAAATGTCTTCTTCTATGATAGTCCCCTTCTTGTCCTACATGATTTAGATAACTCAACCCATAGAAGTCCTAAAACCATTACATCTTATATTGATCCATGCTTAGCTATAAATAACATCCAACTACTTTATCCTTTTTTGTTGTGACCCAGCATTCATCATATCCACTTCTTCTTTTCACTATCCATATTTGTCCATAGGTATTTATCTCAACTTGGTTATTTTACTGAAGAGTCATACATCCTTTATCATCTCCATAACTTAGTCATTACGTTCAACCCTAGCTTCCTTCATGTCACATTATGATTATAAACCATATTTTATTAGTCAATAGTTTATAAAATCCTTTGACCTTACTAAATATAATCCTTGAAGGGTTAGAATTTTTCGAAACAAAATATTCATGCAGTAAATCTGTTGAAACAAGTCCATTGGTAACATATTTATTAATCAACAATATTTCCATAACATAACTCCTAAAATTTGAAGGGAATTTGCATTCATAGACACTACTCGTGATCCATACCTACTAATCTATTCATTTAACAATGAGATTTACAATTGATAATTGTAATAACTTTCCATATCACCATTCTCATTATTATGATTCCATCTCGAAATCTCTATTGCAATCATTAGGGTTAACTTCGGTAATTTAGAGTATCTAACCTTTAGTTCCCAACTAAGATATTCCAATATCTTTAACCTCCAATACATGCTCCTTAATTACACATTTAGGGATGCTTACTCTCATTGGCTTTAGTACCTAGTTCTTATGTCTTAAGGTTCAATGTTTTAGAAAAACAACATAAGAGTCTTTAGGGTAATTTCATCAAAGATATCCTGCTTAGGGGAAAATAACGGGCACTAAAGATACAAATGTATAGTAACAAACATAAATATGCATAGGTGCTACTACATATATTATATATTCTAAGGAATCTATATCTTTTTTTTATAAATCTTAACTCTACCTAAGTTCTACCCCATCTCATCATTTGGTAGGTTGCTCCTATCTCAGACAACCAAATGCTTTGATATCAATCTTGTAGCAACGTTAAGAGTGGCCTAGTAGTATTGCTTAGAATTTTCATATCACGTATGTACCCATAATAAGAAAATCGCCTTGCAAGTAAGAGATTATAAGACTCTAAATAGTTATTTGCTAGGGTCTTCAATTTTTGTTCATTGACTCATTATATAATATAAATAATTATGGATAACCATTTTTCCACAATTCCTCAAAACTGCAGAGAATCAGTATCCCCTACCAAAATAATGAAATAAGATAAACAATTCCAAAAATTCTAAACTTACTAAAAATACAAAACTTAATTGAAATATTAGTCATTTTCTGAAGCATTCTAAAGTAACTACAAAAGCTTTTCACCATATTGATTCAATGGTAGCACTCTGCACTCAATTCTTATCCCTGTCCTAACTATTAATCAACCTACAAGGAAAAGAACTGTTGGGGTGTAAGCTTACACTTAGTGAGATAATTAACCTCATCAATACCGCATGGCAAAATTTATTAGATGCACAATCATATGAAAGCATGAACAATTAGTATGCTAAACAATGCATGCAGTGGCTTAGGAACTGCATACGACTTAGAATTTCGCCCCCTATAGTCGGGGTTTGGAGATAATTGGCTGACCCAAACCAAAATCTAGGTTTTAGACCTTGGGTTTTAATTCATTAACACTATTGTGCCTAAGTCAAAACAAAACTATGTATATACATATACAGATATATACTTTCATTACCGAATAATAAATCATATTTTCATGGTGGCCTTCGCAATCCACAAACACAAGCCCTAAGTAGAAGCCACAAGACTAGAATGTAGAGCCTATAAATTTAACCTTTTAAACATGGTGTCGGACTTGAGTATTGTAAATATTTCCCTAAGTCGATAAGATCACATAAAATGAAAACCAACTAAAATTTTAAACTTAGAACTTAAAAGACACTATTATACGATTTGGAAATCTTGATCATGCAAGAAAACCCTAATTCCTACATGCGCGTACTTTTAAAAATGTAAACCTAAACTTAATAGGAATTGTAAATATCAAATCATAAATTTTTTTTTAAAACTCTATAAAATTATCTTAATCCTTGAAAAGCTATAAATCAATAAAATTATCAATAATTTTGGGAAATCATATAAAACTGATAACAAACGAATCAAGGGTTATTTCAAGTAATAATAAACAACAAAACTAAGCTAGTTAAAGAAATAAATTAATAAATTTACAAAAATTATTTTACTTGTGTACATAAGTAGCCCCATAATACGTATATATATATATATATATAAATATATTATTAAGCAATTTCCTTTTGTTAATCTATCATACGATATATATACATGTTGCATAATAAAGACATGTTTCTAAATAATTAAGCTAATTGATCCTTAAGCTCTTAAGTGTAAGTAAATTATTCCTGAGTTGGTGAAAAACCCTAAAACATACATAATCTCACTTAAACTCTAAAACATACATAAACTCACTCAAGCGCTAAACCTTAGGATAATCAACGACTTATAGCCCTAAATAAATAATTAAAAATATAATTTCAATGAATTTTATTCAACTCTAGAAAACTCTAAAATTTCTTAAGAGGCAAATCACAACCTACAAATTAATTTGAGAACCAAATCCTAAAAGAATTTCATATAAGATAATTCCCTTATTTTCACTTATAAGCTATGTTACGTATGGATAAATTATAAACCCTACTTTTAGCGAACTTGTGATTCAACTAAGAGTACTTTCCAAATGATCTCAAGAATAAACTAAGCTAAGAATTCAAGTTTACATTTAAAAATAAATTTAATTTTTCCAATTCGAAACCCTATTATCGATAAAACTCGAATACCAAAACCATAGACTCTAAACCTAAAACCCTAAAATAATTAAGAACTTGTAACCCTAAGCGGCTAATTAAGAATTTAATTTGAATAATTTTGTTTAACTCTAGAAATTTTCATAATTTTGTAAGAATTAAATCATAACTTACAAATCAATTTAGGAGACAAACTCTAAAAGAATTTTATATAAGACAATCTCTAAAAGAATTTTATATAAGACAATCTCTTTATCTTCATGCATAAGATTTGTGCTCATGAATAGGTAAACTAACCAATCATCATAAATAACTTACCAATTGATAAATATAAACCCTACTTTTAGTAGGCCCATGATTCAATTGAAAGTACTATCTGAACGTTCCCAAGGATCAACAAAACTGAGAACTTAAGTTTACATTTAGAAACAAATTAAATTTTTCCAATTCAAAAACCAATTATCGAGAAAACCTAAGCTTGAAGAACTACGAGCTCTAAACTCACCTAAGATCCTAAACCCTAAAACAATTAGGGAATTTTGACCCTAAGTGACTAATCAATGATTTAATTTAAATAATTTCATTCAACTTTAGAAAATTTCACAATTTTATAGGAATTGAATCATAAAGTACAAAACAATGCAAGATGAAAATCCTAAAACAATTTCTCATAAGACCATGCCCTTATCTTCATGTCTAAGCCTTACACATAAATAAGTAGACCAATTGATCACCTTAGATAACTTATCTATTGAGAGTTGGAATCATTTATCAATTGATAACTTATCAAAATCTAGTGATAAGACATTTTCCTTATCACCCCTTCACTTATACTACATATGGACAATTTTTCACAAGATTTCACATGCTTAACTTCATTAAATGAGACAAGACAATTCCATAACCCCAAAGGAAACTAAATATTATATTTGAACAAGGAGAAGAGGGGGGCCATACTCTTGTGTTTCAACCATCAATCACTTTCTCTTACACACCACTATTCACTCCTTAATGCTTACATCATTAATTGTTGCAATTGTTGACTTTTATGTAAGTTACAAGACAATCAATCAATTAAAGCTTCTTGCACACACTTTTTCTCCCATTCAAAAATCTGCCACTCTCTCCCTCTTTCACTCTCATTTTCACTTCCTTTTCTCTCACTTTAAACACAAATCAAAAGAAGAAATTCAACCTCACAAAAATCCTCTATTTGGCTGCCACTTCAAGTCCTACTTACGACATACCCATTTCTTTTTCTTGTGTCATTTTCTTCCAACATCTAAGCTCTTTTAGAACCATTAGAACCTTCCACAAACCCCACTCCAAAGGATCAAACAACTCGGGTTTCCAAAAGGTTGCAAAAGGAGGAAGTAAGTTAAGAGCTTAAGTGGAACCTTTATGCACAACCACCATATTTTGTTTTAAGGACGAGTAAGTATTTCTTGTGATTAGTGGGTTAGTGTTTATGTTAGGAGACTTTGATTTCTTGAAGATATGAGTTTATAACACCAAATACCATTCTATGAACCAAACTCATGAAACCCTTACATGAAGTTGAAACATGAGTATGTAAAGTTGGTGTTTTGTAAATATACTTGTTTAACACTTTGAATAGAAAATTTTAAATTGAGAAAATTTTGAAACAAGAACTTGAATGGAAGATGATCATGCTAGACATGAGGATTCAAAATTCATTTGGATGTTGATTTTATTTCCATTAAGTTAAACATGCTCAAATCTATTCTTAAGTCAAGGAAAAATTCATCACATGAAGTTTTATGAAGAAATCAACTTTGTATGACATGAGCTATGATAGGGAAGTTGTAATAAGTGTAAAATCTTCTATTTCTTTGTGTGAAGCATGAGTTAAAGAATCATCTTACACAAGAAAATTTAAGTTATGATTTGGATACAAGTAGTTTAAGTGTATGATCTAATACCTAAACTTTAGGAAATGATAAAACAAGTTGAAAAATCAAGTAAGAACCCCTTGGAATCATCACGATCAGATTTGGAACATAGGTAAAAGACACTTAAAAATATGATAAAAATATGTGAACAAAGTGAAAATATCAACTAAAGTAAGTATAGTAAGTAGACAAAGCCTAAAACTCAAAACCAAGCCTAAAACTCTCAAAATAAGCCTAGAACTCTAAGTTTGGCCTTCCTTGAAATTTTGACTAGCACTTTAAAATATTAAGAGAGATTGTTTTGAAGCCCACAAGAAATCCACCTAAGACTCCATAAGCCCAACAAAGTCACTAACTTTAGTTTGAACAAAAAACAAGCCCATTTGACAACTTAAGCCCACTAAAGAGCCCATGAAGTGGTTGTTAGCCTTAGGAGTATATATCAAATTTGTAAATCTGATCTCAAGGAGTATTTAAGCTTAAGATAAAATCTAAAGACTAAGCCCAAAGGATTTCTCAAGTTATCAAAAAGCCCATTTACCAAACAAGGCTAAAAAGTACTCCAAAACATGAGGATCGTTAGTGTTCTGGCCCGTGGGCAGTTTACATGCCTCATCACAAAAATAAAACCTCACCACATTAAAGTACACTCATAAACGATGAAGATTGGCTATAAGATCATAAAATTGGATTTAAAACGAGAAAGTTATACATGATTGAACTTTTAAGTAAAACCAAGAAAAAATTATGAAACCAAGTCAAAAGTATAACTTAAAGAGTTTTAGCTTAGTTTTCTAGGTTTTATTTCAAATCCTTATAGTATCGTATTTGCAATGTCCAGGGGACCCGGCTTTGGGGAGATGACCTATCTCGGATTATTTTGATTGATCCGCATGGCTGAGTGAGTAAATTCCTAATGATTCTTTACTTAATTTTTCTTGTAGAATAGATGCACCTAAACTTATATATATAAATTTATATGCTTGTGGGATATGGGAAATGCATGTGTATGAATTTGTGGATGAATGCAATAACTTGTTAATTATATATAATAATGGGAATTGTTTGTACTAATATATACATGTGAATTGTATGGAATGAAATTGTCTGATCACCATGAAAATTGAGTTAATCACTTATACGATTATGAAATCAAAATGAATCAAGCATTCCCCATGTTGCGTATGGATAACACCAACTGTCGCTTCACGTAGAAGATGAGAAGGGACTCATAGGAAGACGAGCCTCCTATAGGATTGGGCACTAGCTATGTCATCATATATATTGAGTCTCTGTCTTAAGCTGATGGGCTTACTAAGTGCTGGGAGACGCCAACTGTTGGCAAGGGGCCGAGTCTTGTAGCTTCTACTTAGGGCATGTGTTTGTAGATTGCGGAAGCCACCACACTGCTAGACTTGGGATTTTGAAAATATGATTTATTATTTAGTAATGAAAGTATATATCTATACGTATATACATAGTTTTGTTTTGACTTAAGCACAATAGTGCTAATGAATTAAAACCCAAGGTTTAGAACCCGGATTTTGGTTTGGGTTGGTTAATTATCTCCAAACCCCAACTATAAGGGGTGAAATTCTAAGTTGTATGCAGTTCATAGGCCACTGCATGCGTTGTTTAGCATACTAATTGTTCATGCATTCATATGATTGTGCATTTAATAAATTTTGCCATGCGGTATTAATGAGGTTAATTATCTCACTAAGCATAAGCTTACACCCCAATAATTCTTTTCCTTACAGGTTGATCGATAGTTGGGACAGGGATAGGAATTGAGTGCAGAGTGATACCATTGAATCAATATGGTGAAAAGCTTATGTAGTTACTTCAGAATGCTTTAGAAAATGACTAATATTTCAATTAAGTTTAGTATCTTTAGTAAGTTTAGAATTTTTGGAATTGTTTATCTTATTTCACTATTTTGGTAGGAGATACCGATTCTCTGCGGTTTTGAGGAATTGTGGAAAAATGGTTATCCATAATTATTTATATTATATAATGAGTCAATGAACAAAAATTGAAGACCCTAGTAAATAACTATTTAGAGTCTTGCAATCTCTGACTTGCAAAGCGATTTTCTTATTATGGGTGTACACATTATATGAAAATTCTAGGCAATACTACTAGGCCGCTCTTAGGGTCACTACAGAATTTGTGACTTTTGATGCTATCTTTGGAAAATGTACTCTTTTGATGCAAATACTATTATGTAATTATAAGTTAAGTATCAAAAGTATGAACTATAAGGGTTTTTGCAAATTTTTTGAAGGATACCATATGTTCTACTTCCAACAAGTATCCTACTAGATACTTTAAGTTGGATTAGCCATATGCACCTTATGTAGGCTATATCTACAATAACAGCTATAAGGTTAGCTTTTGTCTTAGTTTAATTTATATGGTGGGACTGTTATGACTCTACGCGTTTAAGGCATAATACATATTGCAATATGATTATGTTATTTATATTGTTTGCTTTGATTCAACTTATCAATGATTAGGTTATTGCTAGAGTTTACTTTAGAGTTTGCGATAACATGTAATATGATTGATTGACATAATTTGGCAAAACTAGCTAGCTAAAACATTTAGTACTTTAGTTTCTTTAGATTAAGGCAACCTAATAGTAGAACTTAAGAGTGCCATGCGATCCTGTGATGCTTTATTCAAAAGTAATTCAAGTAGAGAGGGCTTTAGGGTTTAGAATTAGCTAAAGATGCAAATATGATTAGATCGTAATAAGAATCTCTACGGTTTAATATAGTAATTGAGATTAAATAAATCACTTAGAACTAAGTAGTAAACAATAATAAAGATTTATTAAGGACTAACATGTTCTCTTTTCGTTAATTTTAATTGCTCTATTTATTCAATTGTTGTTCTTATTTAATTATTCTTAATTAGTTTCCTTGTTGAATTATTTTATTCAGTTTTCTTATTATTGTTCTTATCTTTATTTATTTAGTTTATGTTATTTTAGTTTTCATTGCAATCTTTAATTTTGACCCTTAAATTATTCCATTGAACCTTTTATTTTGGTAATTGAATAGTTTAGGGGTATAACTGCTAAGAGTAATAAGATACACTCCCATATATGGCTCCTCATACAATCAACACTCATGTACGTAACCTATTTTATCTATATTATAATTTGTTAGGTACACTTACCTAAGTTGCTAAGCGACCCCATCATGCACCTAGGTATAAAAGGGGGTCTTCACTTCTAGTTAGGCATAAGATGATATGTTGTTTCTTTGCTTAGTAGTTTTAGTAGGTGGAAAATATTTCTCTAAAAAATTTTTTACCGAGTCACTCCATGTCATTATTAGATCCCTTGGAAGAGAATCCAATCATTATTTATCTTTGCCTCACAAAAAAGGAAGAAGAGGAAGAGATACAATCTAATAGCATTGTCAATAGCCCCGTTAATCTTAAACATGTAAGAAATTTCCAAGAAGCTAGAAATGTGAGCATTAGGGTCCTCATCTTGCAAGCCATCAAATTGCATGAACTATTGCACTACTGAATAAAGAAATTTCCTAAAGTTGTTATTTCAATCTCTAAATCAATGTCAATCAAATCTCTTAAGTGACTTATAGTTTGCATTACATAAAGAAAAAATTAGAGTTAGTTTAAAATTGCACCAACTAGATAAAAGAAGATAAGAAAAAGAAAATCAAGAAAAGAAAAGAAAGTAACGCTTAGATTAATAAAGCAATTAGTGTTCTTAATATCACAAGTGTAACACCCTACCTTCTAGGTATCTACTCAAAATTTTTTCTCAATCTCTTAATATTTGAAGATGGTTTGTCATTATCATCCTTAAGTTAAAGATAAGGTAGAACTTGTATTCAACCTACTTTCTTGTTTTATAACAATTACTTCCGAATCATTTCTTATTCTATATGATAAAAAATGGTGTAAGCTTTCACATTAGTGAGCTATACTTAGAGTATCATAGTTGCACTCTTCTTATACAATATGGTAACTCTTTTACAAATACATGTTCTTAGACTACCACAACTTTACTAATCCTTTGGTGAAGTGATACTTATTGCCTTCTTGAGTAGCTTTCCTCATGTACTCAAGCCAAATCGTGTAGTCAACAACTTCTCTCAAGAGCCCATCTTCAGCTAAAGTTTTTTAAGTCTCCTTGTTACTTTGATACCTTCTTCTGTCTATTCATTTCTAATTTGAGGATAAGAGAAACTTATCCCCTCAACTACTGCGAGCTAAGTGAGAGTAGGCAAACATACAACAATAATCACAACAAAGCAGTCATATCATTTAAGCAATTAGTCTAATTACATTATCTTATAGTTTCCTAACCAAATAATGCAAAAGTGACAAGCGTATATCATGCTCATGCACGTAACATGCATCTGTATCGATATTCTAGCCTAACCTAGCAACTGATTCGATTCTGTTGACTTAAATTGAGCATCTAGATAATATATCTAGGTACTTAGTAAACGTTTCAACTTAGCATTAACCACATAGAGTGGTTAGAAAATGAAGCATATAGCTAGCCCAATAGATACAATGCATTCTTTATATGCTCAAAAACCCAGCTTTTACAAATCAAGTAGTTTACTTGATAAACCTAGCTTTTCATATGGAAACCAACTTAGAAACATCTTGGTTTTTAGAAAACTTAACTTATAGGTCCTTTTTGTGTCATGCCATGAATGCATTAGATCTTAAGCCAAGCAAAACCTAGTAAATCTTGGTAGACTTATTCACCACCTATTACTTAGCCTTTACTTTGTATTTTTGTCAACTCTAGGACAGTGGTATTAGGTTCACTTAGATGAACACCTTAAGTGATATAATTAATTCCTATATTCTTTTACTAGATAACAAGATCTTAGCAAATGTCATATATGTATTCATCAGTATCAACATAACAACTAAGCTTAACGTTGTGTCACTATTCAATCAGCAACAAATATAACAAGTAACATAACTCGCCAAGCAATACATCAATTCATAGCCAATTTCAACTAAGCCATTGAATATCACATCAACTTTCAGTTAATGATCAGCTAAGCCAAAACATCACAGAGTACATAAAGTTAAGAGTAGACATAAATCTACTCAAAACACACATAAATATCTACTTACCTAGAACTTAATTGCTCGCTAACTAAGCTTGCTAACTTATCCTTAATGGTAATCCCTCAATATTTATCTCAATGTTTATTTCTACATATAAATTATGAAATATTGCTAATTTACTCATCTATATTAGAATTAAGTTAGCTAGTCATTACATTATTACTCTATGCCATAAGTATGGGAAGTTTATAATAATGATACAAGTTTATTTTAACTTTGTTACCTTTTAAGCTATTCCCTAAGTTGAGATACTATTGCAGTATTTAACTAGAGAAGCTTTTGAGCTATTCTTTGAACATATGGGTATTGAAGTTCACCTTAGATTCAACCTCTAAGCTAGTCTTTAAGGTTGGTATATCTTCAAGATTCTTCAATACATACCCTCTAGGCTAAGTTCTAAGTGATTTTATAGTTATTTCCTTTAATCAAAAATCCTCTAAGTTACCATATGAGCTACATAGGGAACATTTATAATATTAGTTTTATCTTCTGATACAGCTTCTAAGTTTCTCTAATTTAAGGCTTTTACTAAATTATCCTCTAAGTTACCTTTTGACTTTGTTATTTTTAGGGTTTTTAATAAAACAACCTCTAACTAAGCTTCTAAGTCCCCTATTTTTCATTTTACTCATCATTCTTACTTCCGACCAACCCTCTAAGCATCACTCTAGTGAAAATTTTATGATTAGAATCCTCTGAATCATTCTCTACTTTTAATCGATTTCCTATAAGTAGCTAATTAACCAACTTCTTTCTAAGTTACAATTGTGGAATCAAATTTAAACATCAATAAACACTCTAAACCAATCTTCCTCACTTTCGTTACTTCTCACTCTTCATTGATTACATCACAATTTATCAATTGTTTCAAGTTCACTAAATTAGCCAAATATTAACTTCATCAATTAAGGCTAATTCACCATTTTCCATAACTTCTCACTTTATCAATCAACCCAATTACTCCAAAATAGTAATCATACTTCAATATTGAATCAAACTCAATATCCAAGTAAAATTATTAAGAAAATAGATTATTTTTTTCACTAAAACGTAATTTAATACCTAATTTAGGGCTCAAAAAGTACATAACAATTTATGAAATAATTTTGCAAAAAATCTCTTTATAGCAATTCAATATTAATATAGAGTAGTTTACAAAAAAATTTTAAAGGTGAAACTACATCACTAGTCTTATTTATTTCAATATCGAAAATTACTCAATTTCTTTGATTTGTTAAGGACGTATGTTATAACTATCAAATTTATACGAAATAATATTTTTCCTAGATTCTATACACGAAAATATGTAATAATAAATTTTTCCATAAGTTTTAGGTACTTTTTATATTTTTACAAAATTACTTAAAATAGGACCCTCATTAGATTTAGCCTCTCTAACCATCTACGACCACCACCTTGTCAATAGACCTAGCTGCTGGGTGTTCTATCACCTAGTGGTGGCGGTTGGCTTTCAGATTTTCTCTACACCATCACTTCTTCTATCTCCTCACACCGCACGCTGATTTTGTTATTTTTTCCTAATTTTAGGTCCATGATCACTTTAGCTCCCTTAGATTTTTCCTAAACTTAATCTACATAGACAACATCTTAGAGAGGATTCCTAAATTTTCTAAGTGCAGGGATGGTAAAAATGGATTTTTCTTTCTCTCTCTTCCAAATTCTAAGCTTATATATGCATGAAATTTTCTTCTTAACTTCAACACCTGTCCAATTGAAGCCATATGCCTCTTAGGATGATTTCTAGCTACCTTAATGTACTTTGTAATTTTTATTAATTTTTTAGGAATTTAATTAACTTATTTTGGCTTAAAAGTACTATTTTCAAGTATCTTAATTCGTTTCAAGTACACATATAAGCATAATAATTACACTAGGCATATATAAATATATTCTATTTATTATTTTGTGTTATGTAATAGTTTTATTACATATATAATTTATCTCTAAGGTCTCGTAATCATTCAAAACTCTAATTTTAAGTTTTTGATAATTTTCGATTGTACTTGGTAAAAATATGTTGTATTGAAATTAAATATTATAAATACATTATTTTGAGAAATTAATCCTACTAGCATTCTTCTTCAAATTTTATTATCTTATATTAAAATTTGGCTCAATTTGTATAAAATTGTTTGAAGGTCCTAAATCATTTAGATATGATTTAGGACCTTCAAACTTAACTTATTTTTACTTATAAAATTGTTTGAAGGCCCTAAATTATTTGATATCGAATAATTCAGGTATGATCATTCAACTTAACTTATTTCTTAAGCTTTTGTTAATGACTTTACTTTATTATTTCCATCAACTATACTCCCTAAGTCTCTTATGTATAGTAGAAGTGGTCCACTACTATAGGTATTGGGTAATAGATCAAAGACTAAGTCTCACAACAAGTCCTTGACAATAGTGCCAAAAACATGGTATAAGGCAAGTATACCTATTGATTCTCTAGTATAGTTCGATAAATACAGATGTCATTCCCATAAGGGATGGGAGTACTAATAATAACTATTTCTCTTTTATCTAACTGATGGATTAGAATGTAAGAAATCAAGATTTAATTTAGACTATAAATTAACCACAATCAAGACTACTAATTAAGACTTGAATAAAAAAAAATGAAGAGAGTAATTGATTTAAGAATTGACATCAATAATGAAATTGCATACCTATATCTTATTTCCCCTAGAATTACCCATGTGACTTCTTTGAAAAATAACATAATTCTATCTTTAATTTTATTAACCAAGAGAATTCTCTAATAAAGTTAATAACTTTCTTGAGTTTATTAATCCTAATATTTTAATTACTTATTAGAATCTCTTCTTGATAGCATAATTAAATATCACATTAAAGTTCATCAAAATCTCCAAAATCATTTGGTGCTTTATATTTTTTATTTTACATGTTTTACACACTAAGGAATCCTTATGGGCCATAAAGTTCGGGGCAATCCATAGGAACTAGGTCCTTAAGCCTAGCTTAAGAATGCCTAATTACAATTTATAATTAGTAATATAACTTGGATCTAAGTCTAGAAATCTTAGATCATGTAAATTCAATCCTAGAAAGCCTAGTAACAGCTATAAAACCTAAGGTTTTAAATCTTGAGCATCTAACCTACTTGAGGCAAACAAACCCTAGCTCCCTACGTAAATCTATGAAGTAAAAATCTTGGATCACTCCAATACTCCTAAGTCTCTTAGGCCTAGACAACATAAGATTATTAGGCAAGGGAAGCTCAAGGTAGTGAATCTTGAAGGATCCCTTTGTCTAAGCACTTTAAGATGACCTAACTAAGCCTAAGAATTGAATATTTAAGCTTTGAAGCCTAAGGAAAACATAGATAATGAATACGAACTTAACAACTAAAGACCAAGGAGATAAAAGAAGGAAATTCATTCCTTTATAGAGAATTGAAGCACTATATAAGTATAAGAAAAGATTTAAAAAAATGAAAATTACATTGGTCTAATTAGGACCCAAGTGCTTCTATAAGTCCATCAAAATAAAATTTCAATGGGAATTGAAACCAAACTAATTTGACACGGCCCTTATTAAGGCAAGATGTATAGCTTCGATCAAAGGAACACCTGAAGGAGTCACATGTCAATTGACAGCCATGGGGTCTTACTAATCTTAAGGATCCTTCTATGTGTGATCCTTATCTTTGACTGCAAAGTCATCCTTAGGCTATGACTCAGGAGATGAAGTGTCTATGAAACTAAAACACCCTAGGTATTGACTAGGATGTTCCCGTAATATAATCTTTAGGGCTACTTGGATCCCCTCAAAGGATTGCTTCCTATGAAACTTCTTCCACTCCTTGCCTTTAAAGATGGAATCGAATTCCTTCTTCAAAGCCATAGGAGAAACCTTGTCATTAGCCTCTAAAGTGGCCACCCACTTGTGACAGCGATCAATCTCCTCAACATCGGCCTTCTCCTTTGTAGCAACAAACTCCTAATCAACCTATGACTTCTTCTTCTCTACCTCAAACTCCGTAGTCAACTAAACGACCTTGATGCTAAGCTACCTATTAATCTCCTCCAACCTTGTAAACTCAGCCCAAGCGTCTTCGGTTTCTTTGGAAGAGGATGTCAACTTCTCCTCCAACACCTTTATTTCGGCCCCAATATCCTGGAGCCTCTTCTAGGCCTTAGTAGTTATGCTTTTGGCCCAAACCATTTCCTCTTCTACCTCCTTTGACCTTTGAAAGATGTAGGATATGGAGTTAATAGTATACTTAAGACCGTTTGATAAACTCTAAAAATCTAAGACAAACTTGACAAACTTAGCTATCTACTACCTCTAAGCCCACCAATGGTTGAGTGTCTCGAACATTTAGCAAACAACTTATAGAGAAGAAATACCATGAGTAACACATTGATAAGGGACATAAACCAATAATGCCTTAAGGAAAGATTTACCTCATGGATCTTTGTTAAGGTTAAGAGCTCGATCTACTTGGCCAACATCTTCTTGTACACCTTCGCTAATACGATATGGTCTTAAGGCAAAATAGTGCCCTATACTAACTCCTTGCTGGTGCCTCCATTGTTGAGGGACACATCACCGTTGTACACCAACCAATTAAGTCGTAGACATGGCTAGAGAGCACCTTACTCAATACTATCATGCTTCTGACAGTCGATGCCCCTTGTATCTCTAGCACTTGTTGCTTCAGACCTCTAGCCTCTAAGACTTAGTCATCTACATCCATGATGTGTTGAGGTAGGGAGGGGGGAAGGGAGGAGAGGTCATGTTGGCTCTTTACTTGCTGGAGTAGGATCTTCTCAACGCATTAGTTTAGCCCCACCTGAGACAAGTTTCGCGATCTCAATCCTGAGCTTCAAGGGCATGGTAATATGGCTATTGCCATACACTTACACATCTTAACCTAGAAACTGCTCTTCATGAATCTCCCCTTAGCATCATGCTTTGGGGTAGATATCTCGAGGGATCTCTTTCTCATCCTTTTAGCCTTGTTGTCCTTTACTTCTTTCATCACTACTTTGATTGCCTTCTTTGTAGCATATTCTACCCTTTGATGCTCCTACTTAGCTATTTGCTCGCTAAAAAGTCAACAGCATCGCCGATTAGGAGTGTTATACCTACAAAATGAAGAACAAGGCTAGAAATCAAGTAAATAAAGCTTAACCATACTTACTATAGCATTATGCCAAGCACAAGCATTAGCTTAGTAAACTCCTCTCAATAATGTCGAGCAACAAATGTAGCTCCACCTATACCTCGGCTTGGCTCCAGGGGGGGAAGTACCTCTATTACTCACTACTTCTTCGTCATTCGGCAAAATCGACTCATCACGGTAGAGCTATTCTACTAAGGTTTTAGCATTCCAACCCACCAACTCAGTGGATGAAATGGTCAAGGATTATTCCGATTGCACTATTATCATGACTCCTTAAGTACATTATGTCGTTGGTTCAAAAAGAGATGGTCTACCTTGTCTAAAAGTTTGGCTTTTAATCCAATCAAATTAGTATGAACTTCTTTTCCCACTCACGAATATAGGATTGAAGCCTCTCTAACATCTTCCTACTTTAGTGAGCTAATAAATAGTACCTATTGACAGAGGTATTTCCCAAAGGTATAAACTGGACTACTTAAAGTTGCTTTTGACTTGACATTTGATCACATCTCCTCTTTACCTTGGTCTCCACCTCTTAAAGGTCTTACTGATCATATGGGATAGGTCGAGAAAAGTTGGTAACTTGAACTTCTACAAGAAGGGTTTAATTAAGGAAGATCAAATCAACTTCCTTTAGCTTAGAACAACTGTGCGTGAATGGTTAGCTTCCCTATCAAGATAGTCACCCATCAACCACCATGATGTCAACCATGTTCCCTAAAATCAGGGAGTGGTCTTAAACTTAAATCAGATGCGCGTATTGGAATTGGAGGAAATGTTTACCACATTCACAATGCTCTTGCAACTACAGAAGATTTGAGAGCAAAAGGCAGGTTGTTATGGAGTGTAAAAAGTATAATGCTCAAAACCTTACCTAACATAGCCATTGGAGTGGCGACACTAGAGTTGCTTTGATATCCCCTTAACCTAATTTCTCTTTGTTTTGCAAAGTGCTTATGAATATGATATTTAAGATGTCATCCTTACCAAAATCTAATATCAACAATTTGGTGCCCTCTATTTCTAAACCATGATATGTCTTAGAATTAAGTCATGTGATGCTAATAGTACAAGGGGAGAGTAGTTGATGAACTATTGACCAACGGTCTATGAACTACTGACCAACAGTCCCATTACTCACGCATGACCCTGAAGACTCCAATCCCTTACCTAGCGAATTCTCTCTTGGTAACCTACTAATGATAAGAAAGTTTACGTTAAAGGAATGTGGTTGAACTCCTTAAGCTCCCCGAATTGCCATAGGTTGATCTATACACTCGATAATGATGATGCCAACCATTCCCTTGCTGAAGACCCTATGCCGAGTAACCTAACCAACCACTGCCAAGAAGTTCTTGTCGAGTGACAAGAGACTCACTTAAATGGTCGAATAGTTTTCTCTCAGCATGCTACCATCTCTATCATCTCAGCCCCTTTATTGCTGCAACATTTTGACCCATCTCGCCTGTTGTGCTTAAAGAATATTTGTACAAGAAAAATGTTGCACTACCACCTATCCACCTCGTCTGACGTTGTACTACTTTTCCATTTTTGGTCTTTTGTCCTTTTTACCCTTTTTCGTATGTATTAGGAATCCCCTTTTTGTATATACTTTCTTGTAATTTCTTTATTTATAATGCTACCCTAAGGACTTACTATAAATAATCCTTTTCTCTTATAAGTCATACATAACTTACATTTTAATACTGAATACTCTGTTCTTATAAGACAATCCTTTCCAAGTCCATACTTCATATACTCTTATCTAATCTTGCCAAGTAGCTTAAGATTAGTGGCGAGTAGAGCTTAACATCAACTTGTACATCATATCAAGTGAGGTGTCAAGTCATGTTGTGTTCGTTGTTGAGTCACATCTTTCGAGCAGCTTCACGTCAGCTATTCTTGTTTGATCATAGACCATTTCCCTCTAATTTTCTTTGATATCATGAAGGACCCATTTCAGTTCAATCTGCTACGGTAAGTCCTAGTAATAGTTGAGTTCCTTGGTACACCATATATTCCTAGTATCAGAGCTTGAAGTTGAGGTTAAGACCAAAAGCTATATAATAATAGTCAATTTGCTGTTCAAGATACTGTGTATGTTGTAGCCATTTGTGTGAAGTGTAGTTACTAAAATTTTTCTTTGGGAATGTTGAACCTTAGTGTATAAGGAGAGATTCGTGATGTTGAAAGTGATGTTCATGGTTGTGGTCAAGTTACCCAACAAACACCACATATTACTAATGATTAGATATAAGTTCTTACTGCTATTGTGGTCAATTTAGCTGTCTTAGTAAATTGAGTCTTAGAGAATGGACTATGCAAGAGAGTTACTAAGCAAGGCTGAGAAATGAGAGAAAAGTCGAGGAGGTAGATGAACAAATGAGCTCCAGAAGCCTTTCCAGTAAACTACGCACCATCATAACGTGTCGATAGAGTCGTAAGGAGAAGGTTAGAGTTTGACAAAGTAGAAGAGTACAAAGAAGAAGAAGACCAATATATTAGGATTGATAAGCACGAGTTTAAGAGTGCCAAGAGGTGCCGAACATCTTAAAGTACAAATTCCAAACTTCAATGGGTTTGGTAGTGTAGATGACTACCTAGACTAGGAAGAGAAGATTGATAAGATATTTGACTTTTATGATTATGAAGATGTTGTATGCATTAGAGTAGCCGCGTTAGAATTTTCTAGCTATGTGGCCATGTTGTGGAAGAAGCTATAGAATATTCACCTGAAGACCTAATGCGAGGTCCAAACATGGAACGAGATGAAGAGAGTTATGAGGAATAGGTTTGTTCCCAAATACTATAAACAGGATACTTTCTGATGACTCTAAAACTTGAGATAAGGTAACAGGTTCGTAGACGACTATGTCCAAGAGTTTTAATTGCTCATGATATAATGTGATGTTGACGAGCCTAAGACCCAAACTATAGCATGGTTCATCTCGAGACTCTAAGCTGAGATTGGTCATGTCATGGAATTATAGAGCCTTACAACTCTAGATGAAACCATCCATGTAGCCTAGAGAGTTGAAAGGTAACAGTGAAACCAAGTTAGCCGAATATCGAGTAACCGAACACTGATGCTGAATAGGAATGGCCTACCAAGTAGACCAAGGAATGATAGGGTTTCAAATAGTTCTAAGGTAGAATGCCGAGGTTACATGTCAATCCAGCCAAATGAGGGCTAAGGTAAAAGCAAGACAAGGAACTTGAAATCTGAAGAGACCAGTGTCAAAGTCTAGGGAGGAAAACTTGAGAAATTAAATGTTTTAAATGTCTTGGCTATGGACACGTGGATAGTCAATGTTCGAACCATCGAGTCATGACCATAAAGGGAGATAAGCCCCAATTTGAAGTAGAAAGTGCGAGTGAAGGAGAGAGAGAAGTGGCAATTGATCGAATGTTGGGAGAATTTGAAGAAGATTAGGACATCAAGATAAACCTTAAGGGTGGAGCCGAGTATTGCTTTGTTGTTCGGTGATCTCTTAGTACTTTTGTAGGCAATGAGAATGAGTAAAGGGAGAACCTCTTTTATACGAATTATCAAGTGAATGTCAAGCTATGTGTCATGATCATTAACGGAGGGAGCTATACTAACGTCATCACACAAGGGGTAATTAAGGCCATGAAATTGTCAACCCTTCTACACCCCAAGCTCTATAAGATTCACTGCCTGAATGAGAAAGGAGGATTATACGTTTCTAAGTGAGTAAGAGTGCCAATTATTATTGGTGATGGGTACATGGACGAGGTGTTGTGTGATGTCCTCCCTATGTGTGCATCTCACATATTACATGGCCAACCATGGCTATTTGACTTATGAGTGTTACATGATAGGCGTAGAAACACCTACATGTTTCAAAAAGATAAAAAGAAAGTTATATTGACATCGATGAGTCTTAAGGAAGGTCAAGAATCCTAGGTAAAGGTTGCTAGATCTCTACAGTGGATGTCCTTGGTGATTTCCCGAGCTCACTTTACATGAGAGGTCAAGGCCGAGGACTATGTACTCCTCTTAGTTAGGAGACTCTTAGAGGTTAGAGAAACCGAGAACTTACCTACCAAAGTGCAGTAGCTACTTCAGGAATTTACTGACCTCTTCCCTACTGAGATGCTGAAAGGATTACCTCCTTTGAGAGGAATTGAGCATTACATTGATCTTCAACCTAGAGTAGCCCTACCGAATTGACCTGCCTGTAGACTCAATCCTGAATAGGTAGCCAAGTTGAGAAAGAAAGTTAATGAGATGGTAGATCGCAGATATGTCCATGAGAGCATGAGTCTATATGCTGTCCTCGCCGTACTAGTACCAAAAAAAGATGGATCATGGAGGATGTGCTGTCATGAACTGAGGACGGCCTAGTCGTAGCAGACGCCGTATACTGTACAAAGAACCCCTGATTGGTTACTCTTCCAATCAAGGACTCTTCACACAATATATAAGGCTCCACAACTACTAGTTTCCAAAGAACATCCAGACTCACATGATATCATTACACCAACATATTTATATAAAATTTAAGCTATAAAGCTTACAATATACAGCGTTTATGTATGTCTAGGTCTATAATAATAAGATAAACAAAAGTACATGAGTAATAGTTCACTTAAACTATTCTCTCTCAGTACACAAGACTGCTTGCTCTTGCCCAAGTCCCCAGGCTAACCTGTGGCATCCCTCGTCCTGCCTCTATGAACAGGCTATCCTGCAACAAAAGTCTAAAGGGGTGTAAGCCTAAGCTTAGTGAGCAAAACCCTCAGCCACACTACAAGCAAGTTATAAGTACATTATATTCAAGCATATGAATGAATGATTAACCAGAATGCCAAACAATATGTATAATTAACTAGTTCATATACATAACTCAGATTTAACGCCCTCCGAAGTTAGGGTTGGAGTTTACACGGCACCAATCAGATCCGGGTATTATACTAGAACTTACTTTACTACGGAACTCCACATTCCGTATTTATATCAAATAATTCTTTTATTTTCAGAAAAACCCAAGTTCTAGTATAATTGTGAGTGGGCCCCCATACTCCACACTCACCCCTAAACGGAGGCCTCTAGACTCGACCCTTAGCCAGGCGGTTGGCGCCTCCAACGCCTAGTATTCCCGCGGGCTAAGGTAAGGTCATTTTGTACGAGTGCACCGTACAGAACCAAATAAATGAATAATATTAACCCCCGAATGGCCTCTCTTTAGCTCCGTGTGATGTGACGGCTGGAATAGTATCCATGCTATGTATGTTAATGCATGTCCCAATTTCTTTTTATAGGCTGAGTATAATTAGGTTCAATTTATGCTATGACCATCTAATTGTACACACATTCATTTCCTATCCTATCATGCAACAAACATAGCATTATCAATAGTTAAGATAAGTTCACAACTCAAGACATACCAACATACACAGGCGTTTCCCAAACCCTACACAATAGTCAATTAACAATAGTATTTAAGTCCACTAACTACAGTCACAAAACAAGCATGGAATCATTAGGTAAATACTCACTCGGCCATAGTGATTCGTCCTAATCGTAATAGTCGATCAGGAGGTCCTCACGCTCCTCAGGGTCACCTGATCATTACGATTTGATAAGGCTAGTAAGTACTTAAATTAACTAAAAATTCTAAACATTTAATTACCTAATCTACTTAGACTACTATTAACTTTTACTCGGTTAGACTTTATTATTAATCGTATATAACTTTTTCGTTTTATTTATGATATTTATGAATTTATAGTCGTTTTTCATCGTTTTCGGATGTATATTCATACGGTAATGTCTGTTTTGGATGTTAAGACCCCTATTTTACATTACGAACTAAATTTATAGAAATTTTTAACTATAACGCTTAAGTATTGTTATTACTTATATTTATAGCCTTTATTTCTTAAATTCTTATAATTAAGGGATTTACTTTGTTATTGCTAATTCATGTACTGAATTAGGTATAATCTAATTTAGAAGGTATATTAGGATTTACTGATTTTAGTACCTAGTTACCTACATTTTTCTTATTTTTCTCATTTTCTAAACCTATGCTTATGTCATCGCTTACATCATCTTTTCTTTATGTCATGGCTTGTGTCATTATGTGCTTATGTCATCACTCACCTCATCATTTAATTACATAAGCATTACTTCATGCTTATGTCATATGTACATGTCTTATATACATTTGTTCCTTACTTTATACTTATGTACATATGCCTTATACATACATATACTTATACATCTACATATATTTATACTGTATTTATACATGTATACCTACTCATATACCTATACGGTTGGATACATATTTTTATACTAAAAATTCGTATGCCAAATTTTCCCTTAAGAAAATCCTCTCAATTTCATCCTTTTGTATTTCTATGTATATATTTAGTATAGTATACACATATATAGTTAGATATGGTCTTAAGTTAGGTTATGTACATGATAATTACTTATGTATAAAGGTTCACATACTTGTATTCCTTTGGTATTTCTTTATGTACACATACCTAAGAGTACATATACATGTATTCCTTCCATTTCCTTCATGATTCTTCATTTTCTATACTTAAAGATGGAAACTTTGTTTCCTCTTCTTCAAGACATCACTAAACACCTAACTACTTATCTAATCTACCTAATTAACTAACTAATGAATAACATAAAGTAACATAAAACAACTTAAAGACATACCTTTAATTGTGTTGAAGTTTATGGAGACAAAAGCAAAGGAATGAAAGTAAAAGAGGAGAGGGAAGTTCACGGCATGGAAAGGGAAGTTTTTGGTTTATTTCTTTTGTCTTGTTTTTAATTATGGAAGACAACAAATGGTGGGGTCTAGATGGATAATTATGGATGGTAAGAATTGTGAGAAAGAGGAAAAGAAAAATCAAAAGGAAAAGAAAAGAAAGCCATCATTAAGAAGTTAAGATATTTTCCTTATCTCTTAAGATCTTTGACTTTTCAAAATGTTGACTTTAGTCAACATGTGTTGACTTGGTCAACCCTTTGACTTGGGTCAACATGCATTACCTTAGTCAATATTCCTTAAGTATGTGTAATTTTGTGCACATAATATAGTAATTAAGGGAAATTAGGAAAAAAATGAAGGAAATGAGGGGAAAAGAGATATTTAATGAATTGATTAGTAAACATAGTTGATGAAGTCTTACTTTAGGTCTTTATAGCTTATATATCTCATTTGATAAACTACTTTGAATAACAAATGCAAAAAGTACAAATTTGAGTATTAAAGTTCACTACATATAACCTAATCTTCAACTATTACCCTAACTCTAAGTGAGACTATCTTAATCACTTACTTAAGAAGTAAATATAATCTATGACTAATTATCTTAATTTCTAATGGATTACCTAAGGATTCGAATCTTATAAACATGAATGAGAGTCATCTCTAACCTTTTACTAGTGAATTGGACAAAAGATGAGCATTATATTATCAATTAGGGTTTTAGGGTATATCATGTTGGATTAGTGCACATATGTCTTTAAGATAATCATTTTTAGGGTTTCTATCACTTTTGAATAAAATCTTTAGCATTTAGAAACATTTAGGGTAGAAAAGTATCTTACGCGATTGAGTAATTCTTTTAGGGTTTTCATTTTCATTAGCCTTGTCGACTCCTAAATTGTCTAACATGATTGAGTCTATTACAAAAGCTAGGTTGATAATTTTAGGGGTTTACATGTGCATTGACAGCTGTGCCATCAATATGATTACTATTAAGTACCAATACCCAATCTTATGGTTGGATGACATGCTTGATGAGTTGCATGGTGCATGTATCTTTTCAAAGATAAATCTAAAGAGTGGCTATTATCAAATACGAATGAGACTGAGAGATGAATGGAAAATAGCCTTTAAGACTTGGGGCGGTCTGTTTGAGTGGATGGTTATGCCATTTAGTTTAACTAACGCATCGAGTACATTCATGTAGCTCATAAATTATGTGCACAAAACATTGATAGGCAAATGTGTTGTGGTTTATTTTGATGATATTTTGGTCTACAACACCAACCTTCTGGTTCATGTCGAACATTTGAGATTGATGTTTAACATACTTCACCCCAAGAAATTATTCGATAACCTGAAGAAACGTGCATTCTGTCAACGGTTGTATTCCTCGGATATGTCATTTCAGGGAATGGAGTTCAAGTTGATGAGGAAAAGGTTAGAGCTATTAATGAGTGGCCTATGCCAACTAGTGCTGCTGAGGTCAAGAGCTTCCATAGCCTAACCTCATTCTATTAGAGATTTCTCTAGAACTTCAGCTCCATAACTGCATTATTGATTGAATTGACTAAGAAGAACGTTGAGTTTAAATGGACAGAAAAGGCTTAAAGGAGTTTTGAAGATGTGAAGTGTAAGTTGACGTCTGCTCTAGTACTTACCCTACTAGATTTTGAGAAGGTTTTTGAGGTTGAATGTGATGCATTTAGTGTTGGCATTAGTGCTATCCTTATGTAGGAGCACCGACCTATTGCCTACTTCAGTGAAAAACTCCAAGGTACAGCTTTGAATTACTCAACCTATGACAAGGAGTTCTATGCCCTTGTCTATACATTTCAAAACTAGTAACATTATCTGTTGTTAAGAGAATTCATCATCAATATGGATCATGAATCTCTTAAGCATCTTCTCAAGCAGTAGAAGCTTTCTCGGCATCAGACCAAGTGGGTCAAGTTCTTGGAGACCTTTTACTATGTCATTGAGTATAAGAAGGGAAGCACCAACAAAGTGGCTGATGCACTTTCTTACCGTTATACCTTCGTCACGACGTTGCAAGCTAAAGTGCTTGGGTTTGGTACTTTACCTGATTGATATGAGCATGACCTACATTTTGAGCCTTTAGTAGCTAAGTGCAGTGATAGAGGAGCAGTGGACGGATTCTACTTGAGTAAGGGGTTCTTGATGAAGGGCAAGCAGATTTGCATGCCAAGTGCTTCTACAAGGGACCTATTAGTTTGAGGAGCTCATGCTGAGGGTTTAGCTGGCCATTTTAGGGAAAAGAGGATGACTAAAATATTGACGGAGCACTTTTACTGGCCTAGGATGATGAGGGATGTGTATCGAATACTTGAGAGGTGCAAAGTATGTATGTATGCAAAAGGGAGGAGAGAGCCTTATGGAGAATATACACTCCTAAGCATAGATTTCATGCTCAGCCTTCCCCATACGCTGAGAAGACACGATTCGATCATGATGGTGGTCGATCGATTCAACAAGATGGGCTACTTCATCTCCTACCAAAGAACTAATGATACTTTATTCATTACTAACCTCTTTTTGTAAGAAATTATGCGACTGTACGGAGTGCCAAGGAGTATTGTGTCCGACCATGATTCCAAATTCATGAGTTTCTTTTGGAAGACCTTATGGAGGAAACTCGTCATGAAGTTATAAGCTATGGTGCTTAGGTTTGGTACTTTACCTGATTGATATGAGTATGACCTACATTTTGGGCTTTTAGTAGCTAAGTGTAGTAATAGAGGAGTTGTGGATGGATTCTACTTAAGTGAGGGGTTCTTGATGAAGGGCAAGCAGATTTGCATGCCGAATGCTTCTACAAGGGACCTATTGGTTCGAAGAGCTCATGCTGAGGGTCTGGCTAGCCATTTTGGGGAAAAGAAGACGATTAAAATATTAAAGGAGCACTTTTACTAGCCTAAGATGATGAGGGATGTGCATCAAATACTTGAGAGGTACAAGGTGTGTAAGTATACAAAAGGGAGGAGAGAGTCCTATGGAGAATATACACCCCTAAGCATGGATTTCATGCTTGGCCTTCTCCATGCACCGAGAAGATATGATTTGATCATGGTGGTGGCCGATCGATTCAACATGATAAGCCACTTCATCCTCTACCATAGAATTAATGATACTTTATTCATTGCTAACCTCTTTTTGTAGGAAATTGTACAACTGCATGGAGTGCCAAGGAGTATTGTGTTAGAACATGATTCTAAATTCATGAGTTTCTTTTAGAAGACCTTATGGAGGAAACTCTGCACTAAGCTCCTATTCGGTACCTCTTACTACCCCCAGATAAACGGTCAAACTGAAGTAGTTAACAAAACTGTCAATAATCTCCTGTATGCTACGGTTGGAAAGAACTCTCATGACTGGGATTTATGCCTACCCATAATTGAATTTTCTTACAATCTCTCAACTCACAGCTCTACTGGAACATCACCATTTGAGATTGTTGATGGACTTAACCTTAACTTATCCTTAGACAGGGTTAAAAGTCTAACTACACAAGGGGAAAGTTAATTCGGCTTGCAACGTATCGAGGAATTTCACAGGTTTCATCAAAGAATTGCTAAGCTATTGGCCAAAACTATGGCCTGACAGAAGGAAATGAATCGTTTATGCCTTTAAGGAGCTTGTCTAAATCCATCTTAGCAAGGAATGCTTCCCTTGCAAGAGGACAAACAAACTATCTCCTAGAATGGATGAACCCTGCAAGATCCTAAGGCCCATTAATGATAATGCCTATGAGATTTAGCTACCCGAAGGTCTTGACATGTCTACCGCATTCAACATCACCGACTTAACTCCATATGTGCCTAAAGATAATGAAGATCAAGATTTGAGGGAAAATCTTCAATAACCCTAAGGAACTAATGAACTACCAACCAATGGTCCCATTACTCGTACATGGCTCCAAGGACTTCAATCCCTCACCCAACAAATTCTCTCTTGGCAACCTACTAATGGCAAGAAAGTTTATTCCGAAGGAATGTAGTTGAACTCCTTAAGCTCCTCGACTTGTCATATGTTGATTTGTACACTCAGTAGTGATGATGCTGACCATTCCCTTATCAAGGACCCTATGACAAGTAACTCGACCAACCACTATCAAGAAGTTCCTAATGAGTGACGAGAGACTCACTTAAACAGCCAAATAGTTTTCTCTTGGCATGCCACCATCTCTCTTGCCTTAACCCCTTGATTGCCATAACATTTTGATGCATCCCACCTGTTGTGCTTAGAGAATACTTGTACAGGACCAATGTTGCACTACCACCTGTCCACCTCATCTGACATTATACTACTTTTCCATTTTTGGTCTTTTGTCCTTTTTATCCTTTTTCGTATATACTAGGAAGCTCTTTTTTATATATACTTTCTTGTAAGCCCAAGTCTATACTTCATACACTCTTATTTAATCTTGTCAAGTAGCTTAGGATTAGTGGCCAATAGACCTTGACATCAACTTATGCGTTATATCAAGTGAGGTGTTAAGTTGTATTGTGTTCGTTGGTGAGTCACATCCTCCGAGCAGCTTCATGTCAACTACTCTTGTTCAATCGTGGACAATTTCTCTCTAATTTTCTTTGATATCTCAAATGTAGCGACCCTAAGAGGGGCCTAATAGTATTGCTTAAAATTTCCATATCACGTGTGCACCCATGATAAGAAAATCGCCTTGTAAGTCAGATATTACAAGCCTTTAAATAGTTATTTGCTAAAGTTTTTAATTTTAGTTCATTGACTCATTATATAATATAAATAATTATGGATATCCATTTTTTCCACAATTCCTCAGAACTGTAGAGAATCAGTATCCCCTACCAAAATAGCAAAATAAGATAGACAATTCTAGAAAATTCTAAACTTACTAAAGATACTAAACTTAATTGAAACATTAGTCGTTTTTCGGAGCATTCCAAATTAACTACATAAGCCTTTTCATCATACTGATTCAATGGTAGCACTCTACACTTAATTCCTATCCCCGTCTTAACTATCGATCAACCTGCAAGGAAAAGAACTGTTGAGGTGTAAGCTTACGCTTAGTGAGATAATTACCCTCGTTAATACTGTATGACAGAAATTTATTAAATGTACAATCATATAAATGCATGAACAATCAGTATGCCAAACAATTTATGCAATGGCCCAGGAACTGCATATGACTCAGAATTACACTCCCTATAGTCGAGGTTTGGAGATAATTAACTAACCCAAACCAAAATCTGGGTTCTAGACCTTGGGTTTTATTTCATTTGTACTATTATGCTCAAGCCAAAACAAAACTATATATATATATATATATATATATATATACGTATGTGTATGTATGTGTATACTTTCTTTACCGAATAACAAATCATATTATTAAAATCCCAAGTCTAGCAGTATGGTGGCCTCCACAATCCACAAACATACGCCCTAAGCAAAAGCCATAAGACTCAGCCCCTTGCCGACGGTTGGCGTCTCCCAGTGCCTAATAAGTCCATCAGCTTAGGATAGAGACTCAATATATATGATGACATAGCTAGTGCCCAATCCTGTAGGAAACTCGTATTCCTATGAGTCCCTTCCCATCTTCTATGTGAAGCAGCTGTCGGTGTTATCCGTATGCAATATGGGGAATGCATAATTCATTTTGATTTCTTAATCATATAAGTGATTAACCCAATTTTCAAGGTGATTAGACAATTTCATTCTATACAATTTACATGTATATATAATGCAAACAATTCCCATTATTAAATATAAATAACAAGTCATCGCTTTCATCCACAAATTCATACACATGCATTTCCCATATCTCACAGGCATCCAAATTTATATATATAAGTTTAGGTACATCTATTCTACAAGCAAAATCAAGTAAAGAGTCATCGAGAATTTACTCACTCTACTATGTGAATCAATCAAAGTAATCCGGAGGCAAGTCGTCTCCATACACAGTATCCCTTGGTCATTGAAATAATATTTATAAGGGATTGAAATAAAGTTAGAAAACTAAGTAAATTTTCCTTAAGTTTTATTTTTTATTAGTTTTTGTAATTTTTCCCAGTTTTTACTTAAAGTTTAATCGCATATAACTTTTTCGTTTTAAATCCGATTTTTATGATCTTATAGTCAATCTTCATAATTTTTTAGCATACTTTAACGTGGAAAGGTTAGATTCTTGAAATGAGGCATACAATTCTGTCCATGGGTCAGAACAGTAGCATTCCTCATGTGTTGGAGTGCTTTTGGGCTTTATATGGTAAATGAGCTTTTTGATAACTTGAGAAATCCTTTGGGCTTGGTCTTAAGATTTTATCCTAAGCTTAAAATACTCCTTGAGATCAAATTTACAACTTTGATTTATATTCCTAAGGCTAACAACCACTTCATGGGCTCTTCAGTAGGCTTAAGTTGTCAAATGGGCTTGTTTTTGGTTCAAACTAAAGTTAATGAGGCTTATGGAGTCCTAGATGGATTTCTTATGGGCTTCAAAACAACCTTTCTTAATATTTTAAAGTGCTGGTCAGAATTTTAATGAAGGCCCAACTTAGAGTTCTAGGCTCGTTTTGAGAGTTTTAGGCTCGGTTTTGAGTTTTAAGCTTTGTATACTTACCATACTTGCTTTGGTTGATAATTTTACTTTGTTCACTTGGTTTTATCATATTTTTAAGTGGCTTTTAGTTAGGTTTCAGATCTGGTCATGATGAATCCAATGGGTTCTCACTTGGTTTTTCAACTTGTTTCATCATTTCCTTAAGTTTAGGTGTTAAATCATGCACTTAAACTATTTGTATCCAAATCTTAACTTAACTTTTCTTTCGTAAGATGATTCTTTAGCTCATGCTTCACATAAAGAAATAGAAGATCTTACACTTATTACAACTTCCATATCATAGCTCATGTCATATAAAGTTGATTTCTTCATAAAAGCTTCATGTAATGGATTTTCCTTTACCTAAGGCTAGGTTTGAGCATCTTTAACTTAATAGAAATGGAAGTAACATCTAAATGGCTCACATGTACTCCACGTCCAGCATGATGTCTCCTCATTCATGTACACATTTCATGATTTTCTTAACTTAAAATCTTCCATTCTAAGTGTTAAACATATATCTTTACATAATACCAACTTAGCATGCTCATAATTCAACTTTCATGTAAAGGGATTCACAAGCATACTTCTTAAGGTGGCCTAGCTATTTTATCATCTTATGATCATGTTAATATCTTCATGAAAACATGATCCCCTAACACGTAACACTAATCTACTAACACAAAGAAACAACTTACTCAACCTAAAAGCGTAGAAACGGTGGTTGTGTCACAAACTGAGGATGGCCTAGTCGTGGTAGACGCCATATACTGTACAAAGAATCCCTGATTGGTTACCCCTTCCAATCAAGAACTCTTCACATAATATACATGGCTCTACAACTATTAGTTTTCAAAGAACATCTAGATTCACATGATATCATCACACCAACATATTTATATAAAATTTGAGTTATAAAGCTTACAATACACAGTAATTAAATATGTCTAAGTCTATAATACTAAGATAAACAAAAGTACATGAGTAAGAGTCTACATAAACTATTCTCGCTCAGTACACAGGATAGCTTACTCTTGCCCAAGTCCCCAAGCTAACCTGTGGCATCCCTCGTCGTGCCTCTATGAACAGCCTATCCTGTAACAAAAGTCTAAAGAGGTGTAAGCCTAAGCTTAGTGAGCAAAACCCTCAGCCACACCATAAGCAAGTTATAAGTACATTATATTCATGCATATGAATAAATGATCAACTAGAATGCCAAACGATACGTATAATTAACTAGTTCATATACGTAACTCAGATTTAATGCCCTTTGAAGTCGAGGTTGGAGTTTACACGGCACCAATCAGATCCAGGTATTAAATGGAGGCCTCTAGACTCGATCTTTAGTACGGAACTCCACGCTCCGTACTCAAATCAAATAAGTCTTTTATTTTCATAAACTCAAGTTCTAGTATAATTGTGAGTGGGCCCCCGCAGTCCACACTCACCCCTAAATGGAGGCCTCTAGACTCGATCTTTACTACGGAACTCCACGCTCCGTACTCAAATCAAATAAGTTTTTTATTTTCATAAACTCAAGTTCTAGTATAATTGTGAGTGGGCCCCCGCAATCTACAATCACCTCTAAATGGAGGCCTCTAGACTCTACCTTTAGCCAGGCGATTGGTGCCTCTAACGCCTAGTGTTCACGCGGGCTAGGGTAAGGTCATTTTGTACGAGTGCACCATACAGAACCAAATAAATGAATAATATCAACCCCCGAATGGCCTCTCTTTACCTCCGTGTGATGTGACAATCGGAATTGTATCCATGCTATGCATGTTAATGCATGTCCTAGTTTCTTTTTATAGGCCGAGTATAATTAAGTTCAAATTATGCTATGATCATCCAATAGTACACACAATCACTTTCTATACTACCATGCAACAAACAAAGCATTCTCTGTACTTAAGATAATTTCACAATTACACACACAAGATCATACACAAGCGTTTCCCAAACCCCACACGATAGTCAATTAACAATAATATTTAAGTCCACTATCTACAATCACAAATAAGCATGGAATCATAAGGTAAATACTCACTCGACCATAGTGACTCGCCCTAATCGTAATAATTGATCGAGAGGTCTTCTCTCACTTCGAAATCACCTGATCATTATAATAGAATAATGCTAGTAAGTAATCGAATTAACTAATGATTCTGATTATCTATTTGTCTAGTCCTACTTAAATTACTATCAACTTCTATGCAGTTAGACTTTATTATTAATCATATGTAATTTTTTCGTTTTATTTCTGATATTTATGACCTTATAGTCGTTTTTCATCATTTTCAGACATACATTCATACAGTAATGTCCGTTTTAGACATTAAGATCCATGTTTTATGATATGAACTAAATTTAGAGAAATTTTAACTATGAACACTTAATTGCTCTTATTACTTATATTTATATCTTTTGTTTATACTTAATGATTTAGTTAACCCTTAAATCCTTATACCTAGAGGATTTTACTTTACTATTACTACTTCATATGCTTAATTAAGTATAATCCAATTTAGAATGTGCCTTAGGGTTTACTAATTTAGGTATCTAATTATATATGCTCTTTTTTATTTTCTCATTTTATAATCTATGCTTATGTCATCGCTTACATCATCATTTGCTTATGTCATTTCATATGTCATCACTTGCTTATGTTATGGCTTATGTCATTGTGTGCTTACTTCATCACTTACTTCATTATGTGATTACATAAGCCTCTCCACATGCTTATGTCATATGTACATGTCTTATGTACACTTTATTTCTTCCTTTATACTTATGTACTTATACTTTATACATACATATACTTATACATCTACTTAGGTTTATACCGTATTTATCCATGTATACATACTCATATACCTATACAGTTGGATATGTATTTTTATACACAAATTCGTATGCCTAATCTTTTCCTTAAGAAAAGCTTCCTAATTCCATTCTTTTGTGTTTTTAAGTGTGTAATTAGTGTAGTATAAGTATGTATAGTTAGGTATTGTCCTAATTTAGGTTATGTACATGGTTAATACTCATATATAAAGGTTCTCATACAAGTATTCCTTAGGTATTTCTTTATGTACACATACCTAAGAGCACATACACATGTATTTCTTCCCTCTTCTTCATGGTTCCTCATTTTCTACACTTAAAGATGAGGACTTTATGCCCTCTTCCTCATGATCATAATTAACACAAGTCTACTTCTCTAATCTACTTAATCACTTAACTAATGAAGAATATAAAACAACATAAAGCAACTTAGATACATACCTTCGTTTATGTTGGAATTAAGGAGACAAAAAGTGAAGTAATGAAAGTGAAAGAGGAGGAAGGAGCTTATGGCAATGGAGGAATGTTTTGGTTTTGTTTCTTTTGTCTTGTTTTCATTATGGAAGACAACAAATGGTAGGGTCTAGAAGGGGGAGATGTGGACGGCAACTAAAGAAGGGAAGGGAAAAAGAAAAATCAAAAGAAAAGGAAAGAAAAGCCATCATTTGAAGGTAAGATATTTTTCTTATCTCTTAGTGTCTTTTGTTGACTTTTCAAATTGTTGACTTGGTCAACCCTTTGACCTTGGTCAATATGTGTTGACTTGGTCAACTTTCCTTAAGCATGTGTAATTTTGTATACATAATGTAGTAATTGAGGGAAATTGAGGGAAAAATTAAGGAAATGAAGTATTTGGTGAATTGATTAGTAAGAGTAGATGATGAGGTCTTACTTTAAGTATTTATAACCTATAAACATCATTTGGTAAACTACTTAGTATAACTAATATGAAAAATACTAATTAAGGTTTTAAGGTTCACTACATTTAGCTTAATCTTCAACTATACCTCTAACTCTATGTAATATTATCTTAATCATATACTTAAGAAATAAATGTAATATATGATTCATTATCTTAGTTTCTAAAGGATTACTCGAGCATTCAAAACATATATGCATGAATGAAAGTCATCTCTAACTTTTACTAATGATTTGGCAAAATACGAGAATTTTATTATCAATTTAGGGTTTCAGGGTATATCATGATGAATTCATGCACATATGTCTTTAAGGTGATCATTCTAAGGTTTCTATCACTTTCGAATGAAATCTTTAGCATTTGGAAACATTTAGGGTACAAAAGTTCTTTACACGATTGAGTTATTCTTTTAGGGTTTTCACTTTCATTAGCTTTGTTAACTCCTAAACTGTCTAATATAGTTGAGTCTATTTCAAAGGCTAGATAAAAAATTTTAGGGGTTTACAGGTTGTACAACTAAGTACCCTCTTATGTTCCTTGTTTTTTTCTCCTTCTTCTTACAAGCTCCTTTAGAACTAAAGTCTTGATCTTTGAAGTAGGGATTTGAGGATATTTTAAAGTTCTTAAAAGTGGGTTTTGAAGTTAACAAATAGAGAGCATAAAATGAAGCTTGGTGTCGTGAGTATGGAAGCAAAAATGGTGGCGGCAATGTTGGGAATTTGTGGAGTTAGGTTTCTTCTTTTGATTTGTGTTTAAAGTGAGACAAAAGGAAGTGAAAATGGGAGTGAAAGAGGGAGAGAGTGGCAGATTTTTGAATGAGAAAAGAAGTGTATGCAAGAAGCTTTAATTGATTATCCTATAGCTTACACAAAAGTTAATAATTGCAATAATTGATGATGTAAGCATTAAAGGGTGAATAGTGGTGTGTAAGAGAAAGTGATTGATGGTTAAAAGACAAGAGTATGGCCCCCCTTTCTTTCTTGTTTAAATCTACCACTTAAAGCCCTTTTGGGCCATGGAATGGTCTTGTCTCATTTAATGAAGTTAAGCATGTGAAATCTTGTGAAAAATTGTCCATATGTATTGTAAGTGAAGGGATGATAAGGAAAATATCTTATTACTAGATTTTGATAAGTTATCAATTAATAAATAATTCCAACTCTCAATTAATAAGTTATCTAAAGTGATTGGTTGATCTATTTATTGAAGTGTAAGGCTTAGGCATGAAGATAAGGGCCTGGTCTTATAGAAAATTGTTTTAGGGTTTTCATCTTGCATTGTTTTGTAATTTATGATTTGATTTTTATAATATTGTGAAATTTTCTAAAGTTGAATGAAATTATTCAAATTAAATTATCGATTAATTACTTAGGTTTAAAATTCCTTAATGGTTTTAGGGTTTAGGGTTCTAAATAACTTTAGAGCTCGTAGTTCTTTAAGCACATGTTTTATCGATAATTGGAATAATTAAATTCGTTTTTTTAAATATAAACTTGAATTCTTGGCTTAGTTTATCCTTGGGAATATTTGGGAAGTGTTCTTAGTTGAATCACAAGTCCGCTAAAAAGTAGGGTTCACAACTTATCCATATATAACATGGCTTATAAGTGAAAATAAGGAAATTGTCTTATATGAAATTCCTTTAGGGTTTGGTTCTCAAATTAATTTGTAGGTTGTGATTTGCCTCTTAAGAAATTTTAGAGTTTTCTAGAGTTGAATAAAATTTATTGAAATTATATTTTTAATTATTTATCCTAAGTTTTGGGTTCGAGTGAGTTTATGTATGTTTTAGAGTTTGAGTGAAATTATATATGTTTTAGGGTTTTTCACCAACTCGAGAATAATTAACTTATACTTAGGAGCTTAAGGTTTAATTGGCTTAATTATTTAGGAATATTGCTTTATTATGTAACATATATGTATATATATATCATATGATAGATTAAGAAAAGGAAATTGCTTAATAATATATTTATATATATACATATTGTGGGGCTACTTATATACGTAAGTAAAATAATTTTTGTAAAGTTATTAATTTATTCCTTTAACTAGCTTAGTTTTGTTGTTTATTATTACTTGAAATGATCCTTGATTCGTTTGTTATCAGTTTTATATGATTTCCCAAAATTATTGATAATTTTATTAGTTTATGGCTTTTCAAGTGTTAAGACAATTTTATAAAGTTTTAAAAATTTTTTATGATTTGATATTTATGGTTTCTATTAAGTTTAGGTTTACATTTTTTTTAAGGTACACGTATGTAGGGATTGGGGTTTCCTTGCATGATATGGGCTTCCAAATTATATCATTGGGTCTTACAAGTTCGTTTTAAGTTCCAAGTTCAAAATTTTAGTTAGTTTTCATTTTATGTAATTTTGTCAACTTAGGGAAATGTCTATGACACTCAAGTCTGACATTATGTTTAGAAGGTTAAATTTACAGAGTCTACATCAAAGGACCCATTTCAATTCTAATCTACCATGGTAAGTCCTAGTGATAGCTGAGCTCCTAGGCACAATAGTAGTTCCCTTCGAGTGATTTAAGAATAGCAGTCATCGCAATGACATACTCCTGAAGTACGCTAGGTTGAGGTACCTAATCATGTGCGTCAAAATTAAAAATAGTAGAGTAATGATCTATAGATAGCATAATTAGACACATTATGTGCTAAGTTTGCAAAAGAGCTAAAGGAGGTTTAAACTACTAATAGGGAATTATGCCAAAGGCTTAACGAGAGAGATGTCACCTCTTCTTTTGCTTTTTCTTTACAATGATTAGGGCATCGAGTCGAACATATGACGTAAGAAGAAGCATTACGATAGTTGTGTAGGAAGGCTCCTATGGTGAATTAGGACGACTGGTAATAAGGACAAGAACCATGATAAGGGGAGAATTGCCAACAGTAACCGCCTTTGGAGACCCTTGTTATACCACATGTATAGGCTCCTCTTGGTGGAAGAGTAGATAACATGATTGCTTGCCTTCCATAAAAGGTCGTAGCAAATATAAGTCCATAAGATTTAGAGGATTATGTCAAGAAATTGGTTGTTAAAGGGACCTTTAGGAAAAAAGTAGACATGAAGGGTAGAAAGGCCAGTCCTTTCATATAAAGTATAGTTGAAAATATGTTACCATTGAGTGGTTAACTACCTTAGATGACCACTTAAACACCCTTCATACACTAAAAGAACTTTATAGATTGACTATGCAATTGCTTGTAAGGGTTTCTCATCAAATTTGAGGAAATCTACAAGCAATTGGTTTAATTCACTAAAGGCAACCTTTATTTCCTATTTTGATCAATTGGCTAAGGAGTTTTGTTAGTACTTTCTAGCCAATAAGCCTCCAACCAAGGATTTTTCAGCAAAAGGAAGGAGAGTTAATCAAAGACTACATTCATAGGCTCAATTAATTGATGATTGAGATCACTAACTATGATAAAAGTATAGCTTTGCATGCCATCTACAAAGGAGTTAGGGAAGACTCAAACTTCTTCATGTCCCTTGGAAAACACCTTCTAACCTAACTGGATAATTTTACAAAAAGTTTGAAAAGGCTCATTCGATAAGGGGACCAAACGTAAGTTAGAGAAAGAAAAGCATGAGAAGAGGCTAGACAAGGATAAGGGATTCGTAAAGGATAGATTAAGAAGGACTTTTTATGTGCGTAGCAAGCTCAGTCGACCATTAGGAGATAAAAAAAGATCGATATACCCACTTTTGTTGAACATACCCCTCTTAACCGACCTATGTCAGACATTTCGATGAAAGTACATAATAATGGTTTTTTAGCTTGACTTGTAAAGATGAAGAGCAATCTAGCCATAAGAAATTCCAATAAGTACTATGATTTCCATGGAGACAAGGGTCATAACATAGACAAGTGTATACATCTAAAGAATGCACTTGAAGATGCTATGCAGAAGGGTTACTAGAAGAAATTTGTGGCTGACAAGGAGTAGCACATTGAGTGACCAATGCAAAGAAGGAGGATTGAGTAGTAAGGTCGAAATGAAGAGGCTCAACCTAATAATCAAGACCTAATGGCACTTGATAATGACTCACAATGTGATCAATGTGATCTTTGGAAGAACTTATGGAGGGATGATAAGCCGCGCTAAGAGTATAAAGGGCAAATGTATTGGGATAGGTCCAAGCTTAAAGAAAGCTTGAAATGGAAGGTGAAGAAATGTGTGAAACAAGAGCAAATAAATAGAAGAACAAGCAAAACCCATGAATAAGACTAGCTCGATATGATGCACGAGTAGCTTGGTGAGGCCATTTGACACCTAACCTTACTTAAGGGTTAGGATAAGAGTAGAAAAAAAGTAAGCATAGTAGCTCACAAGATGTAGTATATGCTCGATATGTATGTTTTGATTGTTGTAGCTACATATTACAACGGTATTTATATCTAAAATATTAGGGTAATCTACCTAAAATAGAAAAGACAAATAGGGTATTGTCTAAAAAACGTAACTTATAAGGAATAGTAAAGGGTACAAATGAAAAATCAAAGAAATTAGTGATTGTGTAGCAAATCCTTTCACGTAGGAGCTAGACAAGTAATTAAGGTGCTTCTGGCTAAAGCAGATGAAGCTTAATGGTTAGGTTGGAAGCTATCGAGCAAACATAGGGGCTCTCCCAAAGAGATGTTGGCTCAAATGCCTTCTAAGGTTCTTGGCACATGTACTACCGAGCTAGTGGTCATCATAAGCAAAGTAAAGCAAACTGTATAGTTAGTCAAGCAATCAGGGGAATATGAATCAAGTTGGCATAAAATGGTTGACAAAGCTAAAGTTACTCGACTTGGCATGTGGAGTTGTTTGATAGTGAAGATTAACTTGACTTCGGTTGAAGTTGGCTGGAATGAGAAAATCTACTTCATCAGTCCTTGAAGCCCTCAAGCTCAAGTTTGAGTCAAAGTTCCAGTTGTTCAATTCCTATCATTCCCTCCAAGTCAATTTGGATTTAGGATCAAATCCAACTGGGTTTCGCTCAATTCACCTTTTGGTTAGTAGGGGATGAGGTCGACAAAATTGAAAGTGTTGGAAACTCCATAGTCTTTAGGTAATTCCAATTGATAGGCATTGTCATTGATTCTCTAGAGTTTTTTGAAAGGACCTTTGACTTGGGTAAAGAATTTACTTTTTCTCTTGCTCAGAAACCTCTCCTTACCCAAGTGTAGCCACACTAAGTCATTAGGTTGAAACTATACTACCTTCCTTCCTTTACTTATCTCTCTCAACTTCTTGGTAACTTAATCAATCTGCTAGGTAACCTTCTGATAGGTTTGATGAATAGACTATGCTTAGGCTATTGCTTCAAGGTTTTCTTGCTCGAGCTTAGGTACTGGAGTGTGATTAAGGGGTAGCCCTAGGTTGAAGCCATAGACAATTTCAAAGGGTGTTTGTTTAGTGATGTCGTGCATCATACGATTATAAATAAATTCTGCTATAGGTAAATAGACATCCTAATCAATTAAGTTCTTCCTAGTGCAGCTCGAAGCAATGATCACAAACTACAGTTAACTACCTCCATTTTGCTATCAATTTAGGGATGATAGGAAGTGTTGAAGAGTAGTCCACATATGGTACCAAAGGGTTATCTAGAAATGGCTTAGAAACTTTAGATCTCTATCAAATACCACACTTCTTGATACATCGTATAGACAAACAATCTCTTGCAAATAAAGAAAAGCATTGCTAAAGCATCATTAATTTTTGAGTAGAGCACAAAGTATGACATTTTACTAAACCTCTCTATGACAACCATTATTGTATCTTTGCTTCGGATAGTTTGTAGTAATCTAAGAACAAAGGCCATGCTTAACTCAAACCAAGGCTTGGTCGGGAAAGGTAAAGGCATTACTTTCCCTTACTCGAATCAACATTTAGCCCTCTTACAAGTAACGCAATTCTCAATAACCCGATGTACATCTCTTCTCATCTTAGGCCAAAAGAATCACCCATTCTTCCTCTTCTCTTGAAAATATCCAAAGAGCCTACCAGAATGAGCTTCTCTTACTAGTAGCTCCTTCAAAGAATAGGTCAACAAACATAATTTGTTTCCCCAAAACAAGTAACCATCCTCTACATGATAGTCATCCATAGTTCTTCCTTCCTCACAGTATTTAAACAAAGGACCAAAATGGTGTCTTGAGGATATTGCTCTTTAATGCTTGCAAATCCCAAGAGTCTCACTTGTAGCTTAATAAAAAGAGCATGTCGTCTTGATAGGCCATCGGAAACCACATAAGTTTTTCCTTGCTTGTATTTAATCACAAAATTGAAACCTTAAGAATTCAAACTGTGCTTGTCTCTTGGAAAGCTTAGTATGACTTCTAAGATGCCTGAGGGAATCATGATTTGTATAAGTGACAAAATCTCTTGGCAATAGATAATGTTGCCATACTTAGAGTACTCTAATAAGTGTAAAGAGTTCTTTGTCATATATAGAATAATTCAATTGAGGTTTTAGTAGGTTCTCACTATGGTAGGCAACAAATTAACCTTCTTACATCAGCAGAACTCCAATGCCAATGCTTGATGTGTCATACTTAAGCTAAAAAATCTTCTCAAAGTTAGGTAAGGCTAATATTGGTGTAGAAGTCAATCTCTCCTTTACCTCAGCAAAACTTCTCTCTTCTTTCTCTCCTTACTTAAAGTCGATGTTCTTCTTCATGAACTTAATAAGGGGTACAAAAATGGTGCTAGAGCCCTTAATGAATCGCTAGTAAAAGGATACCAATCTATGGAAACTTCTCATCTTGACATAAGTGGTTAGGACTGGCCACTCGACAATTGCTCAAAGCTTCTCATCATTTACTCATATACCTCCTCTACCATCTACATGGCCTAGACAAACCACTTCCTTTTGGCAAAAATAACACTTCTTTAAGTTGCCGAAAAATCACTCGACTCAAAGTACATCAAATACAGCTTGGAGATGATTTAAGTGGCTTGACAGGTCGATACTGTACATAAGGATGTTATCAAAGTAGACCATGACATACTTCTTGATCAAATTTCTCAACACTTGATTCATCAATCTCATGAAAGTGATTGAGGCATTTGACAAGCCAAAAGGCATTATCATCCACTCATAAAGATCATGTCGAGTTTTAAATGCAATTTTCTACACATCTACCTACCTCATCCGAATCTAATGATAGCCATATTTCATATCAATCTTGTTGAAAACTCTAGCTCCATTTAGTTCATCAAGCATGTCATTTAGCCTTAGGATAGGATATTTATATTTGATTGTAATCTTATTTATAGCTCTACCATCTACACACATATGCTGAGTACCATCATTTTTTGGCATAAGGAGCACCGACACAGTACAGGGATTGAGACTTTCTCTCACATATTCCTTCTTAAATAGCTCTTTGACTTGTCTTTGGATTTTGATAACTTGCTCGAGATTCATTAAATAAGCAGGTTTGTTCAACAATGCAATGCTAAGCATCAAGTCAATACAATGTTCAATGCATTGAAAAGGGGGTAACCCCTTAGGTAACTATACGAGAAGTAGTTCTACATACTCATCCAACAACTCTTTGATCTTTGAGGGTAGCATAACTTTCTCCTTCAACTCTAATGGTTGCCTAATCAACATAATGGTTGGCATGTCAGCTTTAATGGCTTCTCGAAGCTTAACACTACTTAGAATCAAGGCCTTCTTTATTGCTTGAGCTAGCTTAGCTTGCAACTTGCTAACGTAGCTCGATGTCATAGGGTTTAAGGTAATCTTCCTTCCATCTTTCTCAAACACATATATGTTTCTAAAACCATCATAGATGACCCTACAATCAAATAACTATGGTTAGCCTAGCAACTCATGGGATACATACTAGGTAGCACATCATAGAGAATTTCATCAAAATAATTTTCAATTGAGTTGGGGAACAGTACTTGCAAAGTGAAACGGAGTGCTCCCTTCTCATTTGGCTAATGCAACTTACACAATTTTGGATGTAAAATGGTCAATAGTTTGAGCTTGCAAACTAGGTTAATAGATGCTATATTAGTTCAACTTCCACTATCTACTATGAGTGCACATACTTGCTCATTCACCTTGCATGTGATATGGAAAAGGTTCTCTCTCTACCCTTCTTCAGTAGAGATTTCAATACTCATCACACATTGGATAACTAAAGTTAACTCGTCCAAATCATAAGCAAACACATCTTCCTTAACTAGCTCTTCATTAACCTTAGCTTCTTCCTTTAACTCTCTTTTCTTCTTTAGTTCCTCATCTATGCTATCTCCTTTAATCTTAGGGGCATCTTCTTTGATGATCATAGTTCTTCTACTTGGAAATTAGGCCACCATATGCCCAAACCCCTAACACTTCAAACACTTAATCTAGCTAGTTTTTCCTCTTGAGCCTTATCCTTTCTCAAAAGTTCTCCGTAGCACTTCACCATCATCTAGTTGACTCCTCTATTTAGCTCTAACATCTATCCTCCTATTTAGCTTACTACTATATTGAGTTTGGTGATTACTTTGAACAGATCAACTAGATTAGACATGTTGGCTCAATAAAGGTCCACTTAACCTATTCCTCCTCTACCTTTCCATACACTGGGCTATTCTCATAGCCTCATCCAATGTAATAAACTATTGAAGCTTTAGTATATGTTGGATATCATTCCTCGACTTAGTAAGAAACCTAGACATTGTTTGGGCTAAAGGCTCATCAACTTCGCATCAGATCATAAGTAATCAAAACTCTTGAATATATTCATCAATAGTTTGACTCCCTTGCCTCAGTTCTTAAAGTCAAGCAAAGGTGTCCTGTAAATAAGTATCTAGCATAAACTTGTTTCTAAAGATTCTCATTATCTCAAGCCAAGTGTTGACTTCTCTATATCCTTCTTGTCTCCTCATTATCTGAAAGTTTCTCCACTACATCACAGCAATTCTTGAGAACTCTACAGCAACAGTTCTCATTTTCTCATAATCCTCACACTAGTAGTAGTCAAAGACTCATTTTACTTTCTCTTCCCAATCAAGATAATCATCAACATCCAAAACCATTAAAGCTTGGGATTTAAAGCTTTACAAGGTCACTAGCTTGGTATACTTGAGCTCGTTCTTCTAATTCAACACACTCTTCTTCTTCATCTATGTCATCAAAGCGAATCCTCCTCCACATATGCTCTCCCATTCTCTTACCTTGATTTTGTCGAGTTAAGATTTGTCTACTCATGGGATGAGCAACTTGGGGAATGTTCTGAATGTCATCAATAGGCTGAAAGGCTAATGCATGAATAGCTTTGGTTAGGTCAGCTATCAAGCTAGCCATTTCATCAAATCGCTAGTCAATGCTTTTAAGAGTAATTTAGTGTTGTCGATCATTATGGACAACGCCACTATTATCATCTCCAACACCAATGTTTACACTCGAATTAGTCATCCTTTGCTCAACACTAGTTCTTTTGATTGAACAACATACATACGGTTTCTAAACACTCAACTTACTACTTCATAGAAAACATGCAACTACTATTGGCTTTGTTTTCACAACTCAAAACAAAGTACAATAAGGTACACACACAACAACAAACTAACACATCTCCTACTTAATTAAACACTCATAGATAACTCGTACACAACCACTACACACTGCTATACCAGTACTTATAGTATAGCAATAATAAGTTCAAATATAAGTTACCCAAATGAACCTCCAACTTAGAGACCAAGATGAAAGGCTACGCTAAGAGGAGACAAGGTTGACTGTATTAGGGATGGTCGAAGCATGCAAAAAGCTTGAAATAGAAGGTATAGAAATGCACAAAATAGGAGAATGTAAATAAAAGAACAAGCAAAACCCACAAACCCTCTCTAATGATATGACGTACTAAGGAAAACTTCGTGCACTCACAAGACTAACTCAATATGATGTAAGAGAAGCTTAGTAAGGTTACTCATCACCTAACTTTACTTAAGGGTTAGTATAAGAGTAGCAAAAGAGTAAGTATAAACCCTACTTTTAGCGGGCTTATGATTCTACTAAGAGTACTTTCTAAATGTTCCCAAGGATCAAATAAACTAAGAATTTAAGTTTACATTTAAAAACGAATTTAATTTTCCAATTCGAAAGCCTATTATCGATAAAACTCAGACATGAAAAACTACGGACTTTAAAGTCACTTAAGACCCTAAACTTTAAAACAATTAAGGACTCGTAACCCTAAGCAATTAATTGATAATTTAATTTCAATAATTTCATTCAACTGTAGAAAATTTCATAATTTTATAAGAACTAAATCATAATCTACAAAACAATTTAAAAAGTAAACTCTAAAAGAATTTCCTATAAGACAATTTCCTTATCTCATGCTTAAGCCTTACACATGTGAATAAGTAAACCAACTAATCACCCTAAATGACTTATCAATTGAGAGTTAGAATCATTTATCAATTGATAACTTATCAAAAACTAGTGATAAGGCACTTTCCTTATCACCCCTTAACTTATACTACATATAGATAAGATATCACAAGATTTCACATACTTAACTTTGATAAAGTAAAGAAGACAATTCCATGCCATAAAGGAAGCCTATATGGCCGGTTCTTACATGGCTAAGAGAGAGGGGGGTAGGGGTGTCATGCCTTGTCTTTCATCCATCAATCACTTTGTCTTATACTCTACCATTCACCCCTTAATGTTTACATCATCTAAAGTTGTCAATTGTTGACTTTTGTAATGCTATAAGGCAATAAAATCAAACTTCTTAAACACACTTCCCTACACAATCGGCCACTCTCTCGCTCTTATCCCTCACTTTCACTTTCATTTTCATTTTTAATTCCATTTCTCTCACTTGAAAATCAACCCAAAAGTGGAAACACAAAACCCTACAAATCTTATACATTGCCACCACTAACAAAGCTTCTACACTCATGGCATTCAACTCCACTTTGTGTATTACATTTGTCAACTTCCAAACATTACTTTTAGGATCCTTAGAACATCTTCAAACCCCACTTCAAAGGACCAAAACTCAAAGTTTCCAAAAGGTTGCAAGAAGGAGGAAGTAAGACAAAAAGCTTAAGTGGAAATTTAGTGCTCAACCACCATACTCTTGCTTTGTGGACAAGTGTTTCTCTATGTTAGTAGTTTAGTATTACATGTTAGGAGACTCTATTTTCTTGAGGATATGAGTATGATCAAAAGTTGATGAAACATCTAAGACTACTTTAAAAAGCAAACTCATGAAACCCTTAGTTGAAAGTTGACTTATGAGCATGTAAAGTTAGTGTTATGTAGAGATACTTGTTTAACACTTAGAATGAAAGATTTTAAGTTGAGAAAATATTGAAATGAGAACTTGAATGAAGAGGAAGCATGCTGGATGTGAGAATTTGTATGTCATTTGGATGTTATTTTCACTTCTAATAAGTTAACCATGCTTAAATCTAGACTTAAGTAAAGGAAAATCCATCACATGAAGCTTTTATGAGGAACTAACTTTGTAAGACATGAACTATGATATGAAAGTTGTAATAAATATGAGATTTACTATTTTCATGTAAAGCATAAGCTAAGTAATCATCCCATGGAAGAGAAGTCAAGTTAAGATTTGAATATAAGTAGTTTAGGTTTATGATCTAACCCCTAAACTTAAAGAAATGATAAAATAAGTTGAAAAACCAAGTTAGAAGCCTCCATACCAAACCGACCAGATCTAGAACCTTGATAAAAGACACTTAAAAATATGACAAAAGTAAGTAAACAAAGTGAAAAGACCAACTAAGGTAAGTACGTTAAGTGATTAAGCCTAAAACTCAAAACCGAGCTTAAAATTCTCAAAACGGGCCTCAAACACCAAGTTGAACCCTCATTAAATTTCTAACCAGCAACTTAACACAACAATAAAAGTTGTTTTAAGACTCTCAAGAAGCTCACAAGACACACCCCAAGCCCAACAAAGTGATTATCCTTGATTTGGATAAAAAACAAAGTCATTTGACAAATTAAGCCCACTTAAAAGCCTAAGAAGTTATTGGTAGCCTTAGGAGTGTAAATCAAAGTTGGGAATCTAACCTTAAGGAGTGTTTTAAGCCTAGAATGAAATCCTAAGCCTAAGCCCAAAGGATCTCCTAAGATATTAAAAAGCCCATTAACTAAACTAAGCCTAAAAGCACTCCAAAACATGAGGATTGTTACTGTTCTAACCTATAGGAAAATTTTCGTGCCTCATCTTGAAAATCTAACCTTGTCATGTTAAATTACACTCGAAAATGATGAAGATTGACTATAAGATCATAAAAATCGGATTTAAAATGAGAAAGTTATATGCGATTGAACTTTGAAGTAAAACTGGGAAAAATACGGAAGCAAGTCAAAAGTATAACTTAAAAGGTTTTAGCTTAGTTTTCTAAGTTTTATTTCAAATCCTTATAGTACTATATTTGTGATGTCCAAGGGACTCGACTTTTGGAGACGACCTACCCTTGGACTACTTCGATCGATCCACATGGTTGAGCGAGTGAATTCCTGATGACTCCTTACTTAACTTTGCTTATAGAATAGATGCATTTAAATAAATAAATATATATATATATATATAAATGAAAATTGGATGCTTGTGGGATATGGGAAATCAATGTGTTTGAATCTATGATTGAATGCTATGGTTAGGTAATCACATAATAATGAGAATTGTTTATAATAATGTATATGTGCATTCGTAGGGAATAAAATTGTCTGATTACCATGAAAACCGGATTAATCACTTATATGATTAAAAAATTCAATAAATCATACATTCCCCATAATTGCATTTTGACGACACCGATTGCCACTTCACATAGAAGATGGGAAGGGACTCATAAGAGGAAGGCCTCTTGCAAGATTGGGCACTAGCTACGCCATTATTTTTATTGAGTTTTTATCCTAAGCTGATAGGCTTACTAGGCGTTGAGAGACACTAATTGTTAGCAACATGCTATGGAGATCAACAACTATCTTGGGCTTTGTGCCTAAAAGCTCTAAAGAGGGACCAAGTCTATGCTAACGAGCAAAGCTCAAATAATCATGTTTAGATCAGAGGAGATGTAAACCCCTAAATTTCTTGACCTAACCTCTGAAGTAAACTCGAGTATGTTAGATAATTTAGGAGTTGATAAGGTTAATAAAAGTGAAAACCCTAAAAAAACTAATCAATCGCATATGAAACTTTTATACCCTAAATGTATGTAAACACTAAAGATTTCATTCAAAAGTGATAAAAAACCCTAAAATGATAACCTTAAAGACATACGAGCATTAATTCATCATAATATATCCTAAAACCCTAATTGATAATATAACTTTCATACCTTGCCAAATCATTAGTGAAAGATTAGAGATGACTTTCAATCATACATATATATTTAGAATCTTTAAGTAATCCTTTAGAAACTAAGATAATGAATCATAGATTACATTTATCTCCTAAGTATATGATTAAGATAGTATTATATAGAGTTAGGAGTATAGTTGAAGCTTAGGCTAAATGTAGTAAACGTTAACACCCTAATTAATGCTTTTCATACTAGTTGTACTAAATAGCTTACCAAATGATGTATATATGCTATAAATACCTAAAGTAAGACCTCATCATCTATTTTTACTAATTAATTCACCAAATGCCTCATTTCCTTAACTTTTTCCTTAATTTCTCTTAATTACTATATTATGTGTAAAAAATGGCATATGCTTAAGGAAAGTTGATCAAGTCAACACATGTTGACTAAGGTCAAAGGGTTGACTAAGTCAAAACATGTTGACTAATGTCAACAATTTGAAAAGTCAACAAAAGACACTAATGCATAAGAAAATATCTAACCATCTAATAATTTCTTTTCTTTTAGTTTTTCTCTTTCCTTCTCCTCCTTAATTGCCATCCACCCATTTTCCTTCTAGACCCCACCATTTTCTTCCTTCCATAATCAAAACAAAACAAAAAGAAACAAAGCAAACCCCACCTCCATTGCCGTGACATCCCCTTTCCCTTTCACTTTCAAAAACTTTCCTCTGCCTCCATAATTCAAACACAAATTAAGGTATGTGACCATGTTACTTTATATTGCTTTATATTACTCATTAGTTAGGTAATTGGGTAAATTAGATAAGTAGATATATGTTATGTATGATCTTGTAGAATAGGACATAAAGTTTCCATCTTTAAGTGTAGAAAAATAGGAATCATGATGAAGAGGAAAGGAATACATGTGAATATGCCCCTAAGTATTTGTATATAAGGATATACTAGAAGAATACAAGTATGGGGATCTTTGTACATGAGTATTTACTATGTACATAACCTAAACTAAGACATATCTTAACTATACATACCTATACTATACTAAATACATAATTGAAAACCCAAAGGAATGAAATTAGGAAGTTTTTCTTAAGAGGAAAATTAGGCATACTAAATACGCATATGACCGTATATGTATATGAGTATGTATACAAGTATAAATACGGTATAAGTATAAGTATATGTATAAGTATACTAGTATACATATAAGTATAGTAAAGGTATATGTACATAATAGTTTAAGTGAAGTGTACATAAGCTTTTTAGATATTACATAATCATAAGATAAGGCATATGTAATCAAATGATGAAGTAAGCAATGATGTAATTAAAAGATGACATAAGCCATGACATAAGCAAATGCTGACATAAGCCATGACATAAATGATGGATGATGTAAGCAATGACAAAAGCATAGGTTTATAAAATAAGAAATAAGAAGAGTGCATAATAATTAGTTACATAAATTAGTAAACCCTAATACACTTTCTAAATTGGATTACACTTAATTAAGTACATAAATTAGTAATAGCAAAGTAAAATTCTTTAAGTATAAGAATTTAAGGGTTAACTAAATCATTAAGTATAAACAAAAGATATAAATATAAGCAATAAGAATAATTAAGTTTCCATAGTTAAAATTTCTATAAATTTAGTCCATATTGTAAAACACGGGTCTTAACTCTAAAATGGACATCACCATGTGAACGTACGTCCAAAAACAATGAAAAACAACTATAAATTCATAAATATTAGAAATAAAATGAAAAAGTTACATACGATTAATAATACAGTCTAACTGGATATAAGTTGATAGTAATTTAAGTAGAATTAGATAAATAGATATTTAGAATTACTAGTTAATTCAATTACTTACTAGCGTTATCATATCGTAATGATTAGGTGATCTCGAGGTGAGCGAAGATCTCCCAATCGATTACTACGATTAGGGCAAGTCGCCATGGCCGAGTGAGCATTTACCCTATGATTCCATGCTTGTTTGTGATTGTAGATAGTGGACTTAAATATTATTGTTAATTGACTACTGTGTGGGGTTTGGGAAACACTTGTGTATGATATTGTGTGTTGAGTGGTGAATTTACCTTAAGTACAGATAATGCTTTGTTTGTTGCATGGTAGTATAGAAAATGATTGTGTGTATTATTGGATGGTTACAGCATAATTAGAACTTAATTATACTCGGCTTATAAAAAGAAACTGGTACAAGCATTAACATGCATTGCATAGACACAATTCCAGCCATCACATCATACAGAGATACAGAGGGGCCATTCGGAGGTTGTTATTATTAATTTATTGGTTCTATATGGTGTACTCATACAAAATGACCTTACCCTGGCCTACGGGAACACTAGGCATTGGAGGCGCTAATCACCTGGCTAAGGGTTTAGTCTAGAGGCCTTTGTTTAGGGGTAAGTGTGGACTACGAGAGCCCACTCACGATTATACTAGAACTTGGTTTTTATGAAAATAAAAGAATTATTTGATTTGAGTACGGAACATGGAGTTCCGTAGTATAGTAAGTTCTAATATAATACCCAAATCTTATTGGTGCCGTGTATACTCCAACCCTAACTTCGGAGGGCATTAAATTTGAGTTACGTATATGGACTAGTTAACTATACGTATTGTTTGGCATTATGTTTGATCATTCATTTATATGCGTGAATTTAATGTATTTATAACTTGCTTATGGTGTGATGAGGGTTTTTCTCACTAAGCTTAGGCTTATACCCCCTTAGACTTTTGCTGCAGAATAACTTGTTCGTAGAGACTGGCCGGGGGATGCTACAGGTTAGCTTGGGGACTTAGGCAAGAGTGAGTTATCCTGTGTATTGAGAGAGAACAGTTTATGTAGACTCTTACTCATATACTTATGTTTTACTAGTATTATAAACTTAGATATTCTAAATTACTGTATATTGTAAGCTTTGTAGTTCAAATTTTATATAAATATGTTTATGTAATGATATCATGTGAATCTGTATGTTCTTGGGAAACTAGTGGTTGTAAAGCCTTATATATTGTGTGAAGAGTTCATGATTGGAAGGGTAACCAATCAGGGGTTCTTCATACAGTATACGGCGTTTGCTACGACTAAGCTATGCTCAGTTCATGATAGGAGAACCTATGGAGGAAACACTAGCAATTCAACTCAATGATAACCTTAAACATGTGATTAAGGTTGGGGCTAATATGCTAGCTAACCTGAGAGATAGCATAATACATTTCCATTAAGTTAATAGGGACTTTTTGCTTGGTCTCTAATAAGGGTCAATGGCAACAAATCTCAAAAACTTAGAACAAGTCGAATGGGTATAATGGACAGGAAGTGAAATGGTTAATTTTGATGGTGAATGTGAATGGATATCATGCACTAAGACATAAACACTATCAGCAATTTGAGCTCGAAGTAAGGTTTGATACAACTCATGAACACTAAATGTCACTCAGGATTCAAATGAGGCTTTAATGTAACTTACTAACCGGTTCAAATGAAAGGTTCACCACAATCTTAAGGTCAAGATCGTTAAGAACACAGAAGAGATTAAAGAGTTTGATCTACACTTAATAATTCAACAATACTAGCTCAAGAGTAGCATCGCTCAAAAAGGGAAAGGTTCCAAAACGTCAGAATATATTTTTTTATCTATTGACGTTCGTCTCTGATGTTTATAGATGTTGCTTTTTATAGCAAGTCTTAAACCCTAGTGGCAAAACTGTAAATAATGTACAAAACCTTAAACCCTAAAGAATTGAGCACATAAATAAAATAAAGGAAAACATGTACAAGAATACAAAATTGTGTGTTTTACAAGGGAAGTCGGCATGTAGTCACTCGGTATGTCCTGGAAGGAGTAGTATTCGAACCGAATGGGGTTGACAGTTGGATATATAGGTTCGGGAAGGAGTCCCTAAAGTCTTACCTGGCTTAGCCAAGACATTAGAGAGGTTGACCTACAATTGCCAAGTCTTAAAGTTAGTCAGCAATAGTCTCTTCATGCCATGCCGAGTGATCCTACTCTCGACAATGTAGTCTCTCGGTTACTCCATCGATGACAGACTTGTTGTCGAATGGTTATTTTTCTTCATCTTGTCCTTCTAGCTTCAACTTGACCTCAACAAGCATTGATCAACCTCAACTTCAAATAGGTTTGCCTTAACTTGGATGTAGTCAAAGGTTGATTCCTATCATTACCCTGGGTCTGAAAATAAGTCATCCTGAACGTTATGTATTGAGCATAGGTCAGGATGCTGAATAAACTCCTCTTCCTTCCTCACTTCACGATAGGTGCCAAGTGTCTCTAGATTTCTTCAATGCTCATGGGGGTCAAGCAATAGCTCTTCCCATCCTTCCAAATAGTGTAAGTGTTGAGGAAGCCATCATAGATCACTTTCCGATCACATTCTTAAGGTCGACTAAGAAGAAAATTTGTAGCATTCATAGGGCCCACGTCGAACTCAATCTTATCCTCATGTAACCTTGCCTTGAGTGCTATCCGACCTCTCTTATGTACGTAAACCATAACCTCATCATCAAACTACTTCAATCCATAGGGTCGGGGATATGGTTAGGTCATCAATTTCATCCTTCCTACTAACTAAGCATAAACAATGTTGGTGTAGCTTCTCGCATCAACAACTAAGGAACTAGTCCTCCCTTTCTCTAAACATCGCATATGAAATAAATTTTCCCTTTGTTTGAGATCTGCCTCTAGGTCAACTCGTATCGCTATAGCTAAGAGTTTAACTAGGTTCTCAACATAGACATCTTCTTCTATCAACTAGTCTTTTGAACTCCTGTCACTCTAACTCTTGATTTGAGCCTTGGATCCTTCAACCTTCACGACCATGACCTTCTTATTTGGGCATTGGGACACAATGTGTTCGTAGCCTAAGCATTTGAAGCATTTCACATCTCAGGCCTTTTTGCTGGGTGCCTTTTCTTTCTCAACAATCTTCTTCTCGACATAGATAGGTTGGCTAAGCTATCCTTTCTCCATCCTCCTCTCTAGCCCTTTTCTCTAGGCATACCTCTCAAGCTCAGGGTTGCCTTATTGAGGTCAACTACTCGACCTTTGATGCCTCCTCCTCCTCCATCTCTCTACTCTTAATGCCAAATTAATTAGCTCATCCAAAGATTTGAATGGCTGCAATTCAACTATGTTGGCAATATCATCTCAAAGTCTACTCAGGAACCTAGCAATGGTGTGGTCCTATTGCTCAGTAATCTCACATCTTGTCATTAAGGTTTTAAACTCTTGCAAATACTCTTCATAGTATTTCGACCTTGTCTCAAGTGTTGGAACACATGGAGCAACTCTTGCTTAAAGTAGGTCAGCATAAAGCATTGATTCATCGATTGCTTCATAAGCCTCCAAGTCCTGATCGGCTCCTCTCCTTCAGCATCTTGCTTGGCAACCAACTTATCCTACCAAAGGCTTGCATACTCAATAAGGGATAATGAAACTAGCCTGACCTTTGTTCAATCATCACACTCGTAGCACTCGAACAACTTCTCGACTTGAGGAACCCAGTTAAAGAACTCTTCAGGTCGACTGCTTCCATTGAAGGTTGGCAACTTAAGCTTTATATTATCAAGTCCTTAGCCTGGTGCTCACAGTTCATCCCTTGCATTCCAAGTTAGTTGGTTTACCTTAGATTGGCCACTTTAGTTGCAACTCTACTTAGCCATGTCCCTTCTCGGCCTTAGCTCTCTTCTCTAGGCTTCTTGATTTTCTTCAAAGTCAATACTTCTTTCATTTCTTCTTCTCGGCAAAAGTTGGTTTTCTCTCCTTCTCGAATTAACAGCTCTTCCCAGATTCACTCATTATGATCATGGTCATTAGAGCTACTCCTATTGGTGGGTGTTCATTCCCTTCTTTCCCCTCAGCCATTACGTCTGCAGCCTTTGTCTAAACTAATGAGTTCTTGGATAGTCAGTGAGATTTTGAATCTGATATTATAAGTTGTCAACACGTCTCCTCAAGCTTCTAGAGGTACTATCACCACTATTATTGATACTATCTTCCGACATTCTTGTACATACAATAATTTTCTAGAAAATTGAATAAACACATTTTACAACAAAAACACTATAGCAACTAGAATCAACTACTAAAATTACTGTTACTCAACTTAATCAACATAATACTATAACTACTAAAACATGAACACACTACACTAGAGAATGATGACTAACAGAAATGTCTAAATCGTGAATCAAACTTTGAAGAATCACTAGCATACATATCTCCCTAAGGCTCTAATACCAAAGATGATAAGGCTCAATGGCCGCAGATCTTGAAAACCCAAAATGGGTCGACTAGGTATGATGGATATGAGTGAAATGGTTAATTTTGATGATGAATGTAAATGGATATCATGTACCAAGACACAAATATTATCAAGTGTTTGAGCTCGAAGTAGAGTTCGATATAACTCACAAACACTAAATGTTGCTCGAGATTCAAATAAAGGTTAGATGCAACTCACTAACTAGTACAAATGAAAGGTTCACCACAATCTTAAGGTCAAGATCAATAAGAACATAGTAGAGATTAAAGAGTTTGATCTACACTCGTTAATTCACCAATACTAGCTCAAGAGTAGCCTTGTTCGAAAAGGGAAAGGTTCCAAAACGTCGAAATATACTTTTCTATCTATTGACGTTCGTCTCTGATGTTTATAGATATTACTATTTATAACAAGTCCTAAACCCTAGTGGCAAAACCATAAATAATATACAAGGCCTTAAACCCTAAAGAATTGGGCCCATAAATAAAATAAAGAAAAACATGTACAAGAATACAAAATTGTATGGTTTATATGGGAAGTCGGCATGTAATCATTCGGTATGTCTTAAAAGGAGTAGTATCTGAACCGAATGGGGTCGGAAGTTGGATGTATTGGTTTAGGAAGGAATCCTTAAAGTCTTGCATGGCTTGGCTAAGACACTAGAGAGGTCAGCCTACAATTTCTAAGTCCTAAAGTTAGTTGGCAATAATCTCTTCATGCTGTGCTGAGTGATCCCACTATCAACAATATGGTCTCTCGACTATTCGGTTGACGATAGACTTATTGCCGAGTGGTTATTTTTCTTCCTCTCGTCCTTCTAACTTCACTCGACCTTAGTAAGCATTGATCGGCCTTGGCTTGGATGTAATCGAAGGTTGATTCCCCTCATTCCCCCTTCAACATGTTTAGTATACCCAAAGAGGTCATTAGCAATAGGTTGAACATTTATCCAAACACAAAGATCGTACAGTGGAAGAAAGGGTACTTCGCTTCAAAGAGACAAGTTGAAATTAGAGAGGAAGTGTAGAAGTTGTTAAAGATATACTTTATTAGAGAAGAGCCATATTCTACATGGATTACTAATTATGTGTTGGTAAAGAAAGCGAATGGGAAATGGAGGATATGTATTGACTCTTCAATAGATCAAATGGTTGACTCGACCTCAAGACATGCCTTATTAAGCTTTATGGATGCATTCTCAAGGTACAACCAGATCAAAATGCATCCTCCCAATCAAGTACATACCTCCTTTATTTTGAACTTTGGAATTTACTGTTGTAAAGTAATTTCCATTTAGGTTAAAAAATATGGGAGACACTTGTCAGAGGCTAGTTACCAAGATGTTTAAACCTCATATACACAAAAATATTGAGGTTTATGTTGATGATACGATAGTGAAGAGTAAGGTGAATGATGACCACTTAGCTAACCTCTAGCAAACCTTCAATACTTTAAGAAGATACAATATGAAGCTAAATCTACAAAAGTGTGTATCATGTGCCTCCTTAGGGAAGTTCTTAGGTTACATGGTGACATAATGTGGAATTGAGGCAAATCTAGAGACAATCCAAACCATACTTGACATAAGGTCACCAAAATCCATTAAGGAGGTTCAAAGGCTAACTAGCAATGTTGTAGCATTGAATTGATTTTTTTTTTTTAAAGCATGAAATGATGTATGGAATTTTTCAAAGTGTTGAGGAACCCATTCGCGTGCTAATGGAATGAGGAGTGTGAGAAGGCTTTTAAGGCCTTAAAGGAATTCTTGATGAAACCTCCGATCTTGTCAAAACCTATGGAAAGGGAAACGCTCTACCTGTAATTGTCCATGAGTGATCGAGCCTTATCCTTAGTTTTAGCATGAGCTAAAGGACAAGTGCACCAACCAGTTTATTATGTAAACTATGTCTTACAATGACATTAATTGAGATATACGAAACTAGAAAAGCTTGTCTTAGTCATAGTATTTGCTACAAAGAAACTCTAGCCATACTTTGAAGCCCATTGGGTCGTGGTGTTAACTAACCAACCCTTAAAGCAAGCTTTACACAAGCCTAATGCTTCAAGTTAAATGGCCAAATATGCTTTGGAACTTAGTGCCCTTGGAATACATTATCGACCTAAGAATGCATACAAAGCTTAGATTTTGGTAGATTTCATTATTGAGCTCACAGGATCTAAAAGTTCTAACTCAAATAAAGACCAATCGACCTAGAAATTGTATGTAGATGGCTTGTCAACCAACGAAGGTAAAAGAGCAAGACTCATCCTTATAGGACCTATGGGAGTTTGGATCTCTTATGCTTTAAAGTTTGGTTTCCAAACTAGTAATAATGAATTAGAGTATGAAGCATTATTAGCAATAATGAGATTAGGAATGAGGTTAGGCAAAGTGATTGAATGGTTTTTTTTTATTCTCAATTGGTGGTAAACTAAGTTGTAAGAAACAATATGGCAAAAGATGAGGGTAAGATTAAGTATTTACAGTTGGTGAAGGATTATAGATTGAGTTTTAAGGATTGGCAATTGATGAAGATACTTAGGATGGAGAATCATGAGGTAGATAAGTTGTCTAAGTTAGCCTCAATAAGCTTACTAAACTAGGAAGACAAGATTTTCATTAAATACTTACATGAGAGAAGCATAGAGTTGCAGTTGTAAGAATTCCTTGAGATCCAATAGAAAGACCTAGAGTATTATTAGATAGACTCGATAATAAAATATTTGGAAAAGGGAACTTTGCCTCAAAACACTAAGGAAGCCCGGTATCTTATCTATAAGGAAGCTAATTTCACAATAATTGATGGGAACTTACATAAGAGAGGTATGAGCATCCCTTATCTACAATGCCACCAACCATCTGAAGATCAGCAAGTACTATCTGATCTGTACTCTGGAGTATGCAGTAAACATTTTAATGTAGTAGCTATTTATATCCAAGCTTTAAAGCTGGGGTATTGGTAGCCTACAATGAGAAAAAGACACTCTTGATTTGGCTCAAATGTATGATCAATGTCAAAGGAATGCCCTAGTTGAGCAAGCTTTAAGCTCTTATCTGATCCCTCTTACTAGCCCTTAGCCTTGTACTTAATGGGGATTGGATATACTTAGTCTTTTCCCGAAGACAACCAAACAAACAACGTACACCATTGTTGTGGTTAATTATTTCATGAAATGGGTTGAAGCTAAGGCTGTAGCAAGCATAACAGAGCAAAGCATTGAGGCCTTTATGGTTGGCAATAATCTAACTAAGTTAAGGATACCTTATGTGTTCATAACAAATAATGGGCCATAGTTCAAGAATGACAAGTTCAGGGAATTTTGTAAAGCTCATAAGATCATACTATGTTATACATATGTCACATACCCCTAGTAATGGTCAAACCAAAGCAATGAACAGGATCATTCTACAAAGTTTGAAGTTGAGAGTAAACTGAGCTAATAGTAAATGGGCAGGTAAGTTGCCTAATGTTTTGTGGTGGTATAGGACTACCCATAGGACATCGATAGGTCATACTCCATATCAATTAGCTTTTAGGATTGAGGCGGTGTTGCCAATTGAGTTGCAAGTATAGAGCGTAAGAGTGTAAACTTATAACCTTATGTATAATGATATTAGCCTACAAGCTAACTTGGATATGATCTACGAGACACGTACCTAAGCCAAAGTTCATCTCACTACTTATCAATAACAAACAGCTCGATATTGTGACAAACAGGTTAAGCATAAGTGCTTTTGACTTGATGATTTGATCTATAAGAAACTTGAAGCATTAAGAGAAAGGGAATGCCAAAGGAAACTCACCTTACATGGGAGGATCCCATTAGAGTGAAAGAGGTGATAAGGAAGAGACATGCCTATAGGCTAGAAAGGCTAGATGAACAATTAATCCTGAGGGCATGGAATGCTGACAACCTCAAACCATACATTGAATGAAGAATGTGAAGGTCTAATGTCCAATGAACAGATGAAGATATGTTTGTTTGTTTACTTGGTTGTTTTATTGCTACAATAGTGTTGTTTAGCTTATATTTTGTCGGACGAGTTTCCTAAAGTTCATGTAGGAAGGTATGTTTCTTTCTATTTGACTTAATTTTCTTTGTCTTGTGATCATGTTATAGGTTGGAACTAATTGTCCAACTTAATTCCTCTTTGATATGACTTTTAATGAAATGTTTGTTCATTGTTCAATCCTGTTTACTTTACTTTATTTTATCATAGTGTCTAGCATTGAAGCATAATGTCATGGGAAATAAAAGTATGATCTGCATATAACTTTTCTAATATGAAAAACTTTTGAAGGTCTCTAAGCTCTATCCGATAGGGTGACAAGCAAACTATAAAGCACTAATTCTTAAGCCTTTTATGTGACGAATGAAGGAAAAGGATATCCCTAGGTCTTTAAGTCCTATGAAAGGATGATGGAATGCTAAACCTTAAGCCCTTATAAGGGTGACAATATTATGGTTCTAAATCCTTTTAAGTATAATGAGCCACGAACTATAAATCCTCTTAAGGATGATAGGCCTTAGGCTATATATCCTCTTAATGATGACAAGCCATAGATTATAGCCCCTTTTAAGGGTGATGAGCAATAACGTGCTCCTAAGTCCTTGATTAGCAAAAAGGAACAATGCTTTGAGACCTAATATAAGGGTATCAAGCTACTATAAGTCTAATAAGCCCTAAGTCGGGTAAATGGACAATGAATTATTAAGGGTCTAGCAAGCCATAAGTCTAATACACCTATAAAGAACTCTTAAGCTATTGGGGAAATAACAAAACAACTTAGTTGATAAGCAATTTAAACCAAATGAACAACACTAGAAGAGTTCATTGAAAGATTGATGGAATTAATCATTTACAGTATAAAAGAAAATTTAACTTTCGAACAAAAGTCGGAAAAAGAAGACCTCCAAGGAAATTTTACATAAGTGCTATGGTTGGCATACTAACCTAAAGCAAACTTCTAGTAAGAAGATAAATAATAAAAGAAAAGAAATTAATGGTCCGAAGCTTAGGTAGAATGGACATCTCAAGCATCTAAACTTAGAATACTATTTGGTTAAGGGTTGATAAGAAGATTAAGAGCTGTCACTTACAGGACTTTAGGAATTTCATCTTAGTCTTAAGCGTCACTATGGATGACCATGGGGCTACCTGCATCCTCTACTACTTATTCCTCTATCTCGAGCTCTTTAGCTTAGGTTATGGCATTTTCAAATTGCTTGATGAAATTCAAGAAATTAAGATCATACTCAGGGTGGTGGATTAGAATTTCTTCCCAGGAGAAGTTGAAACCATCTAACACTTTGTAACACATTAGTCCCTTATATTCTTCACTCTCTTGAATGTCCTTATAGGCTTTATCATGAGCCCTTTGGTACATAGAGCCTTGCTCTTTTTCAACATCAACCATTTTGATCTTCAGCTCCTCATATGAACTCAGCAAGTGAGCAACCTCTTCACTATGTTTACTCTTAAGAGTTCAATCTGGCTTTGCCTTTTGTAAAGGTTGTTCACATGCTAAGTGTTCTTCTTCTGATCCTTTGCTAGACTTATCTCTTTTTCTTCTTGTATTTTGGCTTCCCTCTCAAACTTCTCCTCCCAAGCCTTGAGCTCCTCTTCAGCTTTTGTCTTTCCTTCTTCTAGTTTTTCTTTCTTTACTCCCCACTTCTCTTACAGATTCTTCTTCTTAGCCTCTACACTAGCCACTTGATTCATCAACTCTTTAACAATCTAAAAGCAATAAAAGGGGAAGTTATGATCTAAAAGAAATAGAAAGGAACTTGAAAGCAAGATTGGACTACAGGACTTATAGCATTCTTTTCCTTAGACAAAGCCTCCATAATTGTTAGGAGCTGTTAAGAGTTTTGAAGAATCCATATAAGGTCAGAAAATAGACAATAAGCTCATCAAGGCTAAAATTATAGAAGTAAGAAGATGTACATCATAACAACTTGAAGTAGCTAAACATAGTAAACTATTTGACCCTGAGTTTTGTCAAAGCTTTACAGTGCTGATTAAGGGCTAAACATCATTAGGAAGATAAATCCCTTTAAGTGAGTCTAAAGGTACCCCACCATTTCCTAATGCAAAGTCGGCCATGCTAACATTCTAAGTAAAAAAATATTACAATTGCTTAGCGTTTTATCTTTGAGGTGGAGTCATTAAGCTTGGAATTCTAAATGGGGCTTCCTTCCCCTCATTAGGATTGGTAGAGTTACACCCCATCTTAGGATTAACATCCTTTGGAGATTTCCCCTTTTCAAGATTCCTTTCTAAAGAGGGCATTCATGAACATTAGGCTACTTCCTTAGTTTGGTAACTTTAGTAACTTTCCTCTTAATAGGAACTTTGAACTATTGCAGATCTTTAGTAATTTTGGCTTATTAACCATCCTTCTCCTTGGTAGCAATAGAAATATTAGGTTTAGTTATCGATTTTACCATGGCCTTTGGTGGTATCTTAGCTTAAGACTTAAATGGATGTTTAGTCAAGACTTACTTAGAGGAGGTCTCCTTCCCCTTTAACCCACTGACCTCTATCTCAGTGAGCAAATCTTTGGAGTTATAATCTTTAAGTGCCATTTCTACAATAAGGGATGTAAGAGATTAGGTTAGGAAAACAAGAAAATGGAACCAAAGAACTTACAAAAGTCATACTAAGCACAAGCAAGGAAGACCATCCTACTCCTAGGTAGATATGAAGGTTACTCCTCTAACGAGCCCCTCTTAATATGGCAAGATCACAATGGCCCATATCTTATTCAACCTCAATTCCCCTTTTTGAACCTTCAGTATTATGATCAAAAGTGCCATTGGCACCATTGTCTACTTAAGCTTCATCCTTACGAAAGAACGGAGCATCATTGGAATAGTTAGATATTATCTCATCTATATCCTAAAGAAGGTATCTATTGTTGTAGGCATCTATGATGACATCATGAGCCCTCTGATTGTTGGGAAGTAGAAGCTTAATGTCTAACAACCTAATTGGCTGACTCCCAAGTAGTTAGGAAGTCTAATGGAGTAGCTAACCTAACTATAACCTACTTCTACTTCCACTCATGGATTAAGGATTCCAATCCAACAAGAATCTTCCGATGAGGTTGGGTGCAAATGTAAAACCAGCCTTCTTTCTTTTTTAAGGTAAAAATAAAGTGGCAATAGTCATAATGTCTAGATCTCTACATATACACTCAAAAGCTACGAGCAGTCTATAAGAGTTTAGAGTAAGCATAGAAGGACATAAATGGTGATATATAAAGTAGGACCTCTAAATTATGGTAAAGAGCAACTTTAAACTGACCTCAAAGTATTTTTTGAAAAGGGTGAAATCTTGATCACCTAATGTCATGATTCGCTCTTAAGGTTAAGGTCTCTCAAATGACCAGTCTTGAGGGGAACCACTAAAATTAAGTCACATAGCATTAAATTCTTGTTTGCTCTCTTTGCTTATGACACTATTTAGACTCATATCATACTTAATTCTAACATACAAGGGCAATGCAAGAGACTTACCTTCATCATCTGCAAGTTAATCGTTAAATGGAAGCTTCTTAATCTTCCATGACCTAAGAGTGTTAATTCTTACTAGCCCAATATACCCAATTAAGTCCCATAGGTAGTTAGCAATGTCCGAATCTACTATGTTAGGGGGGATTTTCTAGAGGAGGGGAATTGCCTACTTGATGTGCAATAGATAGCTCTTGGCTACACTCTTAGGCATAAGTTGAGTCATCAAATTCAATAGAAGACATAGTTCACCTCGTTGGAACCATTGCTGCAAGTGAAGAATAAGGGAAAGATGTGTAAGGTGTAAGTTGAAGAGGGTAGAAATTGAAGAAAATTAAAGCAATAATACAAGAATCAATAGAAAGGAGTTAGCCACTACAATTACCAATTGATGTGGTTAGTCTAATTTACTGTGTACTAGGCAGATCAAACGGTTCAAATGAAGTTGTACATCCTAAAGGATGCGTATGAACTCTAACACGATCATACAAATCCTGATAGCAATACATGAAATATCATATTCAACAATTGAAGCTTCTCCAACAAGTTAAATAAAAATAATGCTCCAATAACAATTTACCACCTCGATAGATCAGATTTAACACTTGAGATTTAAATAGTAGAAGTAGTAACTTAAGGCTACCTTCAGAAAACGAAAGCATGGCCAATATTTCTAATCTTCAAAATTGAATTATTTCTCCTCTTAAAAGATTTATTAAGAGGAGTCAAGGGGCAAGTGTTGATAGAGGTTTTTCCTAAAGGTATAAACCGAAGTACTTAGAGCTACTTCTAACTAGACATCCAATCACATCCCTTCTTTACCTTGCTCCTAACCTCTTAAAGGTCTCGTTGATCATGTAGGATAGGTTGAGAAAGGCTAGCAACTTGAACTTCTATAAGAAGGGTTTAGCTAAGGAAGATCAAAACAACTTCCTTTAGCTCAAGACAACTATCTTTAGGTAGGATTTTTACCTAATTAGCTCCAAAGGGTTCAAACTCTAACATTAGGCACAAACAATTATCTTCCCTACCTAGATAACCACCCATCAACCACCATGATGTCAACAGCTTTAAAGTCAAGGAGTAGTCTCAAACTTAAATCTGATGCATGTGCTAGAATTGGAGGGAGCAATTACAATAATCAAAATGGTCCTACTACTATAGAAGGAGGTCTAAGAGTAAAAGGCAAGTTCTTTTGGACATCTAAGCACTCTCCTTTTTATTCTCCATTATATATTATAAACCTTACCTGACTTAAGCATTAGAGTAGTGATGTTGAAGTTTCCTCGACACCCCTTCAACTTAATTTCTCTTTGTTTTACTAAGTGCTTATGAGTTTGATATTTAAGACATCATCCTTACCAAAATTTGATGTCAAACTACCAATAATCCCATAGCTTCCTCAATATTAAGAAGTATTGCATAAGTTAATTGGCCCTTACCTCAACAGAAGTACACAGAGCCATAGAGGCTACTAAAATTCAAATATTGTTGGGTACCATATTTACCTGATGATAAGTGAAGAACCTCCTCTAATACTTGATTAATGAATAATCAAGTCCCCTGAGCTAGAACTAATCTTAGTAGAGGCAAAATCTGTTGGTGTAAATAAGAGCTACCCTATATCCTCGTAGGGTATGAATGTGAACATACCCTGTAGCTGATCCCTAAAGTACATTGTTAGACAGTAACAGACCTCTACCTTAAAGACTTCATTGGCCAAACCATGATGGATGAACTCAAAGTTGATGACCTTATCGAAGATGAGGACAATTGATGCCTCATCATTTTCACCATTAAGATATTCATCATAAGAAAGTGCATCATTTACTTAGTCTTCTACCAAATCATCTACCTTAGGTCATTACTGCTCTCAACTACATAGGAGGTTATCGGTACTGCCATAATAGAGGGAGCTACCCTCTTTACCATCTCTCCATGAGCATCACTTTGTATTGACGCTAAACTCTTACTTAAATACGCCATTTCTACAATTTGAGGAAAGAACATGAATTCCTTAAAAGAAGAGAGAGATTATAATTTGAGTGATTAAGTGAAAGACTTGCAAAAGTAGTGAGTTCAATCGAATAGGCAAAGGTGCAAAAGTAACAATCTAATTTCCCTTTTATAACTATGGCCTCAAAGTAAGGGACTCAACAATTATGGGAAGTTTAGAGGGCATGATGTGTTGGACTCTTAAACGTACCATGTAGCCCATACTAAGTGCAAATGGCTAGGAATTCTTGGACTTGACAAATAGATGTAGAGCTTAGTTAATTGCAACTTGCTACCTATCGCACACATTTAATGTACAAAGAGAATCGTGCCTAAAAGCTGAAGCTCAAATGAATTGTCCTTGGGAAGCTACAACACCTTAGATCACGCGTAGCAAAAGGTCTTAAGATTCCTATAACATGTAAAACCAATAAAGGTTAAGAAGCTTGACCTTAGCTACTTTAACTCAACTAACATGAAAATCTACAACATGAGGTGGATGTTGGAAGTCAAAACGTTAGGGCCCCTAGGTCAACTAATTGAAGGCAAGTGCACTTATCAGTTTTAAAGTATAGCAAATGTGAGTCCAAATGTCAATCCCTCAAGGATTAAATAATGAAATACCAATACTTCCCTTTATTTTCCTATTATCTAACCTAACAATTAAGTACAAATCATCGAATTATTAAATCTAAATTCAAATAATCTAATATAAAGGTATAATAAAATAAAAGGACTACTAAAATATGAAAATAAAAGAGAACATAAACAAAATTATTGAGAATGTATGAACTTTAGTATTTAACTATTAAATTTCCCCCTAAAATCCTTAATACATGCTCACTATTAGATGATAAGAGTCCCTAAATTGAGTTAATTGAAGTCACATCTCTTAATTAACTTCTATCCTTGAATATATTCTATCTAAATCATTTCTACAATAAAATATCTCATAGTCACATTAAGTCCTCGAATAATACTATTATGTTGCCCTAATATGGAGAAATCAATTAGCAAATTGCTTAGTCTATTCAGTTTCTTCTAATTACACCTATCCATCTACTATAGGATCTTACGAACTCTATAATAAACTCAAACATTGATTTAGTAACCTGGACTTATTAATTCAATACAACAAAGCACAATATAATTAGATCTTAATAGTAAGAAATCACATATTGAATAAAAAACAAACAAAGAATTCTATATATATTCTATGATTCAATATCTGTAAACCCTGCAAATTTAGCTATTTAAGATAGCTAAACTCTAATACTGTAGATGACTTAAAGAGTCATTAAAGCCGAGCAAGATAAAAATGTAATAAATCATAAATTTAAATATATTATAAGTACTAAAAACTTTAAAAATTGATCAAAACCCTAAATTGTATATTAAAACCCTAAAACTACTTTAAGTACCATTAATCAAAATTGAATCCGAATTTATTTGAAACCCTAAAATTATAAATATAAACCTATAAAATAATTAAATATTACTCAATAGTGATAAAATTATAGTCGATTGTAATTTTCGACTAAAACGCCTATTCACGGAAATGATAACGAAATCGCCATAATAATTTGTAAAAATTATAATTGTAATAGGTACCAATTAAATTGATAAAATTTCATAAAAATTTAAAAATTAATTTATGATGAGATTTGTTATAATTTTTATGTTTCTAAAAATTACATATATTTATTATTAATTTTTATTTTCCTTCTCTTTCATTTTCAATTTATCTCTTTTCTTTCCTTTCTTCCTTTTTCCCAATTGCACATCTTGGAAACTGAAACAACAATTAGAAAAAAAAATCCCAACTAGCAGCCCACGTAAAAAATAAAATTTGCCATGTGTAAAGATTAGATAAACTCTTAGCTTAAAATTTAAGCTACTAATCACATGATAAAAGAAGAAATAAAAAGCTGGAAAAAGAAAGAAAAGAAACAAAACAAAAATATGGAAACTAACTTGCACACAATCGAAAAATAATATCTGGAAAGCAAACTATAAGGGAGAGAAAGAAAAAGAAAGAAGGAAAAGAAGAAAGAAACGAAGAAGGAAAGAAGAAGAGAAATCAAATAAATAAGTAAGTAATTATTTTAGTAGTATAGATGTATAATATATAGTATATACATGTATAAATATAGAATTTATTTTTCTACATATAACATTACTAATACATGTCTATGTGCATAAATATTTAAATTTAATTTTATATATGTATAAGGCTAGGTATGTATAAATGTATGTACATAGGTATATGGAAGAGTATGTATTATGTATTTTTTAAGAATACCTATAATTAGTATTAAGTATTTTCATTACATAACTATAGTATAAATATATATGTATGTACCATAACTATATATATATATGTGTATACATGTATAATTATTTTTGTATATATATTTATATGTATAGTCGTATAGTATATATGTAGTGGGGTATTTTTATAAGTATGTATATAAGACACATATATATATATAATATAGAGTATATGCTTTAGGGTATACAGCATAATATATGTATAATATATTGTATACATATTTTATAACAAATATTATGTAAATATATATACCGAATATATAATATAAGAATAGGTATTTGTAAATCATATATATCTAAGTATTCGGAAATTATATAAGTATATTATTATGTATAAATACAAATACATGAATATATATATGTACATAAGAGTATGGTTATTTTCATAAAATAAGTATATACATACATATAGCGTATAACATATATTATATATATGTAGTATACTGAAAATATATATGATATATACATATATGTATAAATCGTGAAGTACATAAATAATAAGAAAATGAGAAATAATAAAAAATAATAAAGGTCATAATAATAATAATCATAATAAAGTAAAAATCTAAAAAAAATAGGAAAATATACTTAAAATGATAAAAATATCAAATATATGATTTCAATAATTATTAAATCATAAACATGTTAAGAAAAAGCGAAAATTAATATTTTATAATTTTTAAACTTAAATAATAATTTTGGTAAGATTTTTTTTATAAGTCAAAATGTCCAAAACGAACATCATCGTGTGAACGTATATCCGAAAACGATAAAAAATGACTATAAGTTCACAAGTATCGAAATTAGAATGAAAATGTTATAAAATACATAAAGGAAGTCTCATAACTTACAAATATAAGAAAATAGTTACTATTAACCCCATTAAGTATGATAAACCCTATAAATATAAGACTTGCGGTATATTGGGGAACTAGATAAACTACAGTAAACTTTTAGTTAACTAAGGAGTCTGACTTCTCAGAATACTTATAAGTTTTACTATTTTGATTTAGGCATTCAATATCGAGTTTTGGAAACCCCAAAGTTTAGAGAATGAGCAATAATCCAGGTAAGGGAGTTCTAATGACCTGCTACTTGCTTATGCATGTTACTTGTATAATGTTTTGTTATTTACTGTTACTTGTATATTTGAATAACTGTTCTACTTGTATGCCATCATCTGTGTAATCATTTTTTTTTTAATTTGATAAATATAAATATCTAACCCAAATAACCGGTTCTATTCATCGCATGTCTATGACCTAGTAAATGTATGGATAGAAAGTGCTAACTTTGCAAAATGTTGAAAAGGGTATTTTTGGAAAAAGGATTTCCTAATCTTAAACGTATTTTGTACGATTTTGATAAGGGCTGTAGTGCCAGAAATGATATTTTATCTTTAAGGCAAAGCTAGCATGAGTTCTTTACTTGATAGTGAGAGGACTCGCTTTATTGTGCCTATAAGACCTTAGTTAATTTTGATTGCGAGAGGACTCGCATGTTTGTGCCCAAGGGGCCTTAAAGGGTAGATAGTCCTAGTTTGGAATCCCTCTATTTAGATTAAAATTTTTTTCTCGACTAGAGTAATAGTCGAGTACCGCCTAGAGGGGTAGTGCCCCTAGGTAGCCTCATGTAGGTAAGTTGAGGTGCCTTATGCGGGTAAGTACAGAAGATAATTGAAGTGTAAACGACATAATTCTATACCTTCCATAGTTCCGGACTCCTATGGATGTGCTATTTGCATTCATCGCGCCTGCATTCATTTTGTATGTAAATAGCTTGCTTGCATGTGTGATAACTTGCTTGAATAGTAGTGATAAGGAACAAACTCACTAAGCTGTTTTATGCTCATTCCCCCTTAGTTTCCTTTACAGGTTTACTTACGATGGGATTAGAATAAGTCTCGAGTACTAAGTGCGAGATGAAGACATGTATACTAGTATTAGAAATAGTTGAGTGCTCCTTAGATGATACATAAACATCCTTTATAGATAATTTAATTTTTCTTGTATTTCTTTTATAATGTTGTTATATCCTGTCTTATTATTTGGTAGGGGATACCAATTCTCTACAGTTCTGAGGAACTGTGAGATATCAGATACCCATAGTTATTTATATTTGTATTTTATAGTAAATTAATTATTTAAAAATCAGTAACCTTAGTGATTAATCATTTAGAGTTTTACAATCTCTAACTTGCAAAGCGGTTTTCATATCATGGGTGCACACATGTTATGAAAATTTTAGGTAATCCTACTAAGCTCTCTGTAGGGTCATAACAATATCTAAATACAAAGAAGAAATAGATTAATACATTGTGAGGAAATTAAAAAGAAACATTGAAGGGAGAGTAGGTTAAGAGACAAGACAACCTTTTATCCTAAGAATTAATTGTATATGATCTATGTGCTTAATTTACAAGGCTTATATCCTACTTATAGTACAAGGAATCTTGAAAATATATCTTTTAATGTATCTTAAACATATCTCTTCAATATTTCCTCTTCCCAAATCTGTCTCCAATGACATATGAAAGCATAGCATGTTTAAAAGCTCAAAATCTTTACAAAAATGAGAAGACTCATAAGGAAAGGCATGTTTACACCCTAAATCATGGTTGTGATCTTACTAGTGACCTTTCTCTACATCAAAAATCCCAAAATAATTTATAAGGGAAGAATAAGCCTAAGAATATGGCCATGTTCCTACCTACGTTCTTCTCAAAGACCAAACTGTTCCTTAATTCCTTACTCTTTTGCTTACGATTTCAATTCATAGTCATTATTCATTAGTATGATCCTTTCCCAGGCTTTAAAACTTATCCAAATCTTTATCAAATCATCCAAAACTTGATCAAAATCACTAAATCAACTAAATGAACCCTAAAGTCAAAATATAAACAAATTCAGCATCAAATTCAATACAAACACTCAGAAAATCTTATAAAAGCATTATAAAAATCAATTATAAAATGTATACAATTATACAGTCATCAAATTCCCCCATACTTAAATATTTTCTTATCCTTAAGCAAAATAATCAAAATAAAACACCCCTAAGATGAGATCATCAATTTCTCTTATAATTCAAAAAAGTAAATCATCAAATCAAAGAGCTTCAAATTTACTTCAAAACTACCCTTTATTTTCTTACTTTACAATACCCTTAGAGCACTTAGATAATAACACTAAAGAACTGCTAAATTTCAACAATCAATCCAAATAATCTAGTGTTAGTCATGTCACTTAAATAGAAACTAAACAAAATATCAAAACAAACATTAACAAATTAAGAAAAAGTTATAAGAATTTCACCACTCTGATGGAAGAGAAGAGATCTTACTTATACTATTTTTGTCATGAAAACTGAAACTGGATGTATATTACATCAACTCATCCTCTAATTGTCTCCTTAATAATCATTTTCATTGGAAGGCTTTTCAATTCAATTCATTTCCTTTTAATTAAGCATGATTTTCTCAACAATTGGAAAAAACCTTACTCTTTTGATGGATTAAGGCCATCCATACCATTTTAATTCTCATGCTGGTAATGAGAAAGAACTTTACTCTTATGATAGACTAAGGCTGATTCTTACTAATCTTAACCAATTTTCTTCGATTATTAGTGAGAAAGAACCACACTCTTATAAGGGATCAAGGTTGATCATTACCAACTTGTAATTTATGTTATTGATTTTAATTTTATTTGCCTCCAACTATTTCAATTTTTCTAGGACACTTTCAAACGATAAATCTCATTTGTTCATCCAATCTAAAATAAAATTTTAGGAAAAACAAAAATAGATAACTATCCTCCTAAATCAAGCTTAAAAATATAAACAACTAATCATTAACCTATCAATGTTGATCATAATCCTAAGTCTAAGTTTAAACTTAAGTGATAAGGAACTAAGGTCATAAAGAATCATGGGTAAATTACCAAAATAAAAAAATAAAAAAAAAGCTTACCTATGTAAAGGTGGATGCAAATTTCTAAACTTATTATTAACAAAAACTAGAAAACTTAACTGTATGTTTTTAATCAAAGCATACTCATTAACATATATAATATAATGTCTCCTATTCTTTCCCTATAATGCCTTGCCATCTAGGTTTGCTTGAAACTTTTTCTCAAAACTTTGTATGCTTGAAGACAATTTGTTACACCATCCTTAAGTAAGGGATAATGTAAAACATGTATTCTTCCTATGAAACATTCAAATTTCAAATCTTTTCTTTTTCAATCTAATAATAATAGTGGAAATCAACACAATAGTGAGATGTCTATAGAGTATCATAGCTAAAAATTCTTGTACATTAGATGATTCCTTCATAAGCATACAGATTTAACTCCAATTGATACACTAAATCTTCATAAGGTAATAACATGGTCCTCCTCGATGAACTGCCTTTAAGTACTTAAATTGTATCCTACAGCCAAATGCTTCTTCCAGGAACCCATCTCCAACTAATACTCTGAGTCTCTTTACCTCTATGATGCCAAGCCTTGTCTACTCATACTTTACTTGAGGATAAGACAAATTATCCCCTCAACTTGCTATTAGCTAAGTGAGAGTAGATGAACAAACACTATAAAAGTAGTATCATACCACTTCTACAGTAAATGATCAGTTTAATCACATATTCTTTTGTCCAACTAAGTAATGCAAATGTTATAAGTACATACCATGCTCATGTACGTAGCATGCATTGATATCAATATCCTAGCCTAGCCTAGCACTCATTAATTAGTCCAATTCAACTGAGCATCTAAACACAAACCAAAGTATAGGAACTAAGCAAGGCAACAATGAGTTGCCAAAACGTAACATAGCAATGATCGCTATTTAAAGGAAAGAAACATGCAAGTTACCTAAAATAGAAGGAAAAACTAAAATGAAATTAAGCATAGATTTTAGCAATTTCTCAGTATTGAGATGTGGATTTCTCTAAAAATAGTATGAGTGACAAGTAAACAATTGTTTGAAATTGTTGTAGCCATGATGTTAAAGTATTTATCATAGTTTAAACATAAATTTTACTCAATCTCATGGAATTCATCCTACTTTCATTTCATAAATTTTATTATGTAGTAGGAGCATTGTATTATCCATCCTTCTTCGACATTATTAGCTAGCTATTCAAGTCCCATCATTACTTAAATAATTATGTTAAAATTGATTTCTCACTCCAACCAATTTTTAGCTATAGGTGAGTACAAGGATTTAAGTTCTAATTCTCATTTAAATTGGGAATCTTAGGTTCCATTCCGAGTTTTCAAATCCTATTATGGTATCTAGACTCTATTAGGATAATAAGAGGGTAAGCCCAATGTATGGGATTCACTAGTTAACTCAATATTAACCTAATACTCAAGTTATACCTAATTATACTCAAGAAATAAGTAAAATTCTAAGTTTACACTATCACAATACAAAAACATCAATAACTACAACTACTTCATCATATTCACACATTACACATAAGCACAGTAAGCACTATTCATCATATTCATAAAGAATAAGCATTCAACACATAATACACATGAACATGAAAATAAACATTGCACAAAACATAGAAAAAGTATGAAAAACATTACAAAACCGAGCTCTACAACCTTAACAATGGAGTTCCTCGAGATTTTCCTAACAATCTCCTCGGATGCAATGAGAATCCACAAACCTAAACCATGAAAAGAGCTAAAATCCACTAAAAGTCTACGCTACGAGCATGAGAATACAAGAAAATGCCATGGAAATCATAAAACTACCCTAAAAGTAACTTAAGATAGCCTAAAAGGAGAGAGAGTGGTGGAAACTAGAACCATAAACCTTAGAAAATGCAAAGCAGAATCTATAGAAAATGAAGAAGAAGAAGTTTTCATATCAAGGCACTACCAGCATGATGGTAAGCAAAGGTATGATTATGCCAATAGATAGGTGTTAATCACTTCTTCTCTTCCTTTGTAATGAAATGATGTGTTTTTGCTTTAAGAGTCTAGTATAATGACAATAACTAGGGATACCATCAAGCTAGTGTACCCTTCTAATTTTGCCACTTTATTCCTTCATATTCAAGACACTAGCTTAAAGCCCCATTACAAAAGTCGAAAATGAAGAAAAAGAAGGAAACATGGAGCTAGAACCACCAAGTTGATGGTAACCCTAGCTACTGTCAAGATAGTGATTCTAGCTCCATGTTTCCTTCTTTTTCTTTATTTCTAGCTTTTGGAAATGGTAGCCTCAAGGCCTATAAGATCAAACATAAAAGTTTTAAGTTCTTTAAATACATACCACTTTTGAGCATTAAACAAAAAAATAGCAATTACACTTGTGTTGAAAAGTTATATGTGATTTTAATGAGAATTCATATACTTTTGCTCAAAAATCTATTGAATCACATATAGTTGTTAGAAAAATCCTTTAGATAAGTATATAGTTACACATACTTATTTTTACCCCTAACTTTATAACTTGTTTATCCTCAAGCAAGCTTAAACCACTTGTAGAACAATGGGTAAAAGATGGACTCTCTACTCCTTAGTTGTTAAGCCTATCCTCTATTTTATACATAGTCATACATTTTTCAATTCAGCTTTTTGCAAGCAATTAATTGTTCATGAAAGTTAAGTAAATGGTTAAGTGTTCCTAATTACATATCCAAGAGAATTAGTAAATTAATCCATGGTTCATCAAGTTATGCCTCTTATTTAACTCAAGATTAAACAACTTGAGATCAAGTAAGTTATCACAAAGGAAGAGAAAGGCCCTTACAATTTATAGACTAATAAACGTGTATATAACCCTAACCTTTCCCTTATGCCAACCATAATTCAGAAAAAAAAAATGACAAATTTGATTATTCTTTACTCAAATCTCCCAAAAATTTTCAATTCTTTAGTTAAGGTCATTTTTCACTCTTACATCTTAAAATTTTGCTCAAGGGAGCTCTTTATTCCTCACCTTTTCCCTAAGTGAACATTAGGGGCTCATGAACCCTTTCTCGAGTTCATCATTCCAGAAGATCTGCTAAGCACTTATTAGGCACTTTAGATGTTTGCTACACTCTCTTTTACTTTTTCTTTTCTACTTTTGTTTTTGGTCAGGTTTACCCCTAACTTTTCAATTTGGCCGATTTTTATTCTACTTTTGATTGAGAAATCTTTTTCGAAGCCAAAACAATTTAAGCATCTTTTCTAATACTATACTTAGCCTCTTAGAAATTCAAAGAACACATTACATTAAAATCAATTTTCTAAAAAGTAAATGCATAATTCTAACTAATGGCACCATCTTATTCTCAACTCATGAATTTAAAGTTAAATATAAAGGGTAAAAATCTAATCTAAAGATTTTGTCCATTACTTCTTAGAGTAACGTAAAATGTTCACTCCATTTAATCCTTATTTATGAATACAATAAAAACAAAGGTTACATGCTCTTTTTTAATGCAACTCAAAATTTCAAGAAAAAAAATTACACTTAGCAACCCAATACTTAATATAAACGTAATATCAATTCTACATAACATAACCTCAACTTTAATCTACTCCATATATTCCCAACCCTCAACTTTTATTTCTCATATCATCTCAGATCATCATCAATGTAAATTAGGAAGGTAAGGTTAGAACAAGACTACCCTAGAAATTAGGTTGAACTATTTTGTTTTCCTTTCATTCTTTCAGGTCCTATTGGAGCTAACCTTAAGCTTCTTTAAAGCTCTATACAAGACCAAATTCGTCTCAAAATATCTTATTTGGCCATTTTCTCAAAACATAAAATAAAACTATAAAAACTTAAAAGAAAGTGCAGGGAAATTCAATAAAACTCTAGCAAGTTACCTCCTACCCCATGCTTGGGTTTTAGGTCTCTCAGCTAAACTCTTTTCATAATCATCATGGTAGATGGAAATTGGGATATTTCTTGGCCCATTCTTTAGGGTCTTCATCTTTTGCTTATCTAAATATCCAATAAGGAGGATCGTTCTGCTCCTTAGCAAATTCATTTTTGAAATCATTAAAATCAAGATGAATATCCTCATTTTCATTCCTCTTCTCCTTAACCTTTCTCACAAACAACTTAATTTTAGATGGTCTACATCTCAAAACCATCTTTTTGCCTTTGACATCTATCAATGCCCCAATTGTCACCATAAAAGATCAACCTAAGGTGAGTGGTCGTGCTCTATCATTCATTTCCATGACAATAAAATCTGCTGGATAGCTAAAACAATCAACTTCTACAACAAGATCTGTAAGAATTATGATGGCTTCTTTATTTTCCCATTAGCGAAGGATATGACTAAATTCTACTCTATAAGAAGTCCTTCTAGTCCTAATTTTCTCATCAGTTTTCCAAACATAATGTTGTCAAAAGCCCTTAAGTCATAATAAGCTCTCGAAAAGTACTTTTCTAGAATAATATAAAGATTGGTAAATTGGCCTAGATCTCCTCTCTTTGGTGGCATGTACAAGTATTTTCTCGTATATAATACCCTTACTGACTCCTTGATCTCCTTATGATCAAGTTCAGGTGGTAGGATGAAATCCTCACCTTCTTCTTTCACTATTGGCTTGATCTTAACTATCTTGCTTGACTTACTTGGATGATTTTCTCATAATTCCTGTAAACCCCTAAAATTATCAACCTAGCTTTTGAAATAGACTCAACTATATTAGACAATTTAGGAGTTGACAAGGCTAATGAAAGTGAAAACCCTAAAAGAATTACTCAATCGCGTAAGAAACTTTTCTACCTTAAATGTTTCTAAATGCCAAAGATTTTATTCAAAGGTGATAGAAACCCTAAAAATGATTATCTTAAAGACATATGTGCACTAATCTAACATAATATACCCTAAAACCCTAATTGATAATATCATGCTCATATTTTGCCAAATCATTAGTAAAAGGTTAGAAATGACCCTCGTTCATGTTTATATGATTCGGATCCTTAAGTAATCCATTAGAAACTAAGATAATGAGCCATAGATTATATTTATCCCTTATGTATGTGATTAAGATGGTCTCACTTAGAGTTAGGATTATAGTTGAAGATTAGGTTACATGTAGTGAACTTTAATACTCAAATTAGTACTTTTTACACTTGTTATCCAAAGTAGTTTATCGAATGAGATATATAAGCTATAAAGACCTAAAGTAAGACCTCATCAACTATGTTTACTAATCAATTCATCAAATACCTCATTTCCTCTCATTTCCTTCATTTTTCCCTTAATTTCCCTTAAACACTACATTATGTACACAAATTTACATATGCTTGAGGAGAGTTGACCAAGTCAACACATGTTGACCAAAGTCAAAAGGTTGACTAAGTCAACACATGTTGACTAAAGTCAATACTTTGAAAAGTCAACAAAATACACTAAAGAGATAAAGAAAATATCTCTTCCTTAATGATGGCTTTTCTTTTCTTTTCTTTTCTTTTGATTTTTCTTTTTCCCTTCCCCTTAATTGTTGCCATCCATATCTCCCCCTTCTAGACCCTACCATTTGTTGTCTTCCATAATGAAAATCAAACAAAAGAAACAAAAAAAAACATACCCTCCATTGTCGTGAGCTTTCCCTTCCCCTTTCACTTTCATTTCTTCACTTTTGTCTCCTTAAATCCAACACATCTAAAGGTATGTACTTAACTTACTTTATGTTGGTTTATGTTATTCATTAGTAAGTTAATTAGATAGATTAAATAAGTAATTATGTGTTTAGTGTTATCTTGAAGAAAAGGGAACAAAGTTTCCATCTTTAAGTGTAGAAAGTGAAGAATCATGAAGGAGAGAGAAGAAATACATGTGTATGTACTCTTAGGTATGTGTACATAAAGAAATACCAAAGGAATACTTGTATGAGAACCTTTGTACATAAGTATTTATCATGCACATAACTTGAATTAAGACCATATCTAGCTATATATGTGTATACTACACTAAATACATACATAAAAGTACAAAAGGATGAAATTGGGAAGATTTTCTTAAGAGAAAATTTGGCATACGAATTTTTGTATAAAAATACGTATCCAACCGTATAGGTATATGAGGAGGTATACATGTATAAATACGGTATAAACCTAAGTAGATGTATAAGTATATATATGTATAACGTATATGTACATAAGTATAAAGTAAAAAACAAAATGTACATAAGACATGTACATGTGACATAAGCATGAGGTGATGTTTATATAATCATATGATGAGGTAAGCACATGATGACCTAAGCAAAGACATAAGCAATAGATGATGTAAGCGATGACATAAGCATAGGTTTAGAAAATGAGAAAAATAAGAAAAGTATAGGTAATTTGGTACTAAAGTTAGTAAATCTTAATACACCTTCTAAATTAGATTATACCTAATTTAGTACATGAATTAGTAATAGCAAAGTAAATTCCTTTAATTATAAGAATTTGAGGAATAAAAGATATAAATATAAGTAATAAGAATACTTAAGTGTTCACAGCTAAAAATTTCTATAAATTTAGTTCATAACGTAAAACAGGAGTCTTAACATCGAAAACAGATATTATCGTGTGAATATACGTCCGAAAACGATGAAAAACGACTATAAATTCATAAATATCAAAAATAAAACGAGAAAGTTATATACGATTGATAATAAAGCCTAACCAGGTAAAAGTTGATAGTAATCTAAGTAAAATTAGGTAATTAGATGTTTAGAATTATTAGTTAATTCAAGTACTTACTAACCTTATCAAATCGTAATGATCAGGTGACCCTGAAGTGAGTGAGGACCTTCTGATCGATTATTACGATTAGAACAAATCGCCATGGCCGAGTGAGTATTTACCTAATGATTCCATGCTTGTTTTATGATTGTAGATAGTAGACTTAAATACTATTGTTAATTAACTATTGTGTGGGGTTTGGGAAATGCCTGTGTATGTTGGTATGTCTTGAGTTGTGAACTTATCTTAAGTATTGATAATGCTATGTTTGTTGCATGGTAGTATAGAAAATGATTGTGTGAATTATTGGTTGGTCATAGCATAATTTGAACTTAATTATACTCGGCCTATAAAAAGAAACTGGAACATGTGTAGCAACCCTAATAGGAGGGGCCTAGTAGTATTGCCTAGAATTTCCATATCACGTGTATACCCATGATAAGAAAATCGCCTTGCAAGTAAGAGATTGCAAGACTCTAAATAGTTATTTGCTAGAGTCTTCAATTTTAGTTCATTGACTCATTATATAATATATATAATTATGGATATCCAATTTTTTTCACAATTCCTCAGAACCGTAGAGAATCGATATCCCCTACCAAAATAATGAAATAAGATAGACAATTTTAGAAAATTCTAAACTTACTAAAGATATTAAACTTAATTGAGACATTAGTCGTTTTTCGGAGTATTTTGAATTAACTACACAAGCTTTTCATCATACTGATTCAATGGTAACACTCTACACTCGATTCCTATCCCATTCCCAACTATGGATCAACCTGCAAGGAAAAGAACTGTTGAGGTGTAAACTTAAGCTTAGTGAGATAATTACCCTCATCAATACCGCATGATAGAAATTTATTAAATGCACAATCATATGAATGCATGAACAATTAGTATGCCAAACAACGCATGCAGTGACCTAGGAACTGCATACGACTCAGAATTATGCCCCCTGAAGTCAGGGTTTGGAGATAATTAACCGACCCAAACTAAAATCCGGGTTCTAGACCTTAGGTTTTAATTCATTAGCACTATTGTGCTTATGTCAAAACAAAACTATGTATATATATACATATATATACATATATATACTTTCATTACTGAATAATAAATCATATTTTCAAAATTCCAAGTCTAGCGGTGTGGTGGCCTCCGCAATCCACAATCACACGCCCTAAGCAGAAGCCATAAGACTCAGCCCCTCGCCGACGATTGGCGTCTCCCGGCGCCTAGTAAGCCCATCAGCTTAAAACAGAGACTCAATATATATGATGGCGTAGCTAGTGCCCAATCCTGCAGGAAACTCGTATTCCTATGAGTCCCCTCCCATCTTCTACGTGAAGCAACAGTCGGTGTTATCCGTATGCAATATGGGGTATGCATGATTCATTTTGATTTCTTAATCAAATAAGTGATTATCTCGATTTTCAAGGTGATCAGACAATTTCATTCCAGACAATTCATATGTATATATGATGCAAGCAATTCCCTTTATTAAATATACTTAACAAGTCATCACATTCATCCACAATTTGATACATATGCATCTCCCATATCCCACAAGCATCCAAATTCATATATATAAGTTTAGGTGCATTTATTTCTACAAGCACAATCAAGTAAAGAGTCATCGGGAATTTACTCACATTACCATGTGGGTCAATCAAAGTAGTCTGGAGGCAAGTCGTCTCCGTAAACAGTGTCCCCTGGTCATTGAAATAATTTTTATAAGGAATTGAAGCAAACTTAAGAAACTATGTAAGTTTTCCTTAAGTTACATTCTTAACTAGTTTTCGAAATTTTTCCCGGTTTTTACTCAAAGTTCAATCGCTTATAACTTTTTCATTTTAAATCCGATTTTTATGATCTTATAGTCAATCTTCATCATTTCCGAGTGTACTTTAACGTGGTAAGGTTAGATTTTCGAAATGAGGTATACAATTCTGTCCATGGGTCAGAACAGTAGCGTTCCTCATGTGTTGGAGTGTTTTTGGGCCTTATTTGGTAAATGGGCTTTTTGATAACTTGAGAAATTCCTTAGGCTTGGTCTTTAGATTTTATCCTAAGCTTAAAATACTCCTTAAGATCAGATTTACAACTTTGATTTATATTCCTAAGGCTAACAACCACTTCATGGGCCCTTTAGTGGGCTTAAGTTGTCAAATGGGCTTGTTTTTGGTTCAAACTAAAGTTAATGACTTTGGTGAGCTTATGGGGCCTTAGGTGGATTTCTTATCGGCTTTAAAACAACTTCTCTTGGTACTTTAAGGTGCTGGTCAGATTTTTATTGAAGGCCCAACTTAGAGTTCTAGGCTTGTTTTGAGAGTTTTAAACTCGGTTTTGAGTTTTAGGCCTTATATGCTTACTATATTTGCTTTAGTTGATCTTTTCACTTTGTTCATTCACTTTTATCATATTTTTAGGCTTCTTTCCCCCACATTCCAGATCTGTTCATGATGGTCCCAAGGGGTCCTTACTTGGTTTTTCAACTTGTTTCATCATTTCCTTAAGTTTAGGTGGTAGATTTTGCACTTAACTACTTGTGTACAAATCTTAACTTAAGTTTTCTTCCATCAAATGATCTTTTAACTCATGCTCCACATAAAGAAATAAAAGATCTTATACTTAATACAACTCCCATATCATAGCTCATGTCATACAAAGTTGGTTTCTTCATAAAACTTCATGTGATGGATTTTTCCTTAACTTAAGTCTAGATTTGAGCATGTTTAACATAATGGAAACAAAATCAACATCCAAATGACTATGGAACCCTCACGTCCAGCATGCTTATCTTCCATTAAAGTTCTCATTTCAAGATTTTCTTAACTTAAAATCTCCCATTCAAAGCATTAAACAAATGTCCATACATAACACCAACTTTACATACTCATATTTCAACTTCATGTAAGGGTTTTATGGTTTATTTCTTAAAACGATTTTTTTTTTTTTTTGGTGTTATAACAACTTAAACCTTACTCAGATCTTCAAGAAATCAAAGTCTCCTAACATAAATACTAATCCACATATCACAAGAAACACTTACTCGTCCTTAAAGCAAAGTTTGGTGGTTGTACACAAAGGTTCCACTTAAGCTTTTAAAATTGCTTCCTCTTTTGCAACCTTTTGGAACCTGAATCTTTTGGTCTCTTGGAATGGGGTTGGTGGAAGGTTCTAATGGTTTTAAAAGATCTTAGATGGTGAAAGAAAATGACACAAGAATAAGAAGAGAAATTGCCGTGAGTATGGAAGCAAAAATGGTGGTCGCAATGTTGGGAATTTGTGGAGTTTGATTTCTTCTTTTGATTTGTGTTTAAAGTGAGAGAAAAGGAAGTGAAAATGGGAGTGAAAGAGGGAGAGAGTGGTAGATTTTGAATGAGGAAATAAGTGTGTGCAAGAAGCTTTAATTGATTGTCTTGTAGTTTAGACAAAAGTCAACAATTGCAACTCTTGATGATGTAAGCATTAAGGGGTGAATAGTGATGTGTAAGAGGAAGTGATTGATGGTTGAAAGACAAGAGTATGGCCCCCCTTTCTTCCTTGTTTAGATCTTCCATTTCAAGTCCTTTTTGTCCATGGAATGGTCTTGTCTCATTTATTAAAGTTAAGCTTATGAATTCTTGTGAAAAATTGTCCATATGTAGTATAAGTGAAGAGGTGATAAGGAAATTGTCTTATCACTAGATTTTGATAAGTTATCAATTGATAAATGATTCCAACTCTCAATTGATAAATTATCTAAGGCGATTGGTTGGTCTACTTATTTATGTGTAAGGCTTATGCATGTAGATAAAGGCATAGCCTTATAGAAAATTGTTTTAGGATTTTTATCTTACATTGTTTTGTGATTTATGATTTAATTTTTGTAGAATTGTGAAATTTTCTAAAGTCGAATGAAATTATTCAAATTAATTTATCGATTAATTATTTAGGGTTAAAATTCCTTAATGGTTTTAAGGTTTAAGGTTTTAAGTAGCTTTAGAGCTCGCAGTTCTTCAAGCTCGGGTTTTATCGACAATTGGCTTTTCAATTGTAAAAATTTAATTTGCTTCTAAATATAACTTAAGTTTTTAGTTTAGTTGATCTTTAAGAACGTTCGAAAGGTACTCTTAATCAAATTTTAGGCCCACTAAAAATAGGGTTTACAACATGCATTAACATGCATAGCATAGATATTATTCCAGTCGTCACATCACACGGAGGTAAAGAGAGGTCATTCGAGGGTTGATATTATTGATTTATTTGGTTTTGTATGGTGCACTTGTACAAAATGACCTTACCCTGGCCTGCGGGAACACCAGGCGTTGGAGGCGCCAACCGCCTGGCTAAGGGTCGAGTCTAAAGGCTTCCGTTTAGGGGTGAGTGTAGACTACAGGAGCCCACTCACAATTATACTAGAACTTAGGTTTTTCTGAAAATAAAAGAATTATTTGATATAAGTGCGGGACGTGGAGTTCTATAGTAAAGTAAGTTCTAGTATAATACCCGGATCTGATTGGTGCCGTATATACTCCAACCCTGACTTCGGAGGGCGTTAAATCTGAGTTACGTATATGAACTAGTTAATTATACGTATTGTTTGGCATTCTGGTTGATCATTCATTCATATGTGTGAATATAATGTACTTATAACTTGCTTGTGGTGTGGCTGAGGGTTTTGTTCACTAAGCTTAGGCTTATACCCCTTTAGACTTTTGTTGTAGGATAGCTTGTTTGTAGAGGCAGGACGGGGGATGCCACAGGTTAGCTTGGGGACTTGGGCAAGAGCGAGCTGTTATGTGTACTGAGAGAGAGAACAGTTTATGTAGACTTTTACCCATGTACTTTTGTTTATCTTAGTATTATAGACTTAGACATACTTAATTACTGTGTATTGTAAGCTTTATAACTCAAACTTTATATAAATATGTTTGTGTGATGATATCATGAGAATCTGAATGTTCTTTAGAAACTAGTGGTTATAGAGCCTTGTATATTGTGTAAAGAGTTCTTGATTGGAAGGGTAACTAATCAGGCGTTCTTCGTACATTATATCGCATTTGCCACGACTAGGCCGTCCTCAGTTCGTGACAATTCCTCTTTTGGTTCATTCTCCTCAAGAGCCTTACTTTGAAACGAAGGGGGATCATTAACTTCCTTGTACTAGCTATCCTCTAATGGATCTTCCTCTCCATTCAGCATTTTAACTTGCTTTTCTTCAACCATTTGCTTAATTCTTCTTCTGCTATCAACCTTTTCCAACACATTCTCTTCAACAATCTCAAATTCCTTACTAACTTGTTCTTCATCAGAATCTTCAATCTCTAAATGATCTCTCATACAGTCATCATAATCACTCTTAGCTACAATTTCATCATTTGACTTCCTACTAAATATATTAGCTTGTGTGTTTGTAGGTGCTGCTATCATTACTTACTCTCTTAGATTCTACTTAGTATTACTTGGTAATGCACCTTATAATCTAGCACCTAGCATCTTAGAAATTTGCTACAATTGAATCTAAACAATTTTCATAACTAATTCTTAAGAGGACAACCTCCTCCTTAGTAGATCATTATTTTCCATCTCCCTTTTTTACTGGAAGTTTTGTTAGGGCCTTTGTTGTAGTGCTGGAAGAGGTAGGAAATTTTGTCCATTGGGTTGATTGTTCCCATAACTAAAGTCAGAATTTTGATTCCACCCTTGAGCAAATTTATTTTGTTATGCATTCCAATTTTTTGGTCCTCTTTGCTAAAAGTAGTTCTTACAATTGACTTCCTCAATGCCTTGATCTTGTCCATGCCAATACTAGTAGTGATTGAACACATCATGATCAATACAGTCGCACTTCTTAGATCCAGCATTTTGACTTGTGCTTCCCTTAACATTAAGCATCTTGTTTGGTTTGTTAGAGAGAGTAGCAACTTGTGAAGTTATTACATTGAATTTGTCTTCCTCATCTATGCTCGCTACTCTTCTAGCATTTTTTCTCTCAACATGCCATCCAAAGGAGTTGGAAGCCATCTCTTCCATCAATTCATATACTTGCTCAAGACTTTTTCTCATCTAGTTACCTCCAGATGCATCACTAATCATGAATTGCAAAATTCCTAATAGACCATTATGAAAAGTTTGAACTTGTAAGCCAATTGGTAATCCGTAGTGTAGACATCTTCTTAATATCTCCTTATACTGTTCCCATGCTTTATACAAAGACTCCCCATCATATTGTCGAAACATAGTGATGTTATTCCTCATCTTCATTGTTTTATATAGAGGGAAAAATCTTGACAAAATTTTTTAGGCTAATTGCTCTTAAGTATTGATAGAATGAAGTGGTAGAGAATATAACCAACTTTGGGCTTAAGGAAAATGAGAATACCCTCAATTGAATAACATTATCAGCAACACCATTGCTTTTTAAGGTTGTACGCAATTGAAGAAAACTTTGTAGGTGTTCATTTAGGTCTTCTAAAGCACTTCCACCAAACTGGTTTACTTGCACCATTTATATTGATGCAAGTTTGAGCTCAAAATTGTTGGTTTGGATAGCAAGCCATGCCACTGATAATGCAAAACCGTCCATGGTTAGTATAGTATATTCCCATAAAGCTCTATGATTTCCATTCCCATTACCATTAACATTCATATTATTCAACCCATTACCATTCACATTGCCATTTTGCACATTAAATCCATTATGATACTCTTCTCTATTCATATCATCCATATTCATGCCAATTCCTATATGAACACTGTATCCATTTCATTCATTCAAATTCTCAATCTCATTGGCAAAAAAAAAAAAATAATAATAATAATAAAATTCTCCATCTCAACAAATCTTCTTCTTTCACATAGTTGTCTATGAAATAATCTATCCTATCTTAGCAAATCGTCTTCTTTCTTGTAGTCGTCTATGAAATGTTCTATCAACTTTAAGATTGAATAACAACTTAAAATCAATAGGTTCCCCTCTTAGCATAAAATAATAGATGCTTTGAAATTTCAACACAAAGGCAACCCTAAGAAGCTAATATAAGGGGTTTCAACAATCCCAACCTAATACAATCCTATGGCAAGAGGTTTTTCACTTCTTCAAACAACCAATCAAACCTTTAATAGCCTCTTCACAATTCCTGCAAAGAAACAAAAATAACACAGTAAAAAGTTCTTCAACAAAATAAAGATTCAAATCTACTTTGAGTATGTAAAACTAATTCTAACTACAACTAAATCTACTCTACTCTAAACCTAGTCTTAGAGAGAAATACTAATCTAATATAGCTAACTTTCACTTTCCTTACCTTCCCTAGCAACGGTGCCAAAAACTTGGTGTTGTGATCTACTTCCACTAATGTCACAAACAAATAAGAATTTCCTCCTTTTCAAAACAATGAAATACTATATTATCAATTGACTTACTTGTGAATAGGAATAATTAAATTTTAGTGGGAACCACAAACTAATGGTAAGCATATCAGTCTATTGATAGTACAAGGAGAGTAACCAAGGTTATGTTCTATAGTAAATGAGAGAATAGAATTTAGAAAGATAACTAAGTAGTAGATTTTACTATTTCTACTCTAATCTAAGTAATCAATTTAGCAATTTCAAAGGAAAGAAACATCTAAGTTATCTAAAATAAAACGAAAAACTACAATGAAATTAAGTATGGATTTTAGCAATTTATTGGTATGGGGATGTGGATTTCTCTAAAGACATGTATGAATAACAAGTAAACAATTTGAAATTGTTGTAACCATGCTATTAAAGTGTTTATGATAGTTTAAACATGAATTTTACTCACATTCATATAATTTATCCTACTTTTGTTTCGTAAATTTTATCATGTACCAAAAGCATTGTATTATCAATCTCTCATCTATGCAATCAACTAGCTATTCAAGTCCCATCAATACTTAAATAACTATGTTAGAATTGATTTCTTATTCTAACCAATGTTTAGCTATAGGTAAGTACAAGGATTTGAGCCCTAATTGTCATGAATTACCCATTTAAATTAGGAATACTAGGTTCTATTCAGAGTTTTCAAATCCTATTATTGTATCTAGACCTTATAAGGATAACAAGAGGAAAGTCCCAACGTATGGGAATCACTATTTAGCTTGACATTAACCCAAAACTCTAGTTATACCTAATTATATCATAGAACTAAGTAAAATTCAAAGCTTACACTATCATAATATAGGAACATCAACAACTACAACTATAACTACTTCATCATTTTCACACACTACCCATAAGCATAGTAAGCATTATTCATCATATTCATGAAAAATAAGTATTCAACACATAATACACATGACATGAAAATAAATATTGCAATAAACATGGAAAAAGTATGAGAAACATTACAAAACTGAGCTCCTTAACCTCAATAATGGAGTTTCTCAAGATTTTCCCAACAATCTCCATGGATGTAATGGGAATCTATAAACCTAAACTTAGAAAAGAGCTAAAATCCACTAAAAATCTACTCTACGATTATGAAAATACAAGAAAATACCATGGAAATCGTAAAACTACCCTAAATGTGACTTAAGATAAGCTAAAAAAGAGAGAGTAGTGGAAACCAAAATCTTAAACCTTAGAAAATGCAAAGAAAAGTCTACAAAAAATGAAGAAGAAAAAGTTTTTATAGTAAGGCACTATTGGCATGACGATAAGCAAGGGCATTGTCAAGCCAATAGATAGGTATCAAGCACTTCATCTCTTCCATTTTAATGAAATGATTCGTTTTCACTTTAAGGTTCTAGTATACCGTCACAACGGTAATTAGGGATACCATCAAGCTAGTATACCCTTCTAATTTTGCCACTTGATTCCTTTCTATTCAAGACGCTAACTTAATAGTAGCTAAGCTTACCATCAAGCCATTAATTATAGTTCCATGTCTCCTTCTTTTTCTTCATTTCTGGCTTCTAGAATGACACTACCATTAAGACTTGTAAGATAAAAAACAAAAAGCTTAAGTTCTTTAAATATGTACTACTTTTGAGCATTAAAGAACAAAAAAATAAATTATACTTATGTTGAGAAATTATTTGTAATTTTAATGAAAACTCATATACTTTTACTTAAAAATCTATTGAATCTCATGTCATTGTTAGAGAAATCCTTTAGCTAAGTATGCGATTTCACACCTTCATCACTAGCCTAGCAAAATCTCAATTCTAGAAAAAAAAACTTGACTTATACATCATTTTTGTGCCATGCTATGAATGCATCAAGTGGGATACTAAGCAATACCCAGCAACATACCAAACAAGTTTACTCTTTTACTTATTAACCTAGCTTTTGTTGTATTTACACTTTCATTAATAAGACCATCGAGTTCACATGAGTGAATAGCTAAAGAGGTTAAGTTAGTACTAAGCTTTTTCCCAAGTTACTAAAATTTTCATTTTTTTTTTTTCCTCAATTTGATTTAAACTAAACCCTTTGCCTATTTAGTTTAAATCATCAACTAAAACTAAGGAAACTTAGTTTTTTATTTAAAAAAAAAAACTTAGAGTAGTCACCCAATAAAACTAGGATAAGGTGATTAAATTAAAGCCAATTAAGTAGATTGATTCTAATTTAGCCATTAACCTACATTGTGTAAAATTTGAAAGGAATCTTTCAAGAAACTATATTTTCTTAGCTTCAAGCCTACCTTATTAAACTTAAATAAGTATCATTTTAACCTTCTGAATTTAAATTTATTTTTCAAATCACTCTTCTAAGAACAAAATGTATTGACAAGTAACAAATGGAATTACATCTAATTGCAAAAAGGAAAAAAAAAAGTTATTTGGAAGGGGAAAATTATTTTTTACATATTTTAAGTCTCATCATAGGTACCTATGTACCCGCTAATCGAGATCGAACTTTCATAGTTTATTTTTAGAAAATTTTAGTGGGTTAGTTTATTTTAGACTTGAAAATCATAGAATTTACGTTTTAATTAATTTGTTTTTGTTTTAAGAAAAGTCTAATAGAAGTTTCCTAGTTTAAGGCCATTTTCACTTCAAAATTTCTAAAAGTGTAGTTTTGGAAAAGAGTTCATTGTTCTTTTATTTTAAGAAACATAATTTTTCTAAGTGAGAAAAAAGATTATGTTTTTTTTTTCCTTTAAAAAACATTCTAAAAGATCTAACTTTTTTTTAAAAGGACCTTTCTAAGTCAATCTTCTTATTTTTATTTTATTTTATTTTTTTTATTTTAAAAAATGAGCTATATTTAAAAAATAAAATTGAAAGGAGTATTTAAGAAAATGTTTTAAATAAAAACCTACATTTTCCCTACCCATGAAGGTTTTTTTTTTTTCTATTTTTTAGAGAAAACTACTTACTACATCATTAAATAAGCAAAATAAAATAAACAATAAAAAAAAAAAACAAGTGCACTTACCTAGACGAGTTAACCATAGGTCGAAGATGAAGGCTTGGATCTAGGTTGGTTGGGTCGGGTTGAGTTCAATTGAGATGCTTCAATTGGGTCGCACATAGGAAGCAAGCAACACCAATGCCTAGGGTTGATCTAAGTTGATTTCCTCACCAAAACGAGTGGGAGAAACGATTTTTGTATGTTTCTAATTGGACTTAAGGGGATAAGAGCGATGCCTTAGGTTGTTGTGGCCTCTTTTAGTGTTTTTGAAATTTGATGGTGGTTGTAGATGGGGTTGCGATGGTGATTCACACTAAGGGATTGCTACTAGTGTTTAAGCACAAGTAAGTGTGTTGTTCAGGGTTAGGGAACATAACAAGCACAATTGTGATGGTGGTTTTTGGCATGGATGGCTAGCGATAGTGCTATCTTAGAGTGAGAAAATTCATGCTTTAAAGAGAGAAAGCTCGATTTAAGTGTATTTATGTGGATCTTAAGTCGTAATCCATCCTTAACATGAATTATAACGTTTTATTTGCACTATTGGAGCTTAAATTTAATTCAAGACAGTATGAAAATAGAAGATCATGGCCATGCGGGTTCAAGATGTTCTTACTCAATCCATCTTTGAAACTCGAAGAAGTTTTGATTTGAATAATGAAAATAGTCAAGAACACGTTAATGAACAACATTCATAGCTTGGATTCGAAGGAAATTGCCAAGAGAATCGGATTTTGTAAAATTCATTCAAGCGTATTTATAACTTTTTTCTTTTTTGAAGCTCGAATTAATCTATGATTTAAAGAAACTAAGATGCATTTTTGGTTTCAATTCGTACTATTCTATGTGTATTTTTCAAAAACATAAGAATGGAGTTGATTTTTGAGGATATATAGCTGGAATATGGCTTGAAAGTGTAGGGTACGAAAGGGTATACTTTCCTTTTTTATCCACTGCAATTCACAAATAGCAAATCAAAGAAAGAGGAAGACAAGCACATGGTTACATGCTAGGGCTGTATCACCTACGACATTGAAAATTAAAAGGGGCACACATTGTTTACTTGAATAGGTTTTGCCCATTTGTGATTTGGCCTAGACGACCTAACCAAAAACTAACCTAAATTGATCAAATCACGTATGTAGTAAAAGTAAATAAATAATTTTGAAAACACACTTAACTTAATAAAATAAGAAGACCTATTCATAGCATCATAACAACACTAAAAACACAATTAATTTGAAAGAAAAACTAAAATTGCAAAGGGGAAAAAAAAAAGGTGTCTACACCATCACATGTCATATTATCATCTAATAACATGCTTGTAGTAACCAAGTCCATATATCACAACATCTTTTAGTCAATAATGGTTATACAAAAGGAAACGTCACATAAGTCACCAAGCAACTTATAACCTAATATAATCCATTCAATAACATATATTCCCAAGAGATCAAGGATCAACACATCATACTTGTACACAACATCAATTAAATGCATAAGAGCTAAGTTAGTTAGAAAGTCATATGAATGGATATAATCAACTCCAAACACACAAATATCTACTTAGCTAGAATTGCTAATCGTTCTAATGCTACGCATCAATACACAACTCTTCCCAACTATTTTACTTAGTAAAGATACATGGTGCTAGAGTTAACTATGGATTGTAAACATATATTCCAGCTTATTATTAATTTACTTATACCTAAGGTTTAAGACTTGAGATCACTCCATAAGAAAGTGTTCGGCCTAGACTTTCTCTAATTTAGTCTCTGATTTATCCTCTAAGCTATCCTATAAATCAGGCATATTCCAAAATTTCTGAACAAGTACTATTTGAAATGTATCCTCAATCCCAACTAATTAAGAGTCTTAGGTACATCATCTAACACAGTCTCCAAGCTAATTTACACAAAGCCACTAAGCATACACTTTGATTCTTCCTCTGATTTGTCCTTTGATTTAGCCGATTTACAACATTTACTTATAAAGATCCCATATCCTCATTTACTTTAGGTTTGTATCAGCAAGGAATATAACAAAGTACTTACCTCATACTTTAGTTATCAAATTACATAATATGTATGTATATAAATATATATATATATATATATAACCAATTAACTATATAAGCCATTACATAAGCACATAATAGATATTTTCATTTCAAATAGTATGCATAATCGTTTGATTGCCCAAAAAATACTATAAACTCATGATAATATTTAGTTTAAGCTTCAATAAGCGTTTAATATGGCCATTACATATAATTTCTAAAATATCAATTGTAGACTCGATTTTTTACTAAAAATTAGCTTAAATTAGATAAATAATTAAATAAAATTAAAAATTTATTTAATCATAACTATGCTCTACAAGTCACCATGAATTAGATTCATTAAGAATTTAAATTAAAAACTCATTATTCCATCAATATGAAAAATAGGGCAAATTTCATAAAATAAATTTAATAAATTCTATATATATAATTTATCAAAAAATATTTTTATGCAAATTAAATATAATATATGGAGAGTATATAAACCAAAAAGTAGCTCAAAACAACCTCATTTACTATCTATAAAAATTAGTCTAAATAGGGTTGTTTCTTAAGGAACTTATATAAGCACTTCTACTTTTAAAAATCTAAGTTGATATTATGATTTTACATCTAAAAATACTTAGGAATATCAAGTTTCATAAAATTTAGACATTATCTAGTATTTCCAAAAGTTAAAATCAAACCAAATTGGAGCACTCACTAGCATTGCTATCTTCGGCATTTGCCTAGCCACCCAAATGTGTTGGCCTAACTCCCCTCATTGGCTATACTTTGGATCAACAAGCTACATAATGTCAAGTCTTGTGTAGCTAGGCAAACCCTAACTCTCTTGCTATTTTTTGAATTCCAACCTTTTTTTCCTAATTTTTGTTTTATACGAAAAATGCCATTTCTTAGGAGAATTTGTGATGTTCAATCTATAAAAATGATGAAGAACAACATCCATCTCCTTTTATGATATTCAAGGTGGGTGGAGCTAAGATTAGAGCTCCATTTGTTTTTTTTTTTTTTCCTATTCCAAGTTGATACACATATACATATCTTTACAATTGCCAAGACATTTGAAAGCCACCTCATGCTACTATATTCTAAGATGTACTTTGCATGCCATGCCTACTAATGTGTTTCTTTGGCAATTTTTATTAATTATTATAATAATTTCATACATAATCCACTTACATTTAGGGTATTATACTTCTATATATATACATATCGGGTTATATATAGTGTATATAATGTGATTATATAATTACACTACATGTTATTCAACTCCAAAATATTATTTCTATAAATCAAATAATTTAACTTTAAGGGCTTATTATGCTTTAGAGCTTAAATTTTAAGTTTTTGATGATTATCGAACAATTCTCGATAAAAATATATTTCATTTAAATGAAATATTCTATATACTTTATTTTGAAAAATCAACTTACTAGGACTCTTCTTCTGACTTTTGTGATTTCATATTGAAATTTCACTCAATTTGAACAGTATTTTCTAAAAGCCCTAAATTGTATTAGTTTCAAGCAACTAGGGCCCTATTACATTACGAAACACGTTTCTGAAGCTTTTTAATAAATTTATTTCCATAATTCCCAAGATATACCCTCTTTGTCTCACGTGTAATAAGAGTAGCCTACTAACTTAGACCTATGGTAGTTAATTGAAGATTGAGGTTTCACATTCCCATCCATACTTCAATTGTACATTGTTCCCTACGTATGGAACATAACAATAGCAGAACAAAAATCAGTAGGAGACATAAAAGAAAAAGATAAAAGGACTGAAACTTCTTTAGTTTAAGCTCTAACACTAAATTCTAAAGCTTCTATGCCATAAGATTTCTTCTTTGAAAACAAATTCATATAAGCCTTACAAAACAAAAGAAAATCATAAAATAAACAAAAATAAAAGTTAGAGCAAAAAATTAATGCTACTACACCAATAATTAAGAAAAGTCCATTAAAAAGTAGCACAAACCTAAAAGGAATAATACTTTACTAATTACAAAATTTATCAAAAATAAAGAAAAGCATAAAAGTTAACAAATTAAGAATCTCCTAAAAGTACATCCTATAAATACTTCTTTCTCTCTTATCTCTTAGTGTGCTTCCTAAAACTAGGAAAGACACGAGTCCATATTTCTCAAGGACATCTCCTCCACACTTCATTTATAATAATGTACAAAATAATTCATAAGTGTGAGTATTCAAATAAGACTTAAAAACATAGTATCAACTAAAGCACAATTAGAAACTAATCAATTTTATTGAAGCACAAAGTCAAAATATAATCAATTAATCTCTAGTTTTATAGTCTTAATGCCAAAACAACATGAGCCTAGTGAATTAGCATATTAGCAAGTTAGTAAATTAGTAAATTAGTAAGCTCATGTTGCAGAATGACATAAAAGAGCACTCAAAGAGTGTAAGAACTCATTAAAAAAAAAATTACACTTTGAAAATTCCTATAGAAATGCTATGCTAAGTTTCGTACATCATCAACTCACGTTTAAGAAAATAAATGACTACTTATGCCTATAGATAAGAGTGTATATCAATAATCTAACAAGAAGTAAATCTTTCTTTTTAATAGCGAAACCTAATTATGAGCAAAAAGAGGATAAAATAACAATAAGCATGCATGCACGGAAGAAAGAAAAACAAGAGAGAGAAAGTAAGAATGCATACTTGATTTTTTGGTGAAATAAAATCACTAAAAGTTCAAGAATTTAAAGGAATCACCATAACCTAAAAGAACTTGCATCTTAAAGATCAAAACAACAAGAAATATTAAATAGCTAGTAAAGAACAAGAACATATCTTGTTTTTTATGAGATGTAAGGAAGAATGTACAAAAGAGGGGAATCATGGTCTAGAACAACAATTGAAGATCACAAGTCATTCAAAGGAGGAATACGGGCGAGGATCATGGTTATGGATAACGGGCATGATCCTTGCCTATGATTCTCTCGATAAATTTTTTTCCATCTAGTGAGGATTATGCCCTACTTTACAAGCATAATTCTTACTCATGCTTCTATCAATCAATTTTCTTACATAGCATCCAATGAGGATCATACTGTAGATTATAAGCATGATCTCACTCGTGCTTCTCTCAACTAACTTTTTACATACAAAGCTCCTTACAAAATATTCCTTCCATCTTACAAAAACTTGTTCTAACCCTTAAACAATACATGGGAGAATTTAATTTAAGTTTCTAAATTAGAGAAAATAATGCAAGTAGAGTAAAATTACTTATTTATGTATATTCTTTTCAATGAAAACAAAGAAAATTTAAGAACCTAATAAAATAGGAGATATGACCCTTCCATTGCTTTCAACTTGCTACAATCCCATAGGTTTAGGATACATTTCTTTATTGCTTGGAGCTTTTAGGGGTTTTTATGACATCAACATGGCCAATCATCGAATTTGAATCCTTAAATTTATCCACCCATCTCATTCTTGGATGTAACCTATAAAAAGAAAATAAAAGTAGCAAAAACAATTTGAATAAAAAGTATGGAAGGAATGAACAAGCAAAGAGTAATGATTATAATAATAGGCCAAAAGGTTTTCCTAGTATCCAAATTACAGCTCCCGACAATGGTGCCAAAAAACTATTGAAATACTAATATAGGGAATGTGAGTCCGAGTATCAATCCCTTATGGACTAACTATTGAAACACTAGTACTTCCCCTTATTTCCTATTGTCTAATCTAACAATGAAACATGAATCATTAAATTATTAAATATAAATTAAACTAATATAATATAAAGAAACAATAAAACAAAAGGACTCTAAAACATAAAAATAAAAGAGAGCATATACAAAATTATTGAGAATGCATGAACTTTAGTATTTAAGTATTGAATTTCCCTCTAAAATCTATGATATGTTCAATCTCATCCTTGCGATTTGATTTTGAGAGTTCCTAAATTGAATAAACTAGACTTGCATCTCTTAATTAACTCCTAACCTTGAATATATTCTTCCTGAATCACTTTTGCAATAAAATATCTCAAAGTCACATTAAGTCCTTAAACAATACTATTAGGTTTCCCTGATCCAAAGAAATCAAATAGCTAATCACTTAGTCTATTTAATTACTTCTAATTATACATATCTATTTACTATAGGATCTCATGAACTCTATAGTAAACTCAAACATTGAATTAATAACCCAAACTTATTAATTCAATACAACAAAGTACAACGTAATTAGATCTTAATAACAAGAAATCATAGATTGAATAAAAACCAAACAAAGAATTCTACGTAGAATCTATCATTCAATAGCTAAATACTAAAAAGAAATAGATTAATACATTGCAAGGAAATTAAAAAGAAACATAAAAGAGAGGGAAGGTTAAGAGACAACCCTCTTTCTTAAGATTTAATTGTACATGATCTGTATGTTTAATTTACAAGGTTTATATCCTATTTATAATACAAGGAATCTTGAATATATATATTTCAATGTATCTTTAGCATATCTCTTCACTGTTTCTTCTTCCCAAATTTGGCTTTGAAGATATATGGAAGTATGGCATCTTTCAAAGCTTCAAATTATTCCAAAAATAAGAAGATTAGTAAGGAATGGTATGTTCACACTATAATGCCCAAAGTCAAAAGCAATGAATAGCTAACCTAACAAACACTAATGAGCCTATTTCAACCACTTGATCCAAAAGTTTCAAGTTTTGTATTGACAAGGTGATCACAACCATGACCATAAAAACTAGTATCACAACCCCCCATAATTCATCTAGGATACTTGACCATAGGGTTTCATAATCTTCCCTACCCCCTTCACCCCTTCTTCTCTCTTTAAACACACAACGTCCTCGTCATAAGACCTTACAATTAAACCTAGATTTTCTCTCCTTTTCAATGTATGATTTAAGCTATCCACTACCTATAGGTCTTCTTAAAAGCATGCAAGGAATCATAACTTGGTACTCCTTACCTTCCTCGGACCTCTTCTCTAAATTGGAGCTAAACCCGAATCATCCATCTACTGCTAGGGGGTTCACTTTCATACCATTTGTAATGCCCTAGACTAAAAGTAGTTAATAACCAAGTCAACAAATACTAATGGGCCCACTTTAACCACTTGGTCCCAAAGTTTCAAACTTATGTTGATAAGGTATTCACAACCATAACCTTATAAACTGGTATCGCAACCTCGTACAATTCATGTGGGATACTTAACCATGGGGTTTTACACACACCTTAAATCATAGCCATGATCTTATTCATGATCTTTCTCTACTTCAATTATCGCAAAATAATTAATAGGGGAAGAACATGCCAATGAACATAGCCATGTTCTTACCCATGTTCTCCTAGGTAACTAAATTCTTCCTTAATTTCTTACTCTTTTACTCATGATTGCAATTCATGATCATTATTCATGGGTAGAATCCTTTCCTAAGCTTCATAACTTGTCCAAATCTTCTTCAAATATTCCAAAACATGATAAAAAATCATAAAATCAACCAAATGAAGCCTAAAATCAAAATATATACAAATTAAGCATTGCATTCAATACAAACACCCAGAAATCTTATAAAAGCATTATAAAATCAATTATAAAATGTATAAATTTATACACTCATCATTAGCTCACTAAAGCTTAGGAACGTACCACGACTAGACTTTGGAAGGTACTCTACAGTAGACATTAAAGTTTGTCTAATGCCCAAACATAATGCCACCCAACTTGGATATAAATAAGGATCAAACCCTATCAGTAAGACACTTTGCAAATACACATACTAAAGCCTCCCTACTTTCTTTTGCACTCTTTAATCCTACATTGCTTACTTAAATATCAAAATAGTCACATTAGATAATCCCTAGCACCCACTAATCGGGTCCTATTTTGTAGATAGACTTATAATACAAGGCCAAGTCTAAAAATCTCCACTAGTGAAATTTACATAGTAGTAGAACAAATAGATAAAAGATCATATATGACTTGAAATTCATAATACCTTTCTTAGCCAATGTCTAAAGAGACATCATAGACATTAACCATATTAACCATAACATCATTAGCAAATATTATATGATTGGTCTTATTTTCCTTATTATGAAATATGCTACGATTTTTATCATAGTTATTATTATTATTATTCAAACACTCATAAGGACACATGGTTATTGATGTGTACACTTCTTTACAAAGCAAAAATAGAAGAATTATAGCTTTTTCATGTGTATCAAATAACTACTAATCTATTATAATACAATAGCAAAAATACACTCGCAATGTGCATGCATGAAATAATAAAGGTTAATTATAATACCAATAAATAAATTATAAAACTTTATAAGGAAAGAAAAAAGAGTTTATATAGTCAACTAACACTTGTTAGGACATGAATCAACTATGATAACTTTCTTTTAGTAGATTCAAGGAAAAAGGTGTAGAAATGGATTTTTGTAGTATTGTTGTTTTCCTAAGAAGGCAATGTACCTTTTGTAGACCATCATGATACAATATTTGAATATTATAGTGCAAACATTAAGGTTATATTTGAATATCCATGGAAAATAGGTGATAGATATAAGATAACAGTATAGGTCGTGTGTTAGCATAATTACACTAATTAATGGAATAATCCTTTTTGATAATTAACTTTTATGTAAAATTCAAATTCTTAATTTGTAATCATGGAGGATTTGAATTTTGTCATGAAAATGTTTTCTAAAAGGTGTAAGATACCAAACACATCTAAATGGTTGGATTTTTTCTTCTTTTTCTTTTTTCTTTAGTGATTACAACAAGAGAAAGGAATTCAAACCTGATCTATCCCACTAAGAGACCAATATCCATGCCATTAGACTACAAAGTTAGATGGTTGGTGTTGTTGGTGAATTTTGAGGTGAGGAAATAGTCCTGTAAAGGGAGTAAAATACTTGGTATTGAGGCCAATCCGGTGCAACCACTCTTATGCCTAAGTTAGAATTTTGATTTAATATAGTAAGTATGTGAATAAGAAGTATGCGAGAGTTCTTATAGAGTTTCTTTTCGGTATTTATAGACGATTATTGTATCTAAGGCAGTTGTCGAGGTAACTATTAAGACACGTGGAGACCTCTTGACTTGACATCTCCCCTAATATGTAGGGATAGCAAACGGTTGTAAAATATAACCATGCTTATGATAACTATTCATACCATAGATTTGAATTCAAAGCAAGAGCGTTTCTTATACACGGCATAAGTGCCATATGTCTTCTATAGAGTGTGAATGTCGAGAGAGTCAATTACCTAGCATCTCAGTCGATGAAAGGACAAGTGTAAGTTGAGCGAAAACTAACTATCAATATTTGCTCCCTAACTCCATTGTTCGAATAGTTGACAAAGGAAGCTATATATATATATATATTACAGTAGAGGCTGAGTGGGGAAAGATTCTTGGGATTCATGCTGGGTAACATGGGAAGTAGGACAAATCACATCCTAGTTGAAATGTCATCATTTCAAAACTCTCACCCGTTTAGGAAACCAAAAAGTTGTAGGCACAACAACTATACCTAAGTCATCATTTTGTTGCAAGCTTAATAACTGTCAAAAAGTTTTCAGCTGTTAGATTTCTATTACGAGACATGTATTAACAATCCGTAGGACTATCATATCAGTGCATCAATACTGTCAAAAACATATTTGCAATTATGAGGACAGATCATCCATATATAAGGTACGATTCACAATCACATTTCACTTCTCTAGTTATACCTAAAATTTTCATTTGTTTTCCAATCTTCAAAATCTCATTCTTCGACTTCTGTTATTACATTTCATACAATCATCCAGGTATGGTTCACAAAGTTGCTCATTGACTTGTTTTATCCAATTTCAAGGCAACGGAAATTAAGGCCACTCTTCCTCCCTCAAAATAAGAGTGAGGCAACATATTCTTCGAGCGGTTAGGCTAATGGTATAGAGGCAAGGTGGGATAAACTTGCTTAGATTAACGAGCTTCCTATGGAAAATTATCTTAAGGATAAGGAAGGGATGTCTTCAGCAAAGTACATAAAAGTTGAGGAGGCGGCTAGTTTCGTCGATGGAGTTCTCGTCACAAAGTACAATCAGTATTGGTGAGATCTTCCTGGAACATGGAACTTAAGGAGGCCGAGAGATGGGGAGAGAGTATGCTTTCCAAGGGAGCACAAGTTCCATATATTCTTGAAGTATCTGGATTTTAGGCTGCGCTTTCCTTTCTCAACTTTTGTTCAGGGTTTTTCAACTACTTCAAAGTCGCACCGAGTATGTTCTCACCCAACACATATTGACTTCTACCGGCTTTCAAGATAATATGTGAAGAAGTTGAGGTCAAGGCTACGCCTCAGTTATTTAGATTTTTCTTCATTATCTGTAGGCAGCTTGATGGGTGGTACTTCGCTATTGTAAGGCATGGGCGTAAGTTTATGGATAGGTTAGAATCTAAGATTCACAAGTGGCATGATAAGTTTATGTCAATAGTGTATGATGAGGACTTGGAATTCTAGACCCAATGGACTAAACTAATGCACATAAAGGATGTAGATCTAATGTCTAATGATGTAGCAGCAGCAAAGAAGATTTAAGAGAGGAGGAGAAACAAAATGTTCTTCTGGGACATCGAAAGAATTATACAGCGTTATGAAAATGGTGAACTAATATTTTTTAAGAAAGAAGGTACACTAATGTGTTACCACTGTACCGTGTATAGCCACATGGAAAGCCATTCTCGAGACTTTGGGGGAGAATAGTAACCCTTTAGCCTTGCTCGATATGAAAAATGTAAGTTCATATTTTTCCCCTATTTATATTAACTGATTTACTCATCTTGTAGATATGGGTATCGGAGAGGTATATCTTACAAAGCTACTTGCTCAGGCTAAGGCTAAGAAGTCTAAGGCCTATTGGAAGGGGACCACCTCAACAACTATCTCATGGCCTACTATCACAAAAAGACCAACAAAGGAAGTTATAGCAAAGTAGATAACTGTACAGATCTCTTGTCCTACCAAGAGAGTAAAGGAGAATGAGAATGTACAGTTGATCGAGATTTATTTCAAGGAGCCTCCAATCGTGATTATTCAAACTTCCATCAAGCCAAAGAATAGCGAGTGTCAAGAGATATACCCCGACGAGGAGGATGAAAATGCCATTACCGTAGAAGGCTCATTATATGTGATTGTAGTGGCTCTAAGTGGTGAAAAAAGACTAGGGAAGGAACTTACTGGCCAACCACCTATCAAGAAGTCCGAAGGCTTGGACAAAAGGGCGAAGGAGGCAATGCATTCTAAAGCTCTCAGCTTCACTAGCACCAAATTTTGCCAAACAAAGAGGTCGATGAGTACTTCATCCCTTGTTGGAGCCATCAAATTTTGGATATTGACTCAACCTTAGGAGATAGGACGAAATCTTGAGCTTTAATGGAAGGGGTTATTCTTTTGAAAGACAAAGATATCGTGAAGAAGGATGTCGATAGGGTCAGCGATTGCAATAAGACCCCTGTCGCGACCAAATTGTATTATGTGAGTATCCATAAACATTACTTTTAATTATTGAGCTCATCTAGGTAATTAACACATTCTTTTCCCAAATGAGCAGCCACATTCTTACAGCTTTAGACGAGGCCGATAAAGAGACAAAGAAAGTAATATCTTCAGTTATATTTGTATAATATCCAATCATTCTTGATTATAATAACTGAATTTCTTATAGAAAGTTGAGGATGCGTATAATGCATCAAAGGCCCAAACTGCTGCCACCGAGAATGTGATGATTAGGGCTGAGATGGAGGCAAGAAAGCTTAGGGAAGAACTTGTTGCCGAAAAATTGGCACATGACCTTGCCGCTGATGAAATCTCTAGCATGAAGGCTAAAATGGAAGAAGAGTACGAAAAGTCTGAAAGCCTAAAAGAGGAGCTCTAAAAGAAGAAGGAAGAGTGCTGGGGCCTTGGCTGGACTATTTACACAATGAGCAACGATGAAGATAAGCTCAGGATGTAGATAAAGGAGCTAGAGACTAACAACTTGAACTTGCAAAGTAGTATGGTCGAATTGCAGGAGGCTATGAGGAAGGGACCTTTAATTGAAGAGGCTCTCGATATAGTCACTCCTAGTTGGCAATACAAGAGGCTTCTATGCAAAAAGTTGTTGGAGGGGGTTAAGCAGCAAGAGAGGTGGTGTTGAAGCTTCATCCTGACTATGATCTCTTGTGTCTTGATTTTACCGATGTCGACAACAAAGTTAGTAATGCCGACAAAGATGAAGGCAACAAGACAGGTGTTGAGAGTATGAATGATAGTGACAATGAAGCTGATGCTAAGGAAGTTGACAACTTCAAGAACCCAATTGCCAAGGAAGCCCTAACCAAAGATTTAAGAATCCCTTCTACTAAATCTAAGAATAAGCCCGTAGGAATTGTTGTATTAGTGTATTGCATTCTCATGTAATTAATAATTGGAATATAATAAGGCAATGCTAAGGGCTTATGACTTTTCACGTAATTGTGCTTTCACAATTTGTATGGTTTATACATGTTTTTTAGCACTCACATTCGTCGGCATACTTTAATTCACTCCATTTGTATCTCATCATGTTTTATTTCAAATGCCTTGCTATCTTTCATCCTGTTTCATTTCACAAGCCTATCGCTATTATGCATGTTTTATTTTACACACCTATTGTCTCTCAGCGTATTTTATTTCACGTGCCCTATTAACTTTCAATCTATTTCGTTTCATAAGTCCATCACTTCTAAGCATGTTTTATTTCATACGCCCATTGTTTTATACTATTCGTAAACCGTTTGAGGTATGGACTAGCCACATTACTTAGCCATATAGTTAATTTGTATAGTTCATTTACTGCATTAGGCTAGAACTTAGATCAGTTCGTTTATTGTGCAGCCTAAAACTCATTCATTCGGCAATTATAACCAAAACACATTGAGACTTCAAATATATAATTGTCATAAATAAGTCTTATAAGCATGTTGGCTGCCGCCAAATGAGTGACAAGAAAAGTCATCCAACATTAATTGAAATAAAATTTCAGATTATCAACATTCCAAGCTCAAGGGATGATAGATCCATCCAACCTTTCTAGTCGATAGACCCCCTCGTCAACAACTTCTCGGATCTTGATAGGATCCTCCCAATTCACGCCAAGCCTTCCCTGATTTGCTCATATACCTATTTTATCCATCTTATGGCAAACTAGATCTGTAAGTTAGAAAACCTTATGCTTAACTTTCTGATTATAGTATCTTGCTAATCTATGTTGGTATGCTACGACCCTACCTTTTGCAATGTCTCGAATTTCCTCAATAGTGTCCAAATTCACTGTTAGTTCGACTTGGTTAAGCATAACGTCAAAATTATGTGTACATAGATTAGGCAAGTCCAACTCAATCGGAAACATGGCTTCAATGCCATATGCTAACTTAAATGGTGTCTCTCCTATTGTGGTTCCATAAGTGGTTCTATATCCCCATAGGATGTTCAATAGTTCGTTAGCCCACTTCCCCTTGACTTGATCTACTTTCTATTTCAGGTTGTTCAATATGATCTTATTTATGGCTTCGACTTGTTAATTTGTTTGAGGTACGCTACGGAAATATAGTTGAGCCGAATGTTGTGCTTTTCACAAAATGTTCAAAACCTATTATTATCAAATTGTGGGCTGCTATTTATAATTATCATGTAAGGAACTTCGAATCTTGATATGATGATGGCATTAAAGATGAAAGCTTCCACTTTCTACTCTATGATTTTTGCCATAGCCTCGGCCTCAGCCTACTTGTAAAGTAGTCCACAGTGACAATGATGAATTATCGCTAGGCAGTAGAGTTAAGAAAGGGTCCAAGAATATGTAGCCCCTACTAAGCAAAAGTCTAAGGGCTAATTAGGCAACATAATTTATTTGCAGGTGCTTTACTCGGCAACTCGTGCTTCTAGCATTGAGAACGCTATTTGATAACATCCTTCACATCTTCTTTTATAGTCAACCAATAATAGCTGAGTCGTAGTGGTTGAATATACAGTGTTTATGCCTTCACATGATTGTTGCATATGCCACCATGAAGTTCAAATAATACCCTCTAGGCATCCTTTAGGGAAAGGCATCAAAGGTAGGGTTGAGATATGTCACACTTGTACAGTTGACCATCAATCAGCGTATAGTTCGGAGCTTGCTAATCTAATCTTTGTGCCTCCTTGTTGTCGCTAGGGAAAGTATCTTCTTTTAAATAATTCACTAGAGAATTCATCCACAATTCTTTTTTTGGGCAAGGAGCTAATTCACAACTCTGTGAGAGGTTAGATAAGCTTTTATGCGAGAGAAATTCGACGAAAAGTTTCTCATTTAGCTCAAGCAATACCAAACTAGCCAACTTTGCTTGCTTATTGGCAACAATATTCTTACTTCTTAGAATTTTGTGAATAGAGAAAGATAAGGTTTCTTCTATGAGCATTTGTACCACCAATAGGTACTTGCTCATCTCTTCTTCTCTTGCTTCATAACTTCCGACGACCTAATTTACCACCAGTTGGGAATGAGTGAACACTTTAAGTTTCTCAGCACCAATTTCTTTTGCCAATTTCAGTCCGGTGATTAGAGCTTCGTACTTTGCTTCATTATTACTAACTAGGAATCCAAATTTCAGAGTGTAGTGAACTTTGACATTATGGGGGCCTTGAAGAACTAGGCCCACACCAATTCCTTCTCGTGTTGAAGAACTAATGACATAGAGAAACCAAATAGGTTTCTCAGCAATCTCCATACAATCTTCGTCTCCAGTGAATTCAGTTATAAAGTCCACCAATACTTGGGCCTTTAGTACCATTCTAGGTTTATATTGTACATATAGGCACTGAGCTCTAAGGCATATTTCATCATCCTCTCTAAGGAGTCGGGCCACTGCAATGGTTCATCGGTTAGGATAATAATCTAGTGAGATTCAAAGTACAGCTTCAACTTTCTTACCGAAAGAACCACAGCCAATACAAATTTTTCTATCTTTGTGTACCAAAGCTCTGGCCTTTGCAGAACATGACTCACATAATAAACGAGTCAATGCTCTTTGCCATCAATTTGGACCAGTACAAAGGAAAGTGTTCGGCCGCTGACTAATAGATACAATTATAAATTTTCTCCAGGAATAGGTATCAAGAGTATCGGGGGGCGACGCAAGAAATTCCTTGAGTACGTTGAAAGCGCTTTCGCAATCTTCGGTCCAGTTGAATTCCTTTAGATACTTTAAAATTTTAAAGAATTTAGCATACCTATCCACACTTCTCGACACGAATCTGTTGAGGGTGACAATTCACCTAATGAGTTCCTTCACCTCTTTAACAGTAAGAGGTGATTTCATATTCCTTATGGCTTTAATCTTTCTCAAATTGGCCTTGATGCCATGTTATATGACCATATACCCGAGAAATTTCCCTGATGTTGTGCCAAAGATGCACTTCTGTGGGTTGAGTTTCATGCAATATCTCCGTAATCTAGCAAACGTCTCCTCTAGATCTACGAGATGATGATCTTCCTTCATGCTCTTCACAATCATATCATCTACGTATGCTTCAACATTCGTATGGATCTGAGATTTGAACATCTTTGTTACTAATCTCTGGTATGTGGCACCAGTGTTCTTCTACCCAAAGGGTATCACCGTATAACAGTACGTTCCAAAATTTATAACAAAAGATGTGTAGACTTCATCTGCCTTATCCATCGTCATTTGATTATAACTAGAGAAAGTGTCCATAAAAAAAAGCAACGTATGTCCTGCGGTTGCATCTACCATCTGATCAATTTTTGGCAATGGGAAACAATCCTTAGGACAAGCCTTCTTAAGATCCGTAAAGTCTATGCACATTTGCCACTTGCCATTAGACTTCTTGACTAGCACACAATTTGCTAGCCAAGTTGAATAAGGCTTTTCCTGGATGAATCCTACCTTTAATAATTTCTCGACCTATGCTTCTATTGCCACTTGTCTCTCTGGTGCAAAACGTCTCCTTTTCTATTGGATCACCTTTACATTTGGGTCAATCTAGAGCATGTGTACTATAACGTTTCTTAAAATACCTGGCATGTCTAATGGTGACTATGCGAATACGTCAACATTAACTTACAGGAAGTCAATCAGACTTTGCTAGAAATCTGCTGACATGGGTTTTCCTATCCTTATTGTCTTCTTAAGATTATTTCCCAAAGGAATTTCCTCTGTATCATTCTCAGTATTCTCTATGCCGACTGACTTGCCCTTTAGGTAGGTCTCGACCTAAAACACTTCTTCTCGCCTCAAAGCCCTTATATATAAGGAGCATGCTAATTACTCATCCCCTCTAAACACACCGACCCTCATAGGAGTGGAAAACTTGGCTTTTAGCTATGCTGTTGAAGGAACGATGCCAAATAAATGTTGGCATGGTCATCCTATTATCATGTTGTAAGGAGACCAACATTTGACAATGAGAAAATCTACTTTGTCCTCAGCAACATGCTCATCATCGCTAATTTGTATCGGTAATGAGATAACACCAACTACTTACACGGGTTGATTATTGAAAGCATAGAGGTCATACTTGTAAGACCATAACTGTGCTTTGATCATGGGCCTCATTTGATTGAAGGCATGCTGAAAAATGACATCAACCGAAATTCCCTTGTCAACAAGAATCTTCTTGACCTCAAAGTTGGTGATTCTTACATTGATGATAAGTACATCATTGTGCAGCCTTTGTATGCCCTCAAAATCCTCTTTCTTGAAAGATATTGTGTTGTCAATCTTGACCTTCTTTCCGTGAATATTGCAAATGTAATTCTTGACATTAACCAAGTTTAGAGAACTCGATTAGCCTATATTAGAACTGCCGACAATTGTATTAATTACTCCATTGGATACTTTGTTGGGGTTAACATCCCTTCCATCTCTTGCGGCCATTGCTGGTCGAGTGTTATGCTCATGTTCCTCTCTTCTCCTCTGAGACAATCTTTCGATTCTTCCCGCATCATGCGTTAGAAATTTTTGCAGGTGCCCGCATTGTATTGCATCTTCAATTGCATTTTTGAGTTGAATGCACTCATCTGTATTATGACCCTTGTCATGGTGGAAATTGTAGTATTTGTTCAAATTTCTTGTTGAAGGATTCCCCTGCATTCTTTTAGGCTATTGGAGGACACCTGTCTCCTTATGGACCTCCATCAAAATATCCGAGATTGGACAGTTGACAGGTGTGCAAGATGAGAATGTTAGGATCTTTGGTCTCTTCTTTTTGACGTCTGAACTATTGTCGTTGCCCGTGCCAAGTCTATCCTTAGCATTTTTCCACTTGTCTTTCTTCCCATCTCCTCTACTTTGATTAGCCTCTCACCATGCCTTTATGTTGTCTTCTTGTTGAATGTATGAGGTGGCTTTAGCCTTAAACTTAGCAAAAGTTTTGGCTTGTTCTTTGCGAGAGACTTGAAAAAGTTTCCATGAGGCTTGACTCTGTTGATTATGACGTTAAGGGGCACACTCATATCTAATTCTAGGATTTAAACCATCTCAACCATAAATTTGACCAAATAGTCCCTAATTAACTCATTAAACCTTTGTTTGATGGTGTTCAAGATTGAAGAATCCTTAATAAGAAGCTTACTAGCAAGGAAGTATTGAAGAAACACTTCTACTAATTCATCGAAAAATGAAATGGTATTTGGCTTCAGGTGCTTAAACTATGTACCAGCTGCATTTCTCAAGGTTAAGGGAAAGGCTTGATAGGTTATCGCGTCACTTAAACCAAGCAACTTGGCTAGTGTTTGGTAGTACTCCAAGTGGTCTTCAGGGTCCTTTATCCCATCATATGTTTTGAATTGAGGCAACTTAATGTGCCGAGGTATTACTTCTTATAAAATCTCTAGGACAAAAGGACTTTTCTTGATTTGGAACTGTTTGGTCGTTGAAACAAGGGTACTGACATGCAAGGGTCCCGCATGATGCACGTGCTATGATTACTTACCCTTATCAATCTTTTTGAAAGTAGGAGTTATGGGTCGCACTAGAACCTTAACTTGCTTTTTTGGTAATTCAGGCGAATAAGTGGAATCGTCAATACTATTGGAATCATGATCGCCATGCTTTTTTTTCCTTATTCGGGTGAAAACCTTTATGGAGAAGGTCAAGGATTTGTTTGTTTTTTTTGTTTAACTTAGAATTTTCTTTGGTTAAATTGAGACAAAGTTGCTTAAGTTGAGCCAATCGTCGTTCATCAACATACTAACTCCATCCTTTTAGGGTGTTAGGAAGAAGTACCAGCACTTACACTTCATGTCATCCTAGTTCTAGCCATGTAGTCGTGTTTAGAGAAAAACAGATGGTGCCAAATGTTGTTGGTGAATTTTGGGGTAAGGAAATAGTCCTGCAAAAGAGAGTAAAATACTTGGTATCGAGGCCAGTCTGGTGCAACTACTCCAATGTCTAAGTTAGAATGGTGATTCAGTATAGTAAGTATGTGAATAAGAAGTGTCCAAGAGCTCTTACAGAGTTTCTTTTTGGTATTTATAGACAGTTATTGTGTCTAAGGCAGTTATCGAGGTAACTATTAAGACACATAAAGACCTCTTAACTTAACATCTCTCCTAATATGTAAGGATAGTAAGCGGGTGTAAAATATAACTGTACTTATGATTACTGTTTGCGCTATAGATTTGAATTCAAAGTAAGAGCATTTCTTATACTCGACATAAGTGTTGTGTGTCTTCTATAGAGTGCAAATATCGAGAGAATCGATTACTTGGCATCTTAGCCGATAAAAGGATTGAGTGTTAATTAAGCGAAAACTGACTATCAACAATTAGATTTTAATATTATATAATTTATATGTTTATTAGAATCTCAAAATAAAATATTAAGTTACATGATATAGATGAGAAGTAATATGGAAGAAAGCTAAAAACAAAAAAAAAAAGAAAAACAAAGAAATTAAAAGAAATAGAGAAAAAAAAAAGATCAAAGTGGTACATTATAATTGCATTGTTGGTATACATTGGAAATTTAAATAATAAAATCTACACTTTTTTCTCTCTTATTTCACTTTAAATTGTCTATGTCCAGAAATAACAAATGAAGTAGTATGGATAGAAGTGATTGAAATTTCATTGTTTTTGGCAACAAATGTAACTAGTTTGGTGGATGAATTAGGTTGTAATTGGATTAAAATATAATGAATGAAAAATTAAAACTAAAATAAATATACTTAAAAGAAACATTCGTGGTAAATCAAACACTCAAAACCTAAGATAATTTTTTTAAAAAAGAAAAAGCTAAGGTAGTTTTAAACCTATCCTTATATATGCTACTTCATATGTTTTTTTATTCATAATCGTAATTCATAAACATATTTGTATAATCAATTACGTTGATGGTAAATCAAACTCTTAAAAGTAAAGATAATTTTAAACCTATCTATATATAATGTTTTGCTACTTCATCTGTTTTCCCTAAATAATCACAATTAGTAAACATATTTACATAGTCAATTATATTTTATAACCAACCACTCCATTGGTATAGAAGGTGCAAAATTATTTTTGAGACATACGATTCATTCTCATCTTTAGCATATATAGAAATAAAGCTAAGAGTATAAATTTAATGGTAAACAAACATAAAGTATATAGTCATATAATTTTCAGCATGTTTCAAAGGACTTGGCCATTAAAAAGAAAAAAAGGTACTTTTTTTGTATAAATGAAATTATGAAAATTTCTCTTGGGTTTTGCACAAAAATAAAAAATGTGTGCCAGAAAGTAACATATTCTCAAGTAGTTATCTATGGAAATTAAAAACAAATACATTATGAGTAAATGTTCCTTCTTATCTTCTAAAATGTGTGTTCTTCTTCGTCATTATCTCTTATCAACATGTTAGACTAATGAATCTGTAAAGATTTAAGGATCATTTTTTTTTATTTATAGATGAATAAATAAGTATTATAGAGGGCTTAAAATTACTATATTTAGGCTTGGTTTTTTGGATTAACTAGAAAGGCCTAGGGAGTCCAATCTATTTTGGGATGACTTAAGGAGATGTGACATGGTAAGCTAAGACTAAGGATTGTTGGACCAGCCTATCCACTCTCAACCTTTCTTCAAGAAGCTTATGCACATAGAGAGGTTCATTTTGGGCTTGTATTCAATAAGAGCCCATGAAAGAATCCATCAACAAGAGGAGTAATCTTGGCCATCGATCATCATTGCAATTCAATAGACATTGTCGATAGACTAACTCAATAAATACTCTAGAGTTCCTCTTCATTTAGGACAATTTAGTTATTTAGAGAAACTATGTCACATTGTGATACGCTTCCATCATAGAAGATTAAATAGAGCTTAAAGAATACATAGCTTCTCACCTAGAATAGTGCTTTTGATGCTTTATAGCTCCTCCACCTGTCATGTGTACGTTTGAAATTTCCTAAGATGGCCTACTCCTTCTCCTTGCTTCCTCCTTTATACGCTTCCATCATAGAAGATCAAACAAAGCTTAAAGAACACATAGCTTCTCACCTAGAATAGTGCTTTTGATGCCTTATAGCTCCTCCACCTATCATGTGTACGTTTGAAATTCCCTAAGATGGCCTACTTCTTCTCCTTGCTTCTTCTTCTCTAAGTTACCCCTTACATGTCATTTTACATTACTCCTCTAAAGCTACATATAGCGCAATATTTACGCTGTACGCACTTGATCACTTCAACCGAATCCCCTCATCTACAACTACAAGTAAATCAAAATAAACAAGTAATAGTAACTATCTAAAAAACCATTATTATATATGACCATGCATCAGCACTTCTTCCCTACTCTTTTCAATGCTCTTACCTACTAGTATGAACATTCATTATACTTGTACACACAAAACCATAATTCTAAATCAATCTAGAATTAATGCTTTGCAATATTATGGGACTCATGATTATACCAAAAAAGAAAAAAATTAAATCAACATTAATTTCCATAAATGTGTAGCAAGAAAGAAAAGGAAAAAGAATTAAAGTGAAACTAGTTTTCAACTTCTACTTAAATATGGCTCTGATTATGACTTTAAATCAATCAATTAGACACACCTAATGATCTATAATAGTAAATATTCCCTACTATAGTTTTTGTGCAAAATTCTAGAAAGCAACAAAAATGATGCGCTTATATTACTTTAGGAACCTCAATATGATCTGACTCAAACAATTCCTCAAACAGATGGTGTGAATCCTAGATACAAAGAGAGAGATGGGCTTCATGATTATACTATGAAGAAATAATTCAAGCTAAATTATTTTCTATCTATGTATAAAGTAGGAAAAAATAAAATAAAATAATTAAAATTGGTTTCCATGAATGTGTATTGGAATAGGAAGAGAAAGTGTGCGTACCATAAAAAGAAAAAAAAAATTAAAGTACAATTGCAGGTTTTTATTATGAGAAACTTTTTAAAGTAACATGGGAAAGTGAGAACAGAGTTAGAGAAATGTTAATGGCCAAAGTGGAATATATAAAAAACTTATTGGTAATTTTCTATTAAAATAATTTTAAAATATAAATTATCATAGCATATGATAAATTAAGCAGAGACAAATAATCTTCTATTCCCTTAATAAAATAGAGAAATGATAGGAGTAATAACACTCAACTATGAAATGTGTCACCAAATATTAAAATGTTAGTAAAGAAGATGGAAACTATAGACAATCAAAATGAATTGTACAATTGGCAAAGTAAAGTTAGGGAAAAGCAAAAAAAAAAATCCCAAAAACATTGATTATGGAAAAATAATCACAAAAATATAGCAACTAAAATTACCTCTTAAAATATTTTCCAATAAAAGAATAGTTCACATTAAAAGGCTATTACATAGCAATAACACAAAATATATACTACGAATTAAATCATGAAAAATGGAACAATAATAGCTAGTCATTTCCCTACTTAAAATGGCCTTTATAAATCAACATTACTTCCTAATGGAGATGAAGAATAGAAGTGTTTATGTGGATAATTGAGAAGGTGATAGAGATTTGCACATTCCTTTTATGTGGAACAAATTAGGTTTGTTAGGAGGCCTAGCAATTTAGTGAAGTTAAGATGTAGAAGTGAAATCTTATGGGCCGATGCCAACTTGATGACATGAGAGTAAGATGATTTGATTAGGAAGAACGTATAAGAGTTACATATATTTATTCTCTACCTATCCTAGAACCTAGATTAGCCTTCTAAAGGAAATTAATCAATTTGCCTCAAACAATCAGGGGAGGCTTAGCTTTGCATTGGACATTAGAATGAGATCCATATGCAAGAAGAGAAGAGTAGAGGATATCCAAAGCCAATTTCTCAAATTATGACTTTCTAACAAATGATGTCAAAAAGTTAAGTTGTTTAACCTAAGTTGTAAAGGCCAATTATATATATGGTGTAACAGGAAAAAGAAAGGAGATAAAGTGAAGGAGCACTTGGATAGTTGTTTTAACAATGGGGCATGCTTAGATCGGTTTCATGATACTATTGTTACAAACATGCCTTTTTGCAAATGTGATCATTCTCTTAAATTGGTAAATGCTTGCAAGTAGGACAATTGAGGAAGATGCCCATTTTGTTTTGATCAGAATTGGTATGCCATAAAGGGATGCAAACAAATCATCAAAGAAACTTAGCATAAGAATGCTGCAATAGGAGGTATCTATGAGCTCATGAATAAGTTAGATCATTGTAGACAAAGACTCAAAGTTTGTAGCAGAGTAGTGGTGCCCAACTATGCAAGAGAAGTTAATTAGCTAATAGAATTGCTAGCTTTTGAGCAAGGAAAGACATGTGAAGAATTGGATAACACTAAAGAAGAAGAACCGTAACTAGCTTTAGAAGAGGCCATGAATAGAGGTGCTATTTTGGAAACAAAACACAAAGGCACATTAGTTAGCACATGGTGATAGTAATACTAAGTCTTTTCATTGAATCACAATGAAAAGAAGGGTAACAAATAAGGTGTTCAGAAATAAAGACGTGAATGGTATATGGAAAGAAGATAGGAGTAACCTTCGCAGCTTATTTGTTCAATACTTTACTGACATGTTTAAGGAGGAAAGTACTACCAACCTTCTTGGAGTGTGGAATAGCATCCTTAGATTGGTTAATGATGAAATGAATGAAGAGCTGATAAAGGATGTTGTGATGGAGGATGGTAGGACCCTCTAGGGAGCCTAGTAGGATTATCTAAAATTTTTATATCATGTGTGTACTCATGATATGAAAACCACCTTGTAAGTTAGAGATTACAAGACTCTAAATAATTAATTATTAAGGTTTCCAACTTTTAATTAATTAACTTATTGTAAAATACAAATAACTATAAATATCTAATATTCTACAGTTCCTTAGAACCATAAAGAATTGCCATCCCCTATCAAATAATAAGATAGGGTAAACCAACTTTATAAAATTACTAGAAATACTAAATTATACTGAACTCTAGCATACAAACATTTTCTATAAAGGATGTTCTGTACCACCTATAAAATTCTCAACTAATTCTAACATTAACATACTTATCTTCACTTTGCACTTGGCACTTTAGATTTATTTCAATCCCAATATAAATGAACCTATAAAAGAAACTGTAGACTCTATAAATTTAACCTTCTAAACATAATGTCAGACTCGAGTATCGTAAGCATTTCCCTAAGTTGACAAAACCACATAAAATGTAAACCTAAACTTAACAAGAATCGTAAATATCAAATCATAAAAATTTTTTAAACTCTGTAAAATTATCTTAATACTTGAAATGCCATAAATCAATAAAATTATCAATAATTTTGTGAAATCATATAAAACTAATAACGAATGAATTAAGGACTATTTCAAGTAATAATAAACAACAACACTAAGCTAGTTAAAGGAATAAATTAATAAATGTACAAAAATTACTTTACTTGTGCACATAAGTAGCCCCACAATATGTATATATATATATAAATATATTATTAAGCAATTTCCTTCTTTTCTTTTTAATCTATCGTAATATACATACATACATACATATATATATATATATATATATATGTTGCCTAATAAAGCGATGTTCTTAAATAATTAAGCCAATTGAACCTTAAGCTCCTAAGTGTAAGTCAATTAGTCCTAAGTTGGTGAAAAATCCTAAAACATACTTAAACTCACTCGAACCCTAAACCTTAGGATAATCAAGGACTTATAGCCCTAAATAAATAATTAAAAATATAATTTCAATAAATTTTATTCAGCTCTAGAAAACACTAATATTTCTTAGGAGGTAAATCACAACCTACAAATTATTTTGTGAATCAAGTCCTAAAAGGATCTTCATATAAGACAATTCCCTTATTTTCACATATAAGCCATGTTACGTATAGATAAATAGTAAACCCTACTTTTAGCGGACTTGTGATTCAACTAAAAGTACTTCCCAAATGATCCTAAGGATAAACTAAGCTAAGAGTTCAATTTTACATTTAAAACTGAATTTAATTCTCCAATTCGAAACCCTATTATCGATAAAACTCGAATATAAAAACCATAGACTCTAAACCCAAAACCCTAAAACAATTAAGGACTTGTAATCCTAAACAGCTAATTAAGAATTTAATTTGAATAATTTTATTCAACTCTAAAAATTTTCATAAATTTATAAGAATTAAATCATAACTTACAAATCAATTTATGAGATAAACTCCAAAAGAATTTCATATAAGACAATCTTCTTATCTTCATGCATAAGATTTGTGCACATGAATAGTAAACCAACCAATCATCCTAAATAATTTATCAATTGATAAATATAAACCCTACTTTTAGTGGGCCCATAATTCCATTAAAACTACTGTCCAAACGTTCCTAAGGATCAACGAAACTGAGAACTTAAGTTTACATTTAGAAACAAATTAAAATTTTCCAATTCAAAAACCAATTATCGAGAAAACCTAAGCTTGAAGAACTACAAGCTCTAAACTCACCTAAGACCCTAAACCCTAAAACAATTAGGGAATTTTGACCCTAAGTGACTAATCGATAATTTAATTTGAATAATTTCATTCAACTTTAGAAAATTTCACAATTTTATAGGAATTGAATCATAAAGTACAAAACAATGCAAAATGAAAATCCTAAAACAATTTTCTATAAGACCATACCCTTATCTTCATATCTAAGCCTTACATATAAATAAGTGGACCAACCAATCACCTTAGATGACTTATCAATTGAAAGTTAGAATCATTTATCAATTGATAACTTATCAAAATCAAATGATAAGACACCTTCCTTATCACCCCTTCACTTATACTATATATGGACAATTTTTCACAAGATTTTACATGCTTTACTTCATTAAATGAGATAAGACAATTCCATGGCACCAAAGGACACTCCATGGCCAGTTTGAATAAGAAGAAGAGGGGGGCTATGCTCTTGTCTTTTAACCATCAATCACCTTCTCTTACATACCTCTATTCACTCCTTAATACTTACATCATCAATAGTTGCAATTGTTGACTTTTGTAAAAGCTACAAGACAATCAATTAAAGCTTCTTGCACACACTTCTTCTCTCATTCAAAAATCTACCACTCTCTCCCTCTTTCACTCTCATTTTCACTTCCTTTTCTCTCACCTTAAACACAAACTAAAAGAAGAAATCCAACTCCACAACATCACAACATTGCCGCCACTATTTTGCTTCCATACTCACAACACTAAGCTTTATTTTGTGTCCTCTATTTATCAACTTCAAAAACCACTTTTAGGAACTTTAAAATATCCTTAAAGCCCCACTTCAAAGATCAAGACTCTAGTTCCAAAGAAGCTTACAGGAAGAAGGAGGAAAAACAAGGAGCATAAAAGGGTACTTAGCTACACAACTACCATTTCTACGCTTTTAAGACGAGTAAGTTATTTCTTTGTGTTAATGGTTTAGTATTACATGTTAGGAGACCATGTTTAGTATTTTCATGTTAGGAGATTCATGTTTTCATGATCATAAGATGATAAAATAGCTAGACTACCTTAAGAAGTAAGCTTGTGAACCCCTTTATATGAAAGTTGAAATATGAGTATTCTAAGTTGGTGTTATGTGAAAATATATGTTTAACACTTAGAATGGAAGATTTTATGTTAAGAAAATCATGAAATGTGTACATGAATGAGGAGACATCATGCTAGACGTAGAGTACATGTGAGCCATTTAGATGTTATTTCCATTTCTATTAAGTTAAAGATACTCAAACCTAGCCTTAGGTAAAGGAAAATCCATTACATGAAGCTTTTATGAAGAAACCAACCTTGTGAGATGTGAACTATGATATGGAAGTTGTGATAAGTATGAGATCTCTTATTTTCATATAAAGTATAAGCTAAGTAATCATCTCATGGAAGAGAAGATAAGTTAAGATTTGAATATAAGTAACCTAGGTTCATGATTTAACTCTTAAACTTAAGGAAATGATGAAACAAGTTGAAAAACCAAGTAAGAACTCCTTAGATTTATCACAACCAGATCTGGAACATAAGTAAAATCCACTTAAAAACATGATAAAACCAAGTGAATAAAGTAAAAAGATCAACCAAAGCAAGTATAGCAAGTATACAAAGCTTAAAACTCAAAACCGAGCCTAAAACTCTCAAAACGAGCCTAGAACTCTAAGTTGGGCCTTCATTAAAATTCTGACCAGTACTTTAAAATATTAACAAAGGTTGTTTTGAAGCCCACAAGAAGTCCACCTAAGACTCCATAATCCCAACAAAGTCACTAACTTTGATTTGAACCAAAAACAAACCCATTTAATAACTTAAGCCCACATAAAAGCCTAAGGAGTTGTTGTTGGCACTAAGAGTGTAAACCAAAGTTGGAAATCTGACCTTAAGGTGTATTTTAACTTTGGAATAAATTCCTAAGCCCAAGCCTAAAGAATTTCCGAAGTTACCAAAAAGCCGTTAACCAAATAAAGCCCAAAAGTACTCCAAATCATGAGAATCGCTATTGTTCTAACCTATAGGTAGTTTTACGTGCCTTATTACAAAAATCTAACCTCACCACGTTAAAGTACACTCGAAAATGATGAAGATTGACTATAAGAGCATAAAAAATCGGATTTAAAACGAGAAAATTATACGCGATTGAACTTTTAAGTAAAACTAGGGAAAATTATGAAACTATGTCAAAAGTACAACTTAAAGGGTTTTAGCTTAGTTTTCTAGGTTTTATTTCAAATCCTTATAGTATTGTATTTGCGATGTCTAGGGGACCTAGCTTTTGGGAGATGATCTATCCCGGCTTATTTTGATTGATCCACATGGCTGAGTAAGTAAATCCCTAATGACTCTTTACTTGATTTTGCTTGTAAGATAAATGTACCTAAATATATATATATAAATTTGGATGCTTGTAGGATATGGGAAATGCATGTGTATGAATTTATGGATGAATGCGATGGCTTGTTAATTATAATAATAATGGGAATTGTTTGTACTATTTTATACATGCAAATTGTATGGAATGAAATTGTCTGATCACTTTGAAAATCGAGTTAATCACTTATACAATTAAGAAATTAAAATGAATCATGCATTCCCCATATTGCATACGAATAACATCGACTACTACTTCATTCAAAAGATGAGAAGGGGCTCATAGGAGGACGAGCCTCCTACATGATTGGGCATTAGCTATGTTATCATATATATTGAGTCTCTGTCCTAAGCTAATGGGTTTACTAGGTGTTTACTAGGTGCTGGGAGATGCCAACTATCAATAAGGGGCTAGGTCTTGTGGCTTCTGCTTAAGGCGTGCGTTTGTGGATGCCATCACACCGCTAGACTTAGGATTTTAAAAATATTATTTGTTATTCGATAAAGAAAGTATACACACACACACACACATATATATATATATAGTTTTGTTTTGACTTAAGCACAATAGTGCAAATGAAATAAAACCCAAAGTTTAGAACCCGGATTTTGGTTTAGGTCGGTTAATTATCTCTAAACCTCGACTATAAGGAGCGTAATTCTGAGTCGTATGCAGTTCTTAGGCCACTGTATGCATTGTTTGGTATACTAATTGTTCATGCATTCATATGATTGTGCATCTAATAAATTTCTATCATACGGTATTGATGAGGGTAATTATCTCACTAAGCATAAGCTTACACCCTAATAATTCTTTTCTTTACAAGTTAATTGATAGTTGGAATGGGGATAGGAATTGAGTATAGAGTGCTACCATTAAATCAGTATGATGAAAAGCTTATGTAGTTACTTTAGAATGCTCTAGAAAACGACTAATATTTCAATTAAGTTTAGTATTTTTAGTAAGTTTAGAATTTTCTAGAATTGTCTATCTTATTTCACTATATTAGTAGGGGATACCAATTCTCTACAGTTCTGTGGAATTATGGAAAAATAGATATCCATAATTATTTATGTTATATAATGAGTCAATCAACTAAAATTGAAGACTCTAGCAAATAACTATTTAGAGTCTTGCAATCTCTAACTTATAAGGAGATTTTTTTATCATGGATGCATACATGATATGGAAATTCTAGAAAATACTACTAGGCCTCTCTTAGGGTCTGTCAGGACCTTAAAGGGGGCCTAGTAGGATTACCTAAAATTTTCATAATATGTATGCACTGATGATATGAAAACAATCTTACAAGTCAGAGATTGCAAAACTCTAAATAATAAATCACTAAGATTACTGATTTTCAAGTAATCAATTTATTGTAATATGACATAACATATAATTATAAATAACTATGGATATCCAAAATCCCACAGTTCCTTAGAACCATAGAAAATCGGTATCCCCTACTAAATAATAAGATAGGATATACCAACATTATAAAACTATAGGAAAAATTAAATTATATTAATTTAACTAAGCTTATAGTATATTTCTACAATTAAGTATATATATAACCTCATATTTTTAATAGCTCATATACACATATACACATAATTTCTAAAAGACTAAGAATATGTATACTAAATTCTATTGCATGTATATACATATGTATATATATTGTTTTATTTTCAAGATGATAGAATACATAAAAATCCTATTACCTATCCTAGTATAGAAGACATTATATAACATTGCATATACAACAAAAGAACATAGATATAAAATAATATTACAATACTATACAAATATTAATTCAATTACCTCTATCTTGAAGCTTTGTGAAGTAGAATCTTACCTTAAGTATGGATAAAATAGGTATAAATAGTATGTGTTATTGTAGAAAGTTCAATAGAATAAATGAGAGAAATCAATAGAAAGAAGATAGAAAATAAGGGTAAGTGGGGTTTAACGGTTTAGAAATGGAGTTTTCAAACTCCAATTTGATTCATATATTAAGTTAGAAAGTGGTAGAAAATTGTAGAATCTTATAGGACACATGGCTCATGGCTAAAGGAAAAAAATAAGAAGAAAAAGAAAAGAAAAAAGAAAAGATAAGGAAAATCAAATGCATTTGACAATCAACATGTTGACTTAGTCAAAGGTTGACTTGGTCAACTCTTTGAATATTTTATGTATTATATATAAATAATTTGAAAATAATAAGAAAGTAGAGAAAAAGATAAAGTAAGAGGGAAAATAGAAAATTAAATATAACAAATCAATAAACATATATTAGAATTTCCTTATGCATTTCTATTCTTATAAATAATGTTTACAATAATAAATAATATAATTATAAATTAAATTATACATTATGTTATCAATATTTTAATACATGGTGTCTAAATAACAATTAAATGTCTAAATTAACATAATACTAACTTATCCTTATAAGTATAAAGTTAATATTAATTATAAAATAATATTATAAATTCGTATGGATTAATTTAGTACTTTTATATTTATGAGCATTTAGAAATTATTTCTAATTGTTCGTTAGTGATTTTATGCGATTTAGTATATCGTTTAGTTGTTTAGATCACTTAAGGTTTTATTTTCTTAATAGTAAATTGGTACATTTATAAACTTAAAGTTTTGATTTTAGAGTTTTGATTAAATTTGAGGTTAATCTCTTACAATTGCACATGTTTAGAGTTTAAAGTTTTCATATACAATAAGAGTTTCAATTATTAAGTTAGAGTTTTTCATATTTATTTTGAGTTTCAAATTTAAAATTTTAATTAGTTTTAAACTTATTGTCTCGATTAACTTAAAGAAATCATTTATAGTATACGAATATGAATACGAATACGAATTTGATTCTATACTTATAAAGCTAAATTCTAGTGTTTACAAAGGAGGTCAAGGAAGCTATCTTTTAACTTGGAATAGATAAAACATCGAGTATAGTTGTAAAAATTATGATTTTATGAATTTATGATTTTAGGTGGTTTTTCCGAGTTAACTTAAGTGTAGAATCTTTTTTTATAGAAATTTATGTTTTTAATCGAGTTTACATATAAACTCGATAAAAACTTATGTTTTTTACCAAGTTTACCAGTTCTATATATTTGAGTTGAATAAACTAAAAAATTTTAAAAATATATATAATTAGCTTTTTACTAGCCATCAATTATTAAGACATTACAACATCTATCCTATCCTATTCCATTTTTTTACCTCTTTCTTTCTCTCTCAATCTTTTATTTTATACTCATAGTTTTTATCTAAATTTTAGCTCTCATAACAAAGTTTATAAAGAAAATTATATACTTTATTTTAAACTGTCCATAACTGAAATGAGTTAAAATATTTTGTTCTCTTTAATTTATAGCTTTTTAGAAAAAATTAAGAAAAAGTTTAATTTCAACTCTATTTGTTCTTCTTCTAAACATGTTAGATCATATATTAGGAATTTTTATGAAAAAAGAAAATCATTTTTTTAATTTTCATTATTTATTTTATGTTTTAAATAACTATTATAAGTATATTCATAATTTTTTAAAACTATTTTACATAAATTGTAAAAACTTAGATTTCTATGTTTTAATTTTACTGGCCCTTTAACGATTTTAGGTAGAATTGCAAGATTAACAACCTTAGCACCAAGTTTAGATAGATTTACAAGGACCTTCTATCATAATTATTGGAATGTCTTAAGTGATTTAGTTTTTTATGTTGTTCGGCACTTCTTTGAATTAGGCATACTCTTACAAAACTAAATGAAATTGATTTAGTTTTGATCCCAAAAGTAATGAACCCATTTTAATCAAATCATTTCCATCCACTCAGTTTAAGTAATTTCTTGGGTAAAATTATCGCTAAAGTTTTAGCAAACCATTTGAAACCGTTCCTTATTTGCATCATTACTCTTATCCAAAGTTCTTTTGTTCAAAATTGTATGATTCAAGATAATATTATTGTAGCCCATAAGATATTCCATGACTTAAAACTAAAGAAGAGACAAAAAGAAGTGTTGTTGTGTAATTGAAATTAACATGATGAAAGACTATAATAGGGTGGACTAAAACTTTTTAGAGAAAGTCCTTTTGTTAAGTTAGGATTCCATGCCACATGGGTGAAGTAGGTCATGAGTGCTATCAATTCTGTATCATATAATTTAATGCTTAATGGTAAATGTGTAGGCCCACACTATACCATCAAAAGGCATTAGGCAAGGAGACCCATTGTCACCTTATTTATCCTTGTTTGTAGTTGACCTATTATCTAGACTAATATCTAGTGTTGTTGATAGGAATGAGATTAGAGGGATACAAATCAAATCTACTTGCTTGGAATTGACACATCTTTTTTTCACAGATGATTCCTTATTTTTCCTTAATGCAAATGAGGCTAATATTACTCGTTTCAAGGATACACTTGCTTCTTTTTGTAATGCATGAGGCTAAGTAGTGAACTTTTGCAAATCAACAATTGTCTTTAGTAGGAATATCCCTATGGAGAAGAAACAAAGGTTGTTCCAACTATTAGGCATACCACCTCAAAACAGTACGTACAACTACTTGGGCATTCCAACAACATAGGGGCAATCTAAATGTGCAACCTTAGCATCAATTAAAGAAAAAATAGGTACTAAAATACAAGGATGGAAACGAGCCCTTTTCTAATAAGGTAGAAAAAAAGTACTTATTAAGTCAATGGCTATTTTAAAGTTCCTATGAAGATGGTGCCATGAAGTTTCCTCTTTAATAAGTAGATTTTTGTGGGGTGAAAATGAGAATAGGGGAAAGATCCATTGGAAGAAATGGGAGTTGTTGGCTTTTTCTGAAGAGAAGGGTAGTTTGGGTTTTCAAGATTTAGAAGCTTTCAATGATGCTATGCTCGAAAAATTGGCTTGGAGGCTACTTACAAATTTGACCAACTTTGGGTAAGGGTGCTTAAGGGTGTGTATTTCTTGCATGATGACTTTTTAAATGCTTAGTTAGGAGGTAGGGCCTCTTAGGTATGACGAAGTATTATGGTAGGTAGAGAAGTAGTAAAGAGCAACTATAGTTGGAGGATTGGTAAAGGTGATAAGGTTAATGTTTGGGATGACCCTTAAATTGTTAACTCTAAGCAAAAAAAGGCTCTGCACATTTCTGACTATTGGTGTAACTAAGTACAATAGTTGTTGGACTTATTAGATTGTGAAGGTAGTTGGAGAATAGATCGAATTATGCAATTATTCCATTACAACATTGCTAAGAAGATTCATCAAATACCTATAAGAGGTTAAGAGGATTATGATTATATCATTTGGCCCTTAGATCATGGTGGAGGGTATAGTATTAAGTCCGCCTATCATGTAATTTTCAAGCCTGAATCGTTAATATAGGTAAGAAGGCCATACACATCTCATATTGTAGATCCTGTAATGTGGAAATTGATTTAGAATGTAAATTATATGCCTAAAATTAAGCACTTTATGGGGGAGGCTTTGTCATAATGCATTGAATACATATGCAAATTTATATCGTAGGTGATTGAAAATTTCCAATGCATGTGATTTCTATAAAAGGGAAGAAACTGCTAAACATATAGTGCTATTATATGAGTGGACTCATCTAGTATGGTCGGAAATCATGGGATTTAGAGTAAAACTATCACAGATCTCAACATTTGATAATTGGCTACTTTCATTGATTCAAAAATCAAGCTTGTCTAAGGAACAAATGAAGAAATTCATAAGTTAAGTTAGTTAATCTTATTGGGCGATATGGAAGCATAGGTGTAAATGTATCTTTAATCATTCTTTGCTAGACTCGAGGAAAGTTGTAGCACTAGTTAATGGTGACATCTCAGAATATTCAGCCATGGATTCAAGATGTAGGAAGACTATGGCATGTATGGATACCTCATCATCAACATGTAATTAAACTTAATTGTAATAGTTCCTTAAGTGTTAAACAATAAGCTACTGCTTTGGGTGTAGTGGCATGGGATTGCAACAACACTTTTAAGGACACAATTGGCAAAACTATTCTTGCTAATGATGTATTAATTGCGGTAATCCAAGAAGCATTGAGATGGTAAGGGATATGAGATGGAACAAGATATGGGTAAAGCTGGACTCTTCCTTACTTTTCAATAGTCTATAAGGTCAAGAAAGTAAATGGTCCATAGCAGCACTTGTTAATGATATTTTATTATTGAAGTCCAATTTTATGTCTTGTCCTTTTTCTGTTATAAATAGGAAAGTGAATAGATGTGTCGATTAGGTAGCAACTTAAGGAAAAAGGGGCTTGTGCATTTATTATTGGGATGAGAATCCCTTAAGTCCTTTATTAAAATTTGGTTAGAGCGAATTAGTTATTGCATCAGTGAAGAAGTTTGTAATATTTATGTACTAACTTTGTTTTTTGATGATTGAAGTTTATATGATTTCTAGTAAAAAAAAAAAAATCAACATTACTTTCTTCTCCATAAAATGGTGCAATATTGAAAAGAAACCTATTGAATGATTACCTTTTTTATAGAAAACAAAAATAAATACATTCACAAATGAAAACCCATCAACAATTTTAATTGAAATCAAATGAAGAAAGATTATAGGAAAAAAAAATTAGAAATGAAGGAAAGATTGAAGAGAAATTTGAGGAGCGATAAGATAAATTAAGTTGCAGTGACCTCATTGATAGTGGTGTTGGTGTATGGAAAAGATGAATTGTTCATGTTAATGACAACTAATTTCTCATAACTATCATTTAGAAGAATGTGTAATGGTTATTGTGTTGAGTAGTTTTATAAAAAGTAATTGTAGGGAGAAGAAATGGCAAAAAGAGAATGTTGAGGAATTTTATAAAATGTAATTACAGCAATTGTGAGAGAAGTAATGATAGAGAGGGTGAGGGAGAATGTAGGTTAAAAGAGGTGATGGTAAGAAAAAGAAAAAAATATATTATAAAATAACTGTGGAGTAGAAGGAGAGATTTTTGCCTACTGAGGGAAAAAAGTGGGAGACATTTACGAAACATTTAGGCTTAGTTTGTTTGAAAAAAAAAAAATACTTTTCAAAAACTATTTTCCCTTAAAAAAGTACTTTAAGTAGACAACATTTTCCTTTACTCTCTTTAAAACGGAAAGCAACTAATATTTGCAAGAGTTTTAACATTTTACCTTACTCTTTCTTTTTTTAGGAAAAATGACTTGTTCTTTTTAAAACAGAATATTGTTTTTTAATCCAATATTCACAAGCCTTTTAACTCTAAGAAAATAATTTTTTTTTTTAAATTTTTGGTGTGAGTTATCAAAAAATTAGATTTTAAACATGGAAAAATTATACCAGGGAACAAAAAATATATATATATATTTTTTGTTCCCTGGTATAATTTTTCCATGTTTAAAATCTAATTTTTTGATAACTCACACCAAAAATTTAAAAAAAAAAATTATTTTCTTAGAGTTAAAAGGCTTGTGAATATTGGATTAAAAAACAATATTCTGTTTTAAAAAGAACAAGTCATTTTTCCTAAAAAAAGAAAGAGTAAGGTAAAATGTTAAAACTCTTGCAAATATTAGTTGCTTTCCGTTTTAAAGAGAGTAAAGGAAAATGTTGTCTACTTAAAGTACTTTTTTAAGGGAAAATAGTTTTTGAAAAGTATTTTTTTTTTTNTTTTAAACATGGAAAAATTATACCAGGGAACAAAAAATATATATATATATTTTTATTAAAATATTATCAAAATTAACTAAAGCAATTATAGTAATTTATATTAAAAAATCATTTACATTAATAGTTTTGTCTTTAAATAAAATATTTGATCTAATAATATATTAATAGTAACATATAGATATTAATATAATTGAATATAGTTATAAGTTATACAGTATTCGCTAGTTAAATATTAAAAAAACTTTTCAATATATTCTTATGGAAATATCTAAGCATATGAAAATATATTATTTTTGTAAAAATATTTTTTAAGGAAAAATATGATTTTCTTTGAAACAAATACGACCTTAATTAAAGTGTTGGACAGATGAACAGTAGTTGCTGAATCCTCATTTAAATATTATGGATTACAGACTATTTCCAGCTAACATCCCCTCATTTCTTCATCAACATGATAAAGCACAACGCACTAATTGCGATACAAACCAATACTTCCAACCCATGGATCCAAATTACATACAGAAAAACACGATCACGTCGTGGGGATCTTACTGTTCAAACCATCATCACCATTACCCACGTTCAAGTCTGCATAAACACAACCCTTGTCCCCGACGCGTGGTACCAGCTCCAAATCAGCGATGGACGAGAAAGTCGAAAATGCACGAACACTAATCGCTAAATGGGACTCAAACTCTAACACCCCTCCACACGCCGATCACACCGATCTTTTCCGCGGCAACCGTGGTGAGATCAAACAGTACCTCAACAGCGTTATGGACTTGCAAGAAGCAATGCGATACTTCGTAACTGACAAATCCACCACCGATAAGCTTATTTATGCTCATGAGCTAATGGAAGCCGCAATGAATAGACTCCACAGCGAGTTTCATCAGATTTTATCCATTCGTCGCCAGAGTTTCCATTCGGATGAGCACAAATTCGGTGAGGTTTCGGTATCGAAAGTTGAACGAGATTCGATGAATGAAGTAGAGGATATAAAAGCAATTGCAGATTGTATGTTGGCTTCAGGATATGGGAAAGAGTGTCTTAGAATCTACAAATCGGTTCGAAAGTCCATCGTGGATGAAGGATTGTTTCATCTAGGAGTAATCAATAATTCGCTTACTTCTTCAAAGATTCAAAAGATAGATTGGGAAGTTTTGGAAGTCAAGATTAAGAGCTGGTTAAATTTATTCAAGGTCGCTATTAAAACACTGTACTATGGAGAAAAAATCATGATAAATCGAGTGTTCACCGGTTCCAAAATGATCAGAGAATCGTGCTTTTCCTATATCGCAAGAGATGGAGCGATGTCATTATTCGAGTTTGCAGAAAAGGTCGCGAAATGCAAGAAGTCTCCAGAGAAGGTATTTCGCTTACTCGATTTATACGAAGGAATCGTCGATGTCTTACCAGAAATCAAGTCGATTTTCTCTTACGACTCAACCTCCTGCGTGAGATCACAAGCGAAAAACGTACTTGTCAAACTCGGCGAAGCAGCACGTGCAATGCTCACCAACTTTGTATTGGCGATACAGAAGGACTTCACGAAAACGCCGGTTCCCGGCGGCGGTGTCCATCCTCTCACGCGATATGTCATGAACTATCTTACCTTCCTCAACGATTATAGCGAAATACTTGCCGGCGTGCTAGGTGACTGGCCATCAAATATTCAATCTTCAACTCCAAAATCTTACTTTGGTGGAACTAAATCGGACGACGGGATTTCCTCGCGATTCGCGTGGCTTATCCTCGTTTTGCTCCGCAAACTCGACACCAAGGCAAAACTATACAAAAACGTGGCTCTGTCTTACCTGTTTTCAGCAAATAACCTTCATTACGTCACCGTTAAGGTCCGTGGATCGAATCTACGGCACCTGTTAGGGGAGGAATGGACGTTAAAGCACGAAGAGAAAGTTATCCAATACACAGCCAATTACGTGAGGATTGCATGGTGTAAGGTATTCTCATCGTTGCCTGAAGATCCAATGGCTGAGATTGATTTGAATGACGTCAAGAATCATTTCGCGGCCTTTAATTCGTCCTTTGATGAGTCGTACATGAAGCAAGTGGGTTGGGTCATACACGATCCTAAGCTCCTAGACGAAATAAAGCTTACGGTAGTAAATGAGGCATTGAAAAACTATGCGCCGTTTTATGAAAAGTATCGGTTTAGATTCAAGAGGGATAAGATGGACGACATCTCGGTTATCAGATTCGGCCCCGACGAATTAGATAATTACTTGTCGGATTTGCTCAACAAAAGAAGCCCGGGGGCGAGTTCGGGGATTTTCTTATCATCGTATTCTCCGAATCCTTCTAATTGCGAAATTTTTAAAATTAATAGCCGTGTATCTACAATACGTGTATTTAAAAATAAATGAATATTTTTCATTACAAGTGGTATTTCTGTTCACATTCCCTTCAATTACATACGATGCTGTATGAGTAGAAAAAAAGTAAAAAGTATGAAACCTATAATCCTATTATTGTCTAGATTAATTATAAACGTTTACAATTTTTTGAAATTAAAACTACCTCTGATTAAGAGGCCAAAAAAAAAAGAAGCAAAAATTAAACTAAGATAAACAGTAAATAATTGCATGACTTGATTTCGGATAATAATGTACGACCGCAATATTTTTAGTCTACTATTTATAATAGAAGTGAACCTATAATGCATATACAAAAATTATATTCAATGGTATGATTAAATTAGATCCTAACACAACTATCCAGTGAAACTATATACATCATCAATGATTTTCTTACAAGAAGAAAAAATAATGCATAAACAGTCTCATCAGTACGTGAGGGATAAAGCGGAAACAAAATAATTGTTGGATGACATTGGATTGTTCTCGTTATGGTACTTATTCCACTCACTATTATTTCATTGAAAAAGTCACCATTTGCCTAAAAACCAATGCATGAAATATTAATTACGAAATTTATATGTGAAATTTGCTACACAATGAAATAAGCATGCCACCATACACACAAGAATTACCATGTAATTAAGCCATTTTAATCCAAAAATATTGCTTAAAATAAAAGAAAAAAATGTGGCAAACCCAAATAAAAAGGGTACCATTAAACAAAATCCTTTTAAAACATAAGCCAAAGTAAAATTGAGAGGAACAGTTTCAAATGACTCCACCATCATTATACTTTTAAAATAGGTACGAATATTTTCAAATGTATAAGATTTTGGCTTAATATTTTAATAAGAGCATGATATGATAAATTACACTTTTATAAGGTCTTACCCTTTTCTTTTTCTTTTTTCCAACCTAAAGCATTGCTTCATTAAATATCAATCACAGTCATACAAAGTCAAAGAAGATAAAAGACAATAAGGCCTGATATCCAATAGCTTTTGAACGGCAAATGAAGGGTTTAACCATCCTTCATAGTCATAAGATCACGTTCCCCTTCTAAAATTAGTGGCTACAAAATTTACAACTTAGGGACTTATTTACATGCAGAAAACGAACAGAAACATCTGCAAATGCGCCCAGCAAGCATTGAGCTTCTTCAAAAAAAGGCAAGGAGGCCCAATAAAGATTCTTTTTAAAACCCGTGATGGCATGGTGCAAATTCAAACAATCTTTGGAGAAGCAAACACGTTTCCGCCCTGCTTTCTTAACCATGTTAATAGCTAATATAAGAGCCAGCCATTCAGTCATCTCAAGTGTTTAAGATAAAACTATGTTTGAATCACCAAACATAAGGCTACTCTCCTCATCAAACGCCACAGCTGCAAGGCCCGCATGTTGGCCTTCATCGGCCCAAGACCCATCAAAGAATACCAGTAGAATCCCTATTGCACACATGAGACATCTAGATACTTGTTGTCCTTAGCAAATTACTAGAGGAATCCCGCCCGTGTAAAGCTGAAACCCTAGATCTGTCAACTCCAACCCTCACCACCAGTCCTTTACGATAGAAATCTGAGGTCACCCTTCCTCCATCACCATCCGTAACACGCCTCTCCGTTAGATTTACCCCTCCTTCTTGAATCTGCCCTATCAATGCTCGTTCTCCTAAGCGATTCTCTTCCACATCTATCCCCAAGTCCCTTTACCATCGACACCTGGAATCACCCACGGCCACATCCTATTCATGCAACCGACACAAAGGAACATCTGCATCTTCGTTGTGCCTTAGATCTCCACTCTCTTTGGCTGGCATGTTGGCTCTCTTTACCCTATCTTTCTCACACAACCACCACTTTAGGCGATTTACCACAAGCCAAGGGTTTGGTTGTCGATAGCTAAAAAGAAAATCACAATGCTCCCTCCATGAAAAAAACATGCTCAGTTGCAGGCACATGACTCAACAACTCATGCTTTTAGCATTAAGTACAGTACCAGACAACTTTCTTTGCACATTCTCTCATAGTCGGCTAATAATACCCGAGTCGTAGTGCTCGAACATATAATATTTGCGATTTTATGTGGTTACTGCATACATCACCATATAGTTCAGATAACACCCTCTAGACAGCTCTTAGAAGAAGGTATTGAAGATAGGGTTGTGATATGCCATGTTTGTATAGTTGACCATCAATCAGTGTATAATTTGTAGCTTAGTAAACCAATCTTCGCACTCCTTTCTTGTTGTCAAGAAAAGTACCGTTTCTCAAATAATCTACTAGGAGATCCATCCAAGATTCTTCTTTTGGATAAGGAGCCAATTCACAACTCTGTGAAAGAGTAAATAAACTTTTCTATGAAAGAAATTTGAAAAAAAGTTTATCGCTCAAGTCAGGAAATGTCATACTAAAAAATTTTGACTACTTATTGGTAGCAATATTCTTTTTTCTCAAAATCTTATGGATGGAAAAAGATTAAAACTCTTCTACGAGCGTTCGTACCACAAATAGATACTTACTCATCTCTTCTTCTCTTGCTGCATAACTTTCTATGACCTGATTCACTACTAATTGTGAATCAAAGAACACTTTAAGTTTCTTAGCACCAATTTCTTTTGCCAGTTTCAATCCAGCAATTAGAGCTTCATACTCTACTTCATTGTTGCTAGTTGGAAATCCGAATTTTAAAGCATAATGAACTTTGATATTGTAAGGGCCTGCACCGCTTCCTTCTGTGATCGAAGAACCATCTACATAAAAGAACTAGATAAGTTTCTCGGCAATCTCCACACAATCTTCCTTACTAGTGAATTCAGCTACAAAATATGCCAATACTTGAGCCCTTAGTGCCCTTCTAGGTTTCTATTGCACACCATGGGAACTTAACTTTAAGGCATATTTCATCATCCTCCTAGAGAAGTCAACCTATTATAATTCTTACCGTAATGGCTGATTAGTGATCGCTATGATTTGGTAAGTCTCAAAATACAGATTCAACTTCTTTGCCGAGAGAATCACTACTAACACAAATTTCTCAATTTTCATATACCAAAGCTTTAGCCCTTACAAAACATGACTCACATAATAAACGGGTTGCCATCAATTTGAACCAATATAGAAGAAAGAGCTCGATAGCTGACTGATAGATATAAATATAGACTTTTTCGTAAGATGAGTGTCGAGAGTATTTGTGGTGATACAAGAAATTCTTTGAGATCATTAAAAGCTCTTTCGCGATCATTGAAAGCTCTTTCGCAATCATTGAGATCATTGGACCATTTGAATTCTTTTAGATTCTTTAAGATTTTAAAGAATTCTACACACCTATCCACATTTCTCAACATAAATGTATTTAGGGTGGCTATTCACCTAGTGAGTTCCTACACTTCCTTAACCATACAAGAGGATTTCATGTTTCTTATCGCCTTAATCATTCTCGAGTTGGCCTCAATGTCACACCGGATAACCATGTATCCTAAAAATTTTACTAATATTGCACCAAAGACATAATTTTGTAGATTGAGTTTCATGTTAAATCTCCTTAGTGTAGCAAATGTCTCCTTAAGGTTAACAAGATGCAGATCCTCCTTCATACTCTTCACAATCTTGTTGTTGACATATACTTCAACGTTTCTATGAATATGAGGTTTTAACATCTTGGTAACAAGTTTTTAGTAGGTTGCATTGGCATTTTTTAGCACAAAGGGCATTACTGTATAACAATACGTTCAAAAATTGGTAACAAAAGATGTATGGACTTCATCCTCCTTATCCATCTTGATTTGGTTGTAACTAAGGAAAGCATTTATAAAAGAAAGTAACGCATGTCCAGCAGTTGCATCTACCATCTGATTAATTTTTGGTAGTGAAAAACAATCCTTGATCAGGCCTTATTGAGATCTGTAAAGTCTATGCACATTCGTCGCTTACTGTTAGAGTTCTTAACTAGTACAAAATTGGCTATCTAAGTTAAATAAGGTTCTTTCCAGATAAATCCTGTGTTTGATAACTTCTGAACTTCTTCTTTTATTGCCGTTTGTCTCTCTTGTGTAAAATGCCTTTTCTTTTATTAGACCACCTTTACACTCGGATCAATTTGGAGCTTATATACCATAACTTCTCTCAAGATACCCAGCATGTTTGAAGGGGACAATGCAAACACATTAGTGTTGGCTTGCAAGAAGTTAATCAAACTTTTCTAAATATCTGCTGACAAGGGTTTCCTTATCGTCATTATTTTTTCAAGGTTATCTCCTAAAGAAATTTCCTCAGTATCACTCTCGACATTCTCTATGTCGACTAACTTGCCTCCAAACAGGTTTCTACCTGAAATACCTCTTCTTGTCTTAAGGGCCTCATATATAAGGACCTTGCCAATTATTGATCTCCTTTGCACACATCGACTCTCATGAGAGTATGGAACTTGGCTTTAAGATGTGCAGTTGAAGATTCAATGCCGAATAAGTGCTGACATGACTGTCTTATTATCATATTGTATAGGGACCAACATTTGATGACGAGGAAGTCAATTTTATCCTCTACGAAATGCTCGTCATTACTGGTATGTATTAGCAAATAAATTACTCTAGTTACTTAGATAAGTTGATTGTTAAAGGCATACAGATCATACTTATAAAATCTTAGCTGTGCTTTGATCTTGAGTCTCATCTAGTCGAACGCATGCTAAAAAATGATATCTGCCGAGCTTTCTATATCAACAAGAATTTTCTTAACCTTGAAATTAGTGACTCTTGTACTAATGACAATTACATCATCATGTGGCCTCTATATGCCCTCAAAGTTTTCCTCTATAAAAGAAATTATTTTGTCGATCTTGACCTTCTTACCTTAGATGTTGCAGACGTAATTTTTTGTGTTAGTTAGGCTTAAAGAGCTTGACTAGCTAGTAAATTCACCAACAATGGTGTTGATCACTCCATTAAGTGCTTTGTTGGAATTCGCATCCCTTGCATCTCTCTTGGCCACAGTTAGCAAAGTGTCATTCTCATGTTCTTCACATCTCCTTTAGGATGGTCTCTCGATATTTTTGGCATCATGTACTAAGAATTTTCACAAATGCCCATGTTGAATCGCATCCTCAATCTCATTCTTGAGTTAGATGTACTTTTCTATGTTATGACCTTTATCATGGTGGAAGTCACAATACTTACTAGAATTTCTCCTCAAGGGATTTCCTCTCATTCTTTCGGATTACTGCAGAATGCCTCTTTGCCAATGTACCTCCATCAATATGTCTGAAATTAGACGATTAATGGGCGTATGGGATGAAAATGTTAGGATCCTTGGTGATATAAACTGTGCCAAGGACAAACAAGGCTAGTTGTTGAGATGGGTCTGATCTTGCTAAAGGAACAAAAATAGAGTAGGTTTAGTGAGGGTTTTAACGAATCTGTAAGCTATCTAATCGGATATAACACACTAGCTAAACTCTACACAGCCTAAGACTTACTGGATATGATGCATGGATCCAAGTAATAGGGTTGCCCACCACAATCCTTGCCAAAGGAATTAATAAGAGCTAGTATGAGAGAGCTTTCTAAGAGAAATGACTCAAAGGGGGTTTTTCATTGATTTCCTATATTATATTTGTATTGTTACAAATATTGCTATTTATAGTACATCCTAAACCCTAGTAGCAAAACTGTAAATAATGTATAAGGCCTTAAACCCTAAAGAATTGGGCTCATGAATAAAATAAAAATAAGCATGTATAAAAATACAAAATTGTGCGTTTTAGAGGGAAGTCGGCATACGGTCATTTAGTATGTCTTGGAAGTAGCCTCACATTGCTTGGTCGAGACACTAAAGAGGATGGCCCATAATTGCTGAGTTCTAAAGTTAGTCGGCATTAGTCTCTTCGTGTCTTGCCGAGTGGATCCAACTCTCAGAAACGTAAGTTAATGGGCACTAGTCTCCTTATGTCTTACCGAGTAGATCACTCTTGGAAATGTGACATCTCGGCATACTGACAAATGTGAGGCTGGGTAAATAATTTGTCAAGCATGGGTGAGGATTGAGCCTTTTACTTATTGGCACTCTAGCTGCGAGAAATATGGTCATTCGACTCGGTAGACAAAATGAGTCGGAAAGTAAGTGAGCTCAGCCTTAGTAGTCAGGTTGGGTCACTACCCCAAAGCCTATCATTCCCTCTCCCTTAGAAAAGTTCAGCCCGAAACTTAGTGACTGGTTACTTCAAACCCTATCGGGATCAAACATTAACCTGCAAAAATGAAAGATACATGTAGAAAAGTACTCAAGCCCTTTCCATTCATCATGAGCCCGATCAATCAAACTCTTCATCATGGATCCTTCCTTCCACTCATCATGAATCCGATCAACCACATCTTTGTAGTCCCAGCAACTATCATGTACGGGAAGTAACATGATCTCTAGGTCATACAAAAGATTATGGGCACATGGATCCGGTGTTGACAGGAAGTAAGATGGATTGTCAGTCATAAGTACCTCCAATGCTTTAAACTCAACTAGCTCGAATCTCACACTCTTCTCATTCGTTGAAATCAGTATTTCCTCTACTTCCTTACAAATTGATTCTTCTTCCTCTTAATGAGAGCACATCGAGAATATGGGGGTTTAACTTCAACTCAACCTGGACCTCTTTCTCTCTACTACTTACTTCTCCAACAACCTCTACCTCCTTAACTCCCCCTTAAATACTCTCTAATTCAACATTCCTCTATTGTCTTATTTCATCCTTGAACACTTTAAGTTGTCTTTTAATCTCCTTTAGATGATCTTGCACTTCCAAAAGGTTAGCTTCATAGGTGGGTTTTCTCTCACATAATTTATCGTGATGATCTTGGGGTACAAAGTTTCTTCCCATTAAACTTCTCATCTCATCCCATGTAATGATCTCAATGTTTCTTCTATCAATTCTTTGCTTTATCATTCTCTTCCACTAAGTAGTTGCAAAGCCAATCATTGAATTCTTTATAGTATAGGATCTCTTATGCTTGGCGTAAGAATAATTCTCAAAAATCTAATTAACTCAAAATTCTCAATTCAAATATTCTTCTGGAGTTCTATATCCATCAAATTCTAGAATTCGTTACATTATGTCTTCATGATAATAATATTGATAATCATATCTAGCTTCATGTGTCATATTGAGGATATTCAATTCAATAGCATAGTACTTAAGCTTATATGTTAGAGAATTGCTCGACAGCACTAAAGAAACGCAACACAGACAATCAATTGTGTAACTCAACAATTCTTTTCTTTTCAAAGTTTAGCAAGTTATTTGTCAGCTCGGATAAATTTCACAATCGCAATTCAATGACCTTCAATTAGCACAGCTCAGTAAGTGTTTGAATAAGATAGTCCGGTTTGGGAATCAGTCCAGCTATTAGAATTACTCTGTTTGGCATACTAAGTAGTGTGGCACAACTTTAATTCAACACTTTAGATCTGTAGTTCAGCTTGGAAGCTCGGCAAAGTTCAAATTTGACACAACAACTATTCTTATCAAATTAGCTTAAACCTATACAATCTCAACTTGACACTTAGTCTTTTCAGCTTGGCAAATACGATAGCAATTTCTCGATCACTATTGCAATACTAAGATAGGATAACACATTGAACAACTTGAAAAATCATATCTTTGCAAATAGCCCAGATTGAAATTCCTAACCTTTTCTTTAATATATATATTCAATATGGGATTAATAAAGTAAAGAAATTACAATCTAAATTTTCACTAACCCCACTCGAAGAAAATCAAATGAAACCAAACTAATACCCAGTAAACAAATCCTAGATATCCCAAACAAACTCAATAAGTAAGCACTTCCTCAAACACAAAATAGAACAGATACAATGCCTAAAACTCTTTGCCCTATCTGGAACCTTGATCTTTGATACCAAGATGATATGAACTATACTAAGGATAGATAAGGCTAGTCGTCGAGGTAGGTTCGATCTTGCCAAAGGAACCAAAATAGAGTAGATTTAATGAGGGTTTTAGCGAATCCATGAGTTACCTAACCGAATATGATGCATTAGTTAGACTTTACATGGCTTAAGATTCATCGGATATGATGCATCGGTTTGAGTGATAGGGTTGCCTACACAAGGGTTGCCTACCACAATCCTTGCTAAAATGATTAATAAGAGCTAGTAGGAGAGAGTTTTCTAAGAGAAAAGACTCATAGGTGATTTTTCATTGATTTCCTATATTATATTCATATTGTTACAAATGTTGTTATTTATAGTACGTCCTAAACCCTAGTGGAAAAACTATAAATAATGTACAAGGCCTTAAACCCTAAAGAATTGGGCCAATGAATAAAATAAAGACAAGCATGTACAAAAATATAAAATTATGCATTTTACAGGGAAGTCGGCATACGATCATTTAGTATGTCCTGGAAGTAGCCTCGTATTACTTGGCCGAGATACCAGAGAGGATGGCCTATAATTGCTAAGTTCTAAAGTTAATTGACATTAGTCTCCATATGTCTTGCCAAATGGATCACTTTCAGAAACATGACATCTCAACATATTAGTAGACATGAGGCTGAGTAAATAATTTGTCAAGAATGGGTGAGGATTGGGCCTTCTGCTTCTAGGTACTCTAACTACGAGAAATAGGGTCATTCGGCTCGGTAGACAGAATGAGTTGGTAAGTGAGCTCGGCCTTGGCAGTTGGGTTGGGTTGGTACCCCGAAGCCTATCACTTAGTCTCTTTCTCTCAGCATTCGAACTTTGATCATCATCTATGCTGAGTTTATCTTTTGCAACTTTCCTCTTGTCATTTTTTCTATCTCCTCTATTTTGATTAGCCTCTTGTTGGCCCTTTATGTTATCTTCCTATCGAATGTATGAGGAATTAGCCTTAAACTTAGTGAAAGTTTTTGGTTTGTTCTTTGTGAGATACTTGAAGAAGTCTCTATGGGGCTTAACCCTATCGATTACGGCATTGAAGGCTATACTCATATCTAATTCTAGGATTTGAACTATCTCAGCCATAAACCTGGCCAAGTAGTCTCTGATTGACTCATCTGATCTTTATTTAATTGTGTTAAGGATTGAGGAATCCTTAACAGGAAGTTTTCTTGCAAGGAAGTGTTGAAGAAACACTTTTGCTAGTTCATCAAAACAAGAAATGGTGTTTGGTTTCAAGTGTTTAAACCACGTGCTAGTTGAATTCCTTAAAGTTGAGGGAAAAGCTTGGTAAGCAACTACATCACTTAAACCGTATAACTTGGCCAACCTATAGTCATACTCTAAGTGGTCTTCAGGGTCCTTCGTCCCCTCATAAGTTTCAAATTGTGACAGCTTAACGTACCGAGGTATCACTTCTTTTAAAATCTCAAGAACAAAGGGACTTTTCTTGATTTGGAATTACTTGCTCATTGCAATAAGGGTGCTGACATGCAAAGGTCCTGTATGGTGTACCTACTACAGTCGCTTACCATTGTCATTCTTTTTTAATGTAGGAGCCGATGGTCCCATCATAACCTCGACTTGCTTTTTCGATAACTCAAGTGAATAAATTGAATCATCACTATTTTTGGCATTGTGATCACCATACTCTTTGTTTTGATTTGGATGAATACTATTGTGAAGGAGGTTAAGGATCCATTCATGTTTTTTGTTTAACTCTGAGTTTTCCTTGGCTAAATAGAGGCAAAGTTGCTTGAGTCTAGCTAGTCATTGCTCATCAGTATGCTAATGCCCTTACAGATGGCACCAAATGTTATCGATGAATTTTGGGAGTTGGAAATGTCCTACAAAGACAAGAAAATTGCTTGGTACTAGGGCTAGTCTAGTGTGGCTACTCTAATACCTAAGTTAGTAAGCAGGAATGAGGAAAGTAAAGTAAGTGGTTAAGAGTTATCAGATGTCTCTTACAAAGTTCCTTTCTCGTATTTATAGGAAGCTATCATGTTTAAAGGAGTAGTTATTGGAATAATTGTTGAGATACATGAAAACTTCTTGATTAGATACCTTCCCTAAAATGTAGAGACAGCAAGCAATTATATAATATAACCATACTTGTGATAACTGTTCGCACCATAAACTAGAATTCAAATCAAGAATCGATTTATGTTACTCAACAGAATGCCAAGAGTGTTAATTACTTGGAGAGGTGCCAAGAATGAAGATTACTTAGCCTGTCAATAGCTAAATGGATGAATCAACGAAGTTATATCAATGCTTATTAATTTGAGTGAACGAAAACTGACTATCAACAATATGTATATTAAGTATTTTTATTATATATGTATATATATAAATATATGACCGAATACATATATATATATATATGTATGTATAAAGTATTAAAAAATTAGTATAATATATATATAGGTATCGTATACACATGTATATGTGTGTAGCACATATAGTATATTTAGAGTTGCATTATTAAATTACATAAGTACACATGTATAAATAAGTGAGGGAAAATAATTACATAAGCATATATATATATATACATATAAAAATACGTATGCTAATAGTATATTATGTATAAGTATACGAGTACACTTAATGAGTATATGTGTAAAATACTATAATATTAGATTAATAGATAAAGTAATATATATATATATTTATGTATGCCATGAGTTCAAAAGAAAAAGGAAAATGATTAATTTTCAAAATTTAACGAAATATTGTAGACACCAAATTTTTGCCTCCTTTTATTTTTCAAATTAGGTTAGAGGGTCCTAAATTAGAAAAAGTTCAAAAAAATTAGAAAATTAAAGAAAGCCCCAAAAAATGAAGAAATTTAGAAAAATAGGAATTTTAGAAAAACATAAGAAAATAGGAAAATAGGAAAAAAAGCACAAAAAATAAGAAATTTAGAAAATACAAAAAAAAAGAAATTTTGAAAAAATCACAATAATTAAAAATAAATAAATAAAAGATTTTAGAAGATAACATTTTGTTAGATTAAATTTAGGTTTAGAAGTTAGGTCATTGAACCTAAGCTTAGATTTAACTATAACTCAGGCTGATCGAGTCCATATGTGCTTGCACATATGGATAAGGCACAAGCCAATGGCCTGACTGTTAAGCATATGAACATAGAACTAGCATTAAGCATAAGGTCTTGGGTTTCAAACTTGGCAAAGGCAAAGAGGCCTTTTTCTCATTTTTTGCTTTTCAATCACATTAGGGACTGCCATGTGTTAGGGTCTAATTGTGCCACATGTTTTGACAAGTGGCATCATTGGATTTGTTTGCTTGCTGACGTAGCATTACATGGCATCTACGTGGCATGTTACGTCAGCTGCTACGTGTTATGAAATGACACATGGCATGTTGGGGTTGGTCGGCATGGCTGACGTGGCCCTACGTCAACGCTACATTAGCCCACATTTTCTTCCCCCTTCATTCCTTTTCCCTTCTTTTTCCTCTCTTTTCCTCTCTTTCCTTCTCTTTCCCTCAACTTTCTCCAGGTTTCTAGCACTTTCCGCTTCAAACTATCCACTTCAGCATGATTTTTAGACCCTTTCTTGTTGCAATTTCACCAAATCAATGGCGAAATTGCAGAATAGATATAGCCTATTGTGAATTGGTACAAAAAAACATATCTAAATACAGTCAAATGAGTATTCAATTTGAGCTCCAAAAATTAGAAAAAAGTTGTTTTCCTAGGCATTCTTCATTAATCTGATTCCAACTTTTCTTTGTTCTTAGGTTGGATTTGTATATAAATTGATGATCATAGGACATAGATGAACACACACAACGAATAGAATCAATCCCCACACTCTCTCTATCCATTCCCGATCACTTTCTCTCTTTAACCTACTCTTTCTCTCCTCGATTCTCTCTCTTTACTACGACCTGAGCTGAGCCACCACTCTAAGAAGACTACCTACAGCTTAAGCTCTCTAACCCAACTATTTTTTACCTCCGCCGTGACCTCTAGTCACGCCACCAAGCAACCACCATCAAACTCTAACCGCCTCTCTCTCTCTCTCTTTTCGAACCATTACCCCCAGCCACCCTCAAGTGAAGCTAAGCCTACAACTAAACCCCCTATTCTCTGAAAAACCTATCCCAACCCATCAATCATACTTAGTAGCCCCTTATGGCCAAACCACTACTGTCGCCTATGGATAACTTTCGAAAACCACCCAAATGGCTCCAAAACACCAAGGCAATAAACCTACCCCGCCATCTCTAATCCAATACTCATAAAAAGATTGTCACCCGCTCATTTTGGTGGATGAAACAAGCTAAATCATGCCTTATTGGTGCTGGAGAAGAAGAAGCCAAGATCCAACCCTTTTGACCTAACCCGACTTGATCCAACTCATTCGACCTACCCAAGTCCGACCCGTGCATCTGAATCAGTCCAAAGTTTTTTTTTTTAATATTTTTAATTCTTTTTTTTTGTTGTTTTATTTTATTTGTTGTTTTATTTTTGTTTATTTGTTTTCCGTAAATGTAATAGAAAATACTAATCATGAATATATATATATATATATATATAAAAGAGAAAGGAAAAAGAAAAGAAAAAAAAGAACAAAAAAGAAAAAAGAAAGAGAAGAAAAATTAAAAAAAAAAGAAAAAGAAAAAGAAAGAAAGTAGTCTATTTATTTACTTTAATAGAAATAGATAGAATAAGTATAAAATAAATAAGATAATAAATAAAAATTAAAATAAATAAATAGGTTAGTAAACAAAAATCGTTTTCACACTTAGAAAAATTAAGTTTTCTAAAAATAAGTGAAAATAAATAAACCTTTTTTTCCAAATTAAGACTATTTTTAGAGTTTCCAAAAATAAAACACTAATTAGGACCCTTTAAAAAGAATTTCCTTGAGTAAACTGAACTGGTTAAAACGTAAATGCAACCCTTTTTTTTTAAATTAAAATCAAACCACTAACTAAAGTTTTTTATAAATGAACTACGGAAGTTTAATCCCGAATAGCGGGTTCGTAAACACTCGTACGCAAGTACAGGACGACTTAAAATATAAAAAGTTTTATTTTTTCCATTTTTAGATATTTATGTAAATTAATCAATTTAGTCACATGCATTATAATTAGATGTTTTTAGAAATTAAAAAGGATATATTTGAAAAGCGAAGTTAAATTCGGAAAGTTAAAATGTAGTACCCATTTAGGGTTTAATAAATTAGCTCTCAAACCTAAATTTTTGGTTTTCAAAAAAGCCGTTTTACAAATTGAATTTTTAATCGATAGACCGGTAGCTAAATTATAACCAATCCACCCAATTGGTCATAACTTAATCACTTTTCCTGACTCCGGTCTGATGGCGACTCTAAATTTTTTCAAGTTGGAAAAAATGGTCTTCTTTAAACCTTAGTCAAGGGTCAATATTAAACGGGTAAGGTTTAGTATTGATCGGTTTAGAGAAGACCTAATTTTATAAAAAGAACCGAGAGAGTAAAAAACTAGGCTCAATAGCTTGGCGACTTCACTGGGGACTGTTAAGAGGGATAACCACTTAAAAACATTTTGAAATTAAAATCACTTTTCAAATTACCTGCATTATTTAGTTATTTCTTTATTTATTTATTCTTTTATATATTGATTTGTTCATTTGATTACTTTGTGTACATATTTGTTTTAATTAGCATGTTTATTTTAGTAAGCATGAGATTTATTTTACTGCATCTTGAATGCATGGTAGATGCGGTCGAACCTAAGCCGTCATAAGACCTTAAGACAGGGAGCCATTGTGTAAAGTCTCGGACGTAGTGGGGCAACCACCATTCGGGGCCGATTAGGCTACCCCACTTAAACTTCGATGTGACCAAAGAACCATTTTTTTATAAACGTATGAGGTCACAGAGTTTAAGGATCGTTAGAACTCACCTGTCTTGCATTATACTTCATAGGGTTAACAAATAATTAGCAAAACAGCAATGTTACATAAAGAAAAAAAAAGAAAGAAAAATGACAAAGATTCTAGAGTTGTTAGTTTTCCTATATCCTTCCTAAAATTGATGTACATAGGAGATCTTGTATATTAGTCTTTTCCATGTAATTTATGGTTTCTTTGTAATGTTCCAGAAATGGCCAGCTCATCCAATGCTAGGGTTCTTGCCAAATAGATTCATGTCCATTAACTTGCAGACCTAAAGCCTATACTTAACTAGTGGTTTCAAACCTTCAATATGAGAGAGCAACAGTTTATTACCAACAAAATTAGACCCATACTCTCACTGGCCAAAGTGAAAGTTAACATTACGTTAGTAAGGGCCTTAGTCCATTTCTAGGAGCCCAAAGAAGTGGCTTTCCAATTTAGACCACATCTAATCAACCCAACTCTAGAGGAGTACACCTAATTACTCCAAACTCCTCCTTTGGATGAAATATACATCCCGAAACTCAGCTTCCACCCAACATATATCTTCTCAAGATTCTTAAGGATCCGTAAGACTGAGATAAACGAGTCCCTAAATGACTGCAACAAATATGCCATCAAGATATGGAATCTAGTCCATTGGTTCTAAAATGAGCCCAGCTCCAACAATCAAGCACTGTTTTTTGGGAATTAGAGAGAAAACCGAATCAAGCCCTATGTGCTAGCTGTGTTCACCACTATCTTGTTCCCAAGTAGGTCTCTTCTTATACACTTTAGGGTAATAGAGTTAGTGGCTCAATTCTGGGAAGGTAAATCTTACATTCTTGCCCTACTTGCTGAGTAGATAAGGAATCTTAACTTCCTTAAAGAAAGGGGCTATGGAGATCTCAGGTTAAGCATGGCATTATTAATGGTTTGGTTTGTCAGTCACATCAAGTGCTTTAGGTTGGATTTACTAAGAGGAGCATTCGCGAATAAGGTTGACCTTATTGATTCTTTTGTCGATAAGATCAAATTACCAGAAGATATCTTTACCCTTCTCTGGATAAAGGTTCTATAAGATTTTCGAGTAGAAGACATATTATGGACTACCAGGTAGAGCAATTACACTAAGGTCATACTGATTTACAAGAATTACCATGCTGTACCACTAATCGGGATGAGCTGGTTTATAGGCTACTATCCAAGCAACATGGTAAGACAATTCGAAGGGATCCAGGACATAATTCACAAACCTTCACTAGAACCATTCACTCTTAATCTCGAAGAGCCTCACTCTACAAAAAAGGTATCTAAACTTCATAAGAACAAAGCTTAGTGGGACACCGGGACCATTAGCCCAAACATCGATTTGAGTGAGTCATAGGAGAAGTGGATAAACACCGGGTTACCAAATAGTATTTATACAATCAACTTCACATGGTAAGCATAATGCGATATTGGGCACTAGAAGTCCTTCAAACCTCCCCTATGCGCCTTAACTTTGAAATGGTGACCTATATGGACCGAATGAAAGTGCGTATGGAGATCCTCCATGATAAGAAAGATAAATGGGCGAACTTATGTTGAGAATCTAGACAAAGGTCACATGCCTTAGAACACCAATTGAAGATGGCTCAAAAGAAAATTCAAGAGTTTAAAGAAGCAACAAAGCATGACCAAAAGAAGAAGAAAATGTCATCTGGCCCACAGAAAAAAAGGAAATTAACATAGATGAATTTGTGCGTTTTTCTTTCTTTCATGTAATAAGACTTTGGGAATCCAAAAATAATGAATAACTTGCCGTTCTGTTAATTATTTGTCGATCCTCTCCTTTTCAACCGTGTGATTCACTTGCATCTCATTCATTTGCATCCTTTTTCAAAATATCCCTATGCTAACTTGTTGAGAAGTGGTTTTCACCAGGTCGCTAAGATAGCTCCCAAATGTCAAACCTTCCAACAAAGCCCCATCAAAACTCATTCTCAAACCAGAATGGCTAACCAAGGAAACAACAACAATAATGGCAACAGCTACCCTGAGGTTATTGACTCTACAGAGTTGAGATTCTAATCTTTGGAACAAACAATGGGAAAGATGGTAGATCAACTAAGCTTCCTTGCTGACAGCATCTCTCTGCTAAGGTCTATGGCCCCATAAAATGAAGAGCACTCCAAAGCCCAATATAGAAAGAATACTAAGGCCCCACCCTTTGAAATAGAAGAAGCTTTCCCTAAAGGCAATCAGGGCTTTGAATCCTTTGAAACTGAAGGGATATTTCCAAAGGCTAACCCAACCTTTGAGCCGAATACTTACTCATTCCCAATCAACCCAAAGCCTGAAGTTGACCAAGATAGATTGAAGGAGCTTGAAGAGTAGTTAACTCGATAGATTACTGAAAAGATGAAAATGCTCGAAGGGTGTGATGGATTCGAGCACGTTGGAATAATAAACTTCTCTGCATACGATTATGGAAGCTTCCCAGAAAAATTTAAAGTGCCTGACTTTGAAAAATATAATAGGACTGGATGCCCTAAGCTAAACACCCGGCTATATGCACTTAAAATGGGCAAGTATACATAGTATGATCAACTTATGGTCCAGACCTTTTAGGATAGCCTGACAGGCCTTGCCTTAACCTAGTATGCCCAGTTGAACTTAAATTAGGTGAATACATGGGAGAAGCTGGCTAAAGCATTCTATGAGTAATATAGATTTAATGTTGAAGTGGCACCAACAATGATGGATTTGGTTGCCTTGAGGAAAAGGCACAATGAGTCCTTCAAAGAATATGCTCAAAGGTGGAGGTCCTTAGCTACAAGGGTATCTACCCCTGTGATTGAAAAAGAGTTGACTGTAGCTTTTATTAACACTCTTGAGAGGCCATACTTTGCTCACCTGATTGGACAAGCCTCTTCTAGCTTTGCAGAAATAGTGGCAGGAGGGTGCTGAGTTGAGAATGCCATTTCTTTTGGCAAGTTGCAAGAAATAGTAGATAGACGACCACCCCCTACTAAACCCACCACCAGTAAGCTTAAGGAAGCTGCTGTTAACATAGTCAACTAAAATGCAAGAACTAACTCCCAAGTTTCTTTTAGGATGAATCCCCCACTAGCTCAACCACAGTACAGAAACCAACAACAGGTAAACAGGGTCCCGAGACAGTTCACTAGAATACTTGTTCCACTTAGTTAGGTGCTCGAGAACTTAAGAAGAGATAATTTGTTACATTCTAAAGCTCCTAGTGAAAGGTACAAGTTGAAGTTCTTTGATCCCAATGCAAGATGTCAATATCATCTAGGGTAAGTAGGCCATTCAACTGATTCAGGCTGGAGGTTAAAAAACAAAATCCAAGATTTAATCGATGAAGGTACAGTACAACTGGATTTTGTAGAGGCTTCTACCCCAAACATCAACAAAAACCTACTGCCAAACCATGTACCTATCATCAATACGATATCTGACCACCCAAAATCCACCATCAACATGATCAGTCGAAACCAAGAACTAAAGGTTTATAGGTCCCATAAAAAAGAGGTCCCATAAACTAAAAGGTACACATTCCACGTACCTGTGGCCCTTGAAAATTATAAAGCTGCCCCCTTCAATTATCAAGCAATAAACCAGGGGCAATCAAGCTCGTTTGTAGGGGGGATCACTTGTTTCGGCAGAACCTACAGTCTAAAGGAAGACTTAAAAAAGAAGAGCATACAAGAAATACTAAACACCAAACAAGCTGAACATTAAGAAGGATTAACTGCCTTCACCAAAATGATCAAGTCTAGTGAGTACAAAATAATGGACCAGCTCGCTAAGACTCCAGCACAAATATCCCTCATGAGCCTATTGATAGCATCAGACCCATACCGAGAGGCCTTATTTAGAACGCTAAAGGATGTCAAAGTCCCTCGTGAAATCCCAGCTGAAAGGATTGGCTCTATCACTAATTCCATCCTCACCATAGATTAAATTTCCTTCTCCACCGAGGAACTGGGTGAAGAAGGTACCCAACACATAAAGCCTTTGTTCATAATAGTAAGGGTAAATAACATCATCGCAACAAGAGTCCTCATCGATAATGGGTTGTCTCTAAATGTTTGTCCTTTAGCCACCTTGGATCTATTGGGGGTCGATACAACTACTATCAAACCTAGTTCAACAATGGTAAGAGCTTTTGATGGATCTAGGAGAGAGATAATAGGGGATATGGACTTATCAGTTGATATCGGCTTGCAGACGTTCAGCATCCCATTCCAGGTTTTGGACATTCCATGGACCTTCAATTTATTATTGGGAAGGCCTTGGATTCATTCAGTAGGGGCCATACCATCAACTCTTCACCAGAAAGTTAAGTTCATCTCCAATGGCCAGGTCATCACAATTTTGGGTGACCATGATTATGAAATCTATAAAGAGACAGCCATACCCTATATCGGTACAGAAGAACAAGAGGACTTTGGACTCTAGATGTTTAATGAGGTGTGCATGATCACCAATCAATAGAAAGAAGAGGGGCTGAAATACAAAGAAGGTCAGTTTGGTTCCTATGGGTTAGGGTACATTCCAACCCCAATAGAGGAATTGCAAAGAATGCAAGCTAAGGGCAGAAAGGGTGACAAGTTGTATCAAGCTCCAATGAACTTCTCACCATTGTTAGAAACTTTCATCAAGATCAAAACCCAAAACTCAAAGCCCGCTAAAGAAGGCACTTCCAACAAGAATGAAAGGGCTAGCCTAATCAACAAAGCCCATCACTTGAATAATTGGTTCTCCATCCTTATGAATAACAATAAGTCTTTCTTAGGGTAAAGGATGAATCATGATTTAGTATTTTATAGAATTTTGTAATAAATTGCCTCTGTTCTCTAAATGCTTGTACTCAATAGAGAGTTCCCCAAAATAAAATTAGTTTGTTTTCTCTTTATTTCTACCTTACTTATACTCTTCCTTTTGCATACTTTCTTTTTTTTTTTTTCTAGATCTAACGACTTGAATAAAGGCCATGGATACCTCACGTAGATAGGCAATGAGAATATTGATATCACTTTTGACCCTACTGGGTTAGTCGTCGAGGGTGATGTTGATGACCATAATGACGTATAAGAAAGCTGGCAAAAACATGAAATGAGTAAAATTTTCATTGATGAGCCAATAGAGATGATTAATGTCGGTACTAATAAAAACCCTAAGGTATTGAAGGTTGGGGGAAATTTGGAAGAAAATCAAAAGATAGAGATGACCACATTGCTATTTGAATACTAAGATGTGTTTGCATGGTCTTATGACGATATGCCCGAATTAGACCCATCGATCGTAGTCCATCACTTACCCACTCAAGAGGATATCAAGACTAAAAAACAAAAGTTGAGAAGGTTTCGAGCAGATATGTTGTTGAAAATCAAGGAAGAAGTCAAAAAATTATTGGAAGTCAGCTTCATTAGGGTATCTGATTATCTTGAGTGGGTAGCCAACATAGTACCAGTTATGAAGAAGAATGGGAAAGTTAGGGTGTGCGTGGATTTTCGAGACCTCAATCAAGTAACCCCTAAAGATAATTTTCCTTTACCTCATATTGATGTATTGGTTGATAACACAGCTGGAAACCATATCTTCTCTTTCATGGATGGATTTTCCAAGTATAACTAGATTCGAATGGCTGAAGAAGATAAAGCTAAGGTCACGTTCATCACAACATGGGGCACGTTTTGCTACAAAGTGATGCCTTTTGGACTCAAAAATGCCGGGGCAACTTACCAAAAGGCCATGGTAGCAATTTCTCATGACATGATGTACAAAGAAGTCGAGGTATATGTCGATGATATTATTGCCAAGTCTAAAGAAGGAGAAAATCATATGGAAAATCTAAGGAGATTGTTTGATAGGTTAAGAAAATTCCAACTGAAACTCAACCTAGAGAAGTGTACTTTTGGGGAAACTTCAGGGAAGTTGTTAGGTTTCATAATCAGCCAAAGGGGCATTGAAGTAGATCCTGATAAAGTTAAAGCGATAGTTGACTTGCCTCCACCACACATACTTAAAGAAATTAGAGGTTTGTTGGGCCTTTTAAACTATATAGGCCGGTTCATATCCTAACTCACAGACAAGTGTCATCCCTTATTTAAGTTGTTAAAAAAGAATGCCAAGATCAACTGGGACGAAGAGTGCGAGCAAGCCTTTACAACAATCAAAGAATACCTCATGAACCCTCTAATTCTGGTAGCTCTAAAACCTAGGAAGCCTTTATTCCTATACTTGACAATATTACTAGATTCCATAGGGTGTATGCTTGGCTAGAAAGATGAGGAAGGAAAGGAACGGGTTGTATACTACTTAAGCAAAAAATTCATCGAAGGAGAGCAGAGATATTCAAAAATTGAAAGACCTGTTATGCATTAGTTTAGGTAATGCATCGGCTCAAACTATACATACTCTACTACCAGGTGGAATTACTGACCTAATACGATCCCTTGAAGTACTTGGCTAACAAACCGGCCCTAATTGGAAGAATCTCAAAGTGGCAGATGCTGCTATCAGAGTTTGACATTACATATGTGAACCAAAATTCAATCAAAGGGCAAGCTTTGGTAAATCAATTAACAGAAAACCCCTCTGATAGTATTCCCCAAGAAATACAAATCAATTTTCCTGATGAGGGTATCTTAGTGGTTAAAGGAAACTCTGATAAAGGAAAGGATGACGAGCCACCAAAATGGAAAATGTTCTTTGATGGTGCAACCAACGTGTCTGGATGTAGAATTGGGGCAATACTAATATCCCTTGAAGGTACTCAGTATCCTGTGGCCATAAGGCTCATTTTCCCATACACTAATACTATTGTTGAATATGAAGCATGCATCATGGGACTTAAGATGGCCTTAAAGAAAGACATTTAAGAATTAGAAGTTTATAGAGACTCCTCACTCATTATTGGCTAAGCATAGGGAGAGTACAAAACTAAAGACCCCAAGCTGGTGCCTTATCACCGACATTTGATGGCATTAACGGAAAGATTTACAAAAGTCACCTTCAATCATGTACCAAGGACTCATAACCAATTTGCTGATGCTTTAGCTACGCTAGCATCTATGATCCAGATATCTGGTGGAGTTGAGATTCAACCCCTTACTATTAAAATTGAGGACAAGCCTACCTTCTACCTAATGATTAAGGGTATAAACGACCAAAAGCCATGGTATCATGATATTAAGGTGTTCTTACAATCAGGTGCATATCCTGAAAAGGCTGAGATAAAAGACAGAAAGATGATTAGGAGACTAGCCACCCAATTCTTAGTAAGCGAGTTTACCTTATATTGATGCTCATTTGACTGTACAAGCTTAAGGTATGTGGCTGATGAAGAGGCTGTGAATTTAATGAAAGAGGTACATGAAGGAGTATGTGGCCCTCACATGAATGGCTATATGTTGGTAAAGAAAATTATGAGGCTAGGGTATTATTGGTCAACAATGGAAAGTGTTTGCATCAAACACATTAGGTACTATCATTTATACTAAGTTTATGCGAATAAGATAAACGCCCCGCCTTAGGAATTGCATGCCCTCTCAACACCATGGCCTTTCTCAATGTGAGGCATAGATATCATCAGCCCTATCACTCCAAAAGCGTCTAATGGGCATCGCTTCATATTAGTCGCCATCAACTACTTTAGCAAATGGGTAGAGGCTTCATCATACTCGAATGTTACTAAAGGGGTCATAGTTAAGTTCATTAAGAGGGACATCTTGTCTCGGTATGGGGCTCCTGAAACAATCATCATTGATAATGGCACCAATCTCAACAACAAGCTTATGACAGAATTATGGCGGCAATTCCGAATCATTCATAGGAACTCTACTCTTTATCAACCCCAAATGAATGGAGCTGTCGAAGCAGCAAACAAAAACCTCAAAAGAATCATCGAAAAAATGGTTATTACATATAAGGATTGGCATGAGATGTTACCCTTCACACTTATGGCCTATCAGACTTCCATTAGAACATCAATTGGGGCAACACCAAACTCTTTAGTATATGGCACTGAAGTAGTGTTACCAGCAGAGGTCGAAATCCCATCACTAAGGGTACTATCAAAAATTCATTTGGATGAAGCCGATTAGGTAAAGAAACGTGTCGATCAGCTAAATCTGATTGATGAAAAGAGATTGATAGCCTTATGTCATAATCAATGCTATCATCAAAGAATGGCTCGGGCCTTTAACAAAAGGGTACAACCTTGTAACCTTAAAGAAGGAGATTTGGTGTTAAGAAAATCTCTCCCCAATATACAAGACTCTAGAGGGAAATTCGCCCCCAATTATAGGGGTCCTTCTATCATGAAGCGAGTATTATTAGGAGGGGCTTTGATTTTGTCCCAAATGGATGGTCCAAATTTGAGAGACTCTATAAATGCCGACGCTGTAAAATTGTACTATCCATAAGAAATCAATGGGAATTTTGCTTAAGATACGAAAATGCTAGTCATTTTGAACGTCATTGTGGTCTAATTTTCATTATCTACAAGCAAATTTGGTATCCTTGGCCGTTGTCATCGTTGGAATAATCACCCTCCCCATGGACAAGTCTAATTCTCTTGACCTCGTTTAACCAAACCTACACACTGCAAATACAAGAGGAGTTAAGGAATAAGATCTAGAACATTGGTAATTAACAAAATTCTTTAAATACTTTATTGTGGATTGATCCCCCTCAATAGGGACTTTTATTGTCTATTTTTTCAAAGGAAGGTGAAACTCAAGTAAGCAATCACGGTAGATGGGAATAAGGCTTTTGGGTTCATAAAAGTTCCAAAGAAACAAAAACCGTAGGTAGTTTTTCCTGTATCGGGCTAATCTCTATGATTTCTCCAAAAAGAACCAGCAAAGTCTCGAACGTTGTATGTCAAGAACATCTAGGTTGATAACAAGGGACTAAAATAGGAGTCAATAATTTTCTAATAGGGTTTTTTCAAAAAAGGTATGACGGATTGGGTGTTATCAATAGAGACCGGGTAAGTATTTCTATATAGTGTTAGTACACCAATTTTTTCTTGCATTTAGACCACTTTTACTCCCAATAATCTTTTTTAACCAACCCAAAGGCATTTACTTTCTACATTTAGTATTTGGCCAACTTATGAAGACACGATCTTAGCTCAATTCATTCTTCCAAATTTCTTGCAAATAAGCCCCTCTCCTCACCAAGTTCTATAGGGTACTTTCTTTCACCAAGTTTCTCTTAACCGACTTGTAAAGAAATTCCCTTCATCATCTTCTTAACTAGCCTTTTAAGTTTACTCATTCTTTTTAGGGTCTTAGCCAGCTCTAGGAGTGCTTTGCCCACCTTGGTTAGTCAGCTCATCAAGGCACGATAAAGTTTTCTCAACTTAGTTTAGGGTCTTAGCTAGCTCTAAGAGCACTTTGCCTACCTTGGTTAGTCAGCTCATCAGGGCACAACCAAGTTTACTCATTCTTTTTAGGATCTTAGCTAGCTTTAGGAGCACTTTGCCCACCTTGGTTAATCAGCTCATCAGGGCATGACTAAGTTTACTCATTCTTTTTAAGGTCTTAGCCAACTCTTGGAACACTTTGCTCACCTTGGTTAGTCAGCTCATCAAGGTATGACCAAGTTTCCTCATTCTTTTTAGGGTCTTAGCTAGCTCTAGGAGTGCTTTACCCACCTTGGTTAGTCAACTCATTAGGGCACGACTAAGTTTTCTCAACTCAATTTAGGGTCTTAGCTAGCTCAAGGAGCGCTTGGCCTGTTTCACTTCACTTTGTTAATTCATACAAGCATGACCAAACTTTAATTCTTTTTTCGTTATTCGGCCATCTCTTACAGCACCACCTTTCTCTTCTCAAAATCCCCAATGGATTGGACTTAGGATAGTAAGCTAGCTATAGCGCTTCTTAGCATATAATCCATTCTTGGGGTAAAAATAGTATCTGTTTTATCTTTGTAGTAAAGTTTTATTCAAACTTTATCACAAAGAGGAGCAGCTGTAGACACCTAATTTTTGCCCCTTTTTATTTTTCAAATTAGGTTATAGGGTCCTAAATTAGAAAAGGTTAAACAAAATAGAAAATTAAAGAAAGCCCAAAAAAATGAAGAAATTTAGAAAAATAAGAATTCTAGAAAAACATAAGAAAATAGGAAAATAGGAAAAAAAGCACAAAAAATAAGAAATTTAGAAAATACAAAAAATAAAAGAAATTTTGAAAAGATCACAAAAATTAAAAAAAAAATAAATAAATAAAAGATTTTAGAAAATAACATTTTGTTAGATTAAATTTAGGTTTAGAAGTTGGGCCATTGAACTTGGCTTTAGATTTAAATACCGCCTAGGCTAACCAAGTCTATATGTGCAATTTAATTGCACATATGGACAAGGTATAGGCTATTGGCTTGACGGTTAAGCATATGGACATAGCACTAGCATTAAGCATAAGGTCTTAGGTTAGAAACCAGGCAAAGTCAAGGAGGCCTTTTTCTCAATTTTTGGTTTTCAATCACATCAAGGACTGCCACATGTCAGGGTCTAATTGCACCACATGTCTTGACACATGGCATCAGTGGATTTGTTGGCTCGCTGACGTGGCGCCATGTAGTGTGCTATGTTAGCTGCTATGTATCACAAAATGATACGTGGCATGCTGGGGTTGGTCGACACAGCTGACGTGGCACCACGTTAGCCTACTTTTTCTTCCCCCTTCCTTCCTTTTCCCTTCTTTTTCCTCTCTTTCCCTTTCTTTCCCTCTTTTTCCCTTAACTTTCTTTAGGTTTCCAGCACATTTTGCTTCAGACCACTCACTTTAGCATGATTTTTAGAATCTTTCTCGTTGCAATTTCACCAAATCAATGGCGAAATTATAGAATAGACATAGCCTATTATGAATCGGTACAAAAAACATGTCTAAATACAGTCAAAGGAGCATTCAATTTGAGCTCCAAAAGTTAGAAAAAAGTTGTTTTCTTAAGCATTCTTCATTATTCCAATTCCAACTTTCCTTTGTTTCTTGGTTAGATTTATGTATAAATTGATGATCATGGGACATAGATGAACACATACAACGAATAGAATCAATCCCTACACTCTCTTTATCCATTCTTGATCACTTTCTCTCTCTAACCTACTCTCTCTCTCTTCACTACGACTCGAGTTGAGCCACCACTCTAAGAAGACTACCCGTAGCTCAGGCTCTCCAACCTAGCTATTTTCTACCTCCGTCGTGACCCTCAGTCGCACCACCAAGCAACCACCATTAAACCCTAACCGCTCCCTCTCTCTCTCTCTCTCTTCGAACCACCACCCCTAGCCACCTTTGAGCGAAACTAAGCCTACAACCAAACTCCCTACACTTCAAAAAACCTATCCCAACCCACCAATCATAGCCAGTAGCCCCTACATGGCTGAACCACCACCGTCGCCTATGGCTAACTTTTGAAAACCACCCAAACGACTCCAAAACACCAAGGTACTGAACCTAAGCCCCCCCATCACCAATCCAATACTCATAAAAAGATCGTCACCTACTCATTTTGGTCGACGAAACATGCTAGATCGTGCCCCACTGGTGTTGGAGAAGAAGAAGCCAAGATTTGACCCGCCTGACTCGACCCGACCTGATCCGACCTGTCTGACTTGCCTAGGTCCGACTCGTACATCTGAATCCGTCTGAATTTTTTTTTAAATATTTTTAATTCTTATTTTTTTGTTGTTTTATTTTTGTTTATTTGTTTTGTGTAAATGTAATAGAAAATACTAATAATGAAATATATATATATATATATATAGATATATATAAAGAAGAGAAAGGAAAAAGAAAAGAAAAAAGAAGAACGAAAAAGAAAAAAGAAAGAGAAGGAAAATAAAAAGAAAAAAAAAAGAAAAAGAAGGAAAGTAGTTCATTTATTTACTTTAATAAAAATAGATAGAATAAGTATAAAATAAATAAGATAATATATAAAAATAAAAATAAATAAATAGGTTAGTAAACAAAAATNTTTGTTTTGTGTAAATGTAATAGAAAATACTAATAATGAAAAAAATATATAAAAAAAAAGAAAGGAAAAAGAAAAAAGAACGAAAAAGAAAAAAGAAAGTAGTCTATTTATTTATTTTAATAGAAATAGATAGAATAAGTATAAAATAAATAAGATAATATAAAATAAAAATAAATAAATAGGTTAGTAAACAAAAATCGTTTTCACACTTAGAAAAATTAAGTTTTCTAAAAATAAGTGAAAATAAATAAACCATTTTTCCAAATTAGGACTATTTTTAGAGTTTCCAAAAATAAAACACTAATTAAGACCTTTTAAAAAGAATTTCCTTGAATAAACTGAACTGGGTAAAACGTAAATGCGACCCTTTTTTTTTAAAAAATTAAAATCAAACCACTCAGTAAAGTTTTTTATAAATGAACTATGGAAGTTTGATCCCGAATAGCAGGTACGTAGGCATCCGTACGTAAGTACAGGACGACTTAAAATATGGAAAGTTTTATTTTTTCCATTTTTAGATATTTATGTAAATTAATCAATTTAGTCGCATGTATCATAATTAGATGTTTTTAGAAATTAAAAATGGTATATTTGAAAAGCGAAGTTAAATTCAGAAAGTTAAAAAGTGGTACCCGTTTAGGGTGTAATAAATTAGCCCCCGAACCTAAATCTTTGGTTTTCAAAAAAGTCATTTTATAAATTGGTTTTTTAATTGATAGACTAGTAGCTAAGTTATTGTAGCGACCCTAGGAGAGGCCTAGTAGTATTGCCTAAAATTTCCATATCACATGTGTACTCATGATAAGAAAATCGCCTTGCAAGTTAGAGATTGCAAAACTCTAAATAGTTGTTTGCTAGAGTCTTCAATTTTAGTTCATTAACTCATTATATAATATATATAATTATGGATATCCAATTTTTCCACAATTCCTCAGAACCGCAGAGAATCGGTATCCCCTACCAAAATAGCGAAATAAGATAGACAATTCTAGGAAATTCTAAACTTACTAAATATACTAAACTTAATTGAGACATTAGTCGTTTTTCGGAGCATTCCGAATTAATTGCACAAGCCTTTTCATCATACTGATTCAATAGTAGCACTCTGCACTCGATTCCTATCCCAGTCCCAACTATCGATCAACCTGCAAGGAAAAGAACTGTTGGGGTATAAGCTTACGCTTAGTGAGATAATTACCCTCGTCAATACCGCATTGCAGAAATTTATTATATGCACAATCATATGAATGCATGAACAATCAGTATGCCAAAAACGCATGCAGTGACCTAGGAACTGCATACGACTCAGAATTACACCCCCTGAAGTCGGGGTTTGGAGATAATTAACCGACCCAAACCAAAATCCGGGTTCTAGACCTTGGGTTTTAATTCATTAGTACTACTGTGCTTAAGTCAAAACAAAACTATGTGTATATATACATATATATATACTTTCATTACCGAATAATAAATCATATTTCCAAAATCCCAAATCTAGCGGTGTGGTGGCCTCCACAATCCACAATCACACGCCCTAAGCAGAAGCCACAAGACTCGGCCCCTCGCCGATGGTTGGCATCTCCCGGCGCCTAGTAAGCCCATCAGCTTAAGACAGAGACTCAATATATATGATGGCGTAGCTAGTGCCAAATCCTACAGGAAACTCATATTCCTGTGAGTCCCCTCCCATCTTCTGCGTGAAGCGGCAGTAGGTGTTATCCGTATGCAATATGGGGAATGCATGATTCATTTTGAGTTCTTAATCGTACAAGTGATTAACTTGATTTTTAGAGTGACCAAACAATTTCATTCCATACAATTCACATATATATATGCATTACAAGCAATTCCCATTATTATATATAATTAAAAAAATCATCACATTCATCCATAAATTCAGACACATGCATCTCCCATATCCCACAAGCATCCAAATTTATATATATAGTTTAGGTACATCTATTCTACAAGCACAATCAAGTAAAGAGTCATTGGGAATTTACTCACTCTGCCATATGGGTCAGTCAAAGTAATCCGGAGGTAAGTCATCTCTGTAAACAGTATCCCCTGGTCATTGAAATAATTTTTATAAGGAATTGAAGCAAACTTAGGAAACTAAGTAAATTTTCCTTAAGTTATACTCTTGACTAGTTTTCTAAATTTTTTTCCCGGTTATTACCTTAAGTTCAATCGCGTATAACTTTTTCGTTTTAAATCCGATTTTTATGATCCTATAGTCAATCTTCATCGTTTTCGAGTGTACTTTAATGTGGTAAGGTTAGATTTTCGAAATGAGGTATACAATTCTGTCCATGGGTCAGAACAGTAGCATTCCTCATGTGTTGGAGTGTTTTTGGGCCTTGTTTAGTAAATGGGCTTTTTAATAACTTGAGAAATTCTTTGGGCTTGGTCTTTAGATTTTATCCTAAGCTTACAATACTCTTTCAGATCAGATTTACAACTTTGATTTATATTCCTAAGGCTAACAACCACTTCTTGGGCTTTTTAGTGGGCTTAAGTTGTCGAATGGGCTTGTTTTTGATTCAAACTAAAGTTAATGACTTTGGTGGGCTTATAGGGCCTTAGGTGGATTTCTTATGGGCTTCAAAACAACTTCTCTTGGTACTTTAAGTTGCTGGTCAGATTTTTATTGAAGGCCCATCTTAAAGTTCTAGGCTTGTTTTGAGAGTTTTAGGCCCGATTTTGAGTTTTAGGCTTTATATGCTTACTATACTTGCTTTGGTTAATATTTTCACTTTGTTCTTTCACTTTTATCATATTTTTAGGCCTCATTTTCCCACGTTCCAGATCTGTTCATGTTGGTCTTAAGGGATCCTTACTTGGTTTTTCAACTTGTTTCATCATTTCCTTAAGTTTAGGTGATAGATTATGCACTTAACTACTTGTGTATAAATCTTAACTTAAGTTTTCTTCCATCAAATGATCCTTTAACTCATGCTCCACATAAAGAAATAAAATATCTTATACTTAATACAACTCTCATATCATAGCTCATGTCATACAAAGTTAATTTCTTCGTAAAACTTCATGTGATAGATTTTTCCTTAACTTAAGTCTAGATTTGAGCATGTTTAACATAATGGAAACAAAATCAACATCTAAATGACTATGGAACCCTCACATCCAGCATGCTTATCTTCCATTGAAGTTCTCATTTCAAGATTTTCTTAACTTAAAATCTTTCATTCAAAGCATTAAACAAATGTCCATACAAAACACCAACTTTACATGCTCATATTTCAACTTCATGTAAGGGTTTTAGGGTTTGTTTCTTAAAACGATTTTTGGTGCTATAACAACTCAAACATTACTCATATCTTCAAGAAATCCAAGTCTCCTAACATAAATACAAATCCACACATCACAAGAAACACTTACTCGTCCTTAACGCAAAGTGTGGTGGTTGTGCACTAAGATTCCACTTTAGCTCTTAACTTTGCTTCCTCTTTTGCAACCTTTTGGAACCCGAATCTTTTGGTCTCTTGGAATGGGATTTATGGAAGATTCTAATGGTCTTAAATAATCTTAAATGATGAAAGAAAATGGCACATGAGCAAGGGAAAAAATGCTGTAAGTTAAAGCTTCAAAATGGAAGAAAAATGGATTTTGTAGGGTAAGGTTGTTTCCCCTTTTTATGTTTGTTTGAAAAGAGAGAAAGATGAAGTGAAAGTGAAATTGAAAGTGAGAGAAATGGGGAAGAGTGTGGCCGGTTGGAAATGGAGAGAGGAGTGCTTAAATGTCTTGGAAGTGTTGTCTTAAAGCTTACAAAAAGTCAACAATTGCAACTCTTGATGATGTAAGCATTAAGGGGTGAATAGTGATGTGTAAGGAGAAGTGATTGATGGGTGAATGACAAATGCATAGCCCCCCTCACCCTTTCTCCCCTTTTTAGATCTGCCATGGGAAATCTTTTTATGTCATGGAGTGGTCTTGTCACCTTTATTAAAGTTAAGTTCATGATTTCTTGTGAAAATTTGTCCATATGTAGTATAAGTGAAGAGGTGATAAGGAAATTGTCTTATCACTAGATTTTGATAAATTATCAATTGATAAATGATTCCAACTCTCAATTGATAAGTTATCTAAGGTGATTGGTTGGTCTACTTATTTATGTATAAGGCTTATGCATGAAGATAAGGGCATAGCCTTATAGAAAATTGTTTTAAGATTTTTATCTTACATTGTTTTGTGATTTATGATTTGATTTTTGTAGAATTGTGAAATTTTCTAAAGTTGAATTAAATTATTCAAATTAAATTATCGATTAATTATTTAGGGTTAAAATTCCTTAATGGTTTTAAGGTTTAGGGTTTTAAGTAGCTTTAGAGCTCGCAGTTCTTCAAGCTCAGGTTTTATCGACAATTGGCTTTTCAATTGTAAAAATTTAATTTGTTTCTAAATATAAACTTAAGTTTTTAGTTTAGTTGATCTTTAGGAACGTTCAGAATTTACTCGTACTCAAATCCTATGCCCACTTAAAGTAAGGTTTACAGTTAGTTTACTTATTCATGTACATAAATCTTATGCATGAAGATAAGGAGATTGTTTGATTTGAAATTCTTTTGGAGTTTGTCTCTTAAATTGATTTGTAAGTCATGATTTAATATTTATAAAATTATGGAAGTTTCTAGAATTGAATAAAATTATTCAAATTAAATTCTTAATTAGCCGCTTATGGTTACAAGTCCTTAATTGTTTTAGGGTTTTGCATTTAGAGTCTATAGTTCTCGTATTTGAGTTTTATCGATAATAGGGTTTCGAATTGGAAAATTAAATTCGTTTTTTAAATGTAAACTTGGATTCTTAACTTAGTTTATCCTTGGGAATATTTGGGAAGTGTTCTTAGTTGAATCATAAATTTGCTAAAAGTAGGGTTTATAATTTATCCATACGTAACATGGCTTATAAGTGAAAATAAGAGAATTGTCTTACATGAAATTCTTTTAGGGTTTGGTTCTCGAATTAATTTGTAGGTTGTGATTTGCCTCTTAAGAAATTTTCAAGTTTTCTAGAGTTAAATAAAATTTACTGAAATTATATTTTTAATTATTTATTTAGGATCGTAAGTCCTTGATCATCCTAAGTTTTAGGGTTCGAGTGAGTTTATGTATGTTTTAGAGTTCGAGTGAGGTTATGTATGTTTTAAGGTTTTTCACCAACTTGGGAATAATTTACTTACACTTATGAGCTTAAGGATCAATTGGCTTAATTATTTAGGAATATCATTTTATTATGCAACATATATATATCATATGATAATTTTATTGATTTATGGCTGTTCAAGTGTTAAGATAATTTTATAGAGTTTTAAACCTTTTTTTCTTTTAAAGTACACGTATGTAGGGATTGGGGTTTTCTTGCATGATAAGGGTTTCCAAATTATATCGTTGGATCTTTTAAGTTCGTTTTAAGTTCCAAGTTCAAAATTTTAGTTGGTTTTCATTTTATGCAGTTTTGTCAACTTAAATGTCTACGATACTCAAGTTCGACACTATGTTCAGAAGGTTAAATTTACGGAGTCTACAGTTATAACCAATCTACCTAATTGGTTATAACTTAACCCTTTTTCCCGACTCTAATCGGGTGGCGACTCCAAATATTTTCAAGTTGGAAAAAATGGTCTTCTTTAAACCCTAGTCGAGAGTCAATATTAAACGGTTAAAGTTTAGTATTGATCGACTTAAAGAAGACCTAATTTTATAAAAAGAACCAGGAGGATGAAAAACCAGGCTCAACAAATATAATAGTAAATATAATTGTACAAATATTGAGTAAAATACAAAATAAGAAATGTTTGGAAAATATACAAAATTCCTGTAAATAACATGTGGTACCTTCCCATGTTGCCACATCAGCATTTAATAAAATTAATTAAATTCGTAATAATAATAATAAAATAATTAATTACTTAGAAAATTGTTAAAACAAAAAAAATGAATTAAATATTTATTAAATCTTAAAAATAGAAAAATAAGAAATTGTGATAAAATGATCTTAAAAATAAGAAAATTAAAAAATATAAAATTTAGATATTTATTAAGTTATAAATATGTAAAGAAAAGATATAAATAATGTTTTATAATTAATTAGGTTGAAATAGTGAAAATTGTAATGTTTTACTCAATAATGAAAAATGTAGATTCCAATATCCAAAATGGATCCCGTTGTGTAAACGTACGCTCGAAAACAATGAAAATCAATTATAAATGTATGAATACTGAAAATAAAATGAAAACGTTGTATGCGATTAACAAAAGAGTTTAATCGGAGGGAAAACTAATAGAAAACCTAAGTAGAGTTAGATAAGCAATTACCTAGGAGAACTAGTTCACTTAGTTACTTATTACTGTTTTCATTTTTTAATAATTAGGTAATCTTAATGTGGGTTTAGATCTTATTGAGGATTACTATGATGTGTAAGAGACATTATGGTTGAGTGAGTAATCTTTATGATTCCATGCTTGCTTGTGTTTGTAGTTAGAGAATTTAAATAATGCTATAAATTGGATATTGTATGGGGTCAGGAAATGCATGCAGATGCTATAGCTTATTGTATTGTGAAATTTCTTTAAATGCTAATAACTAATTATTTGTCGCATATTAGAACGGATAGAAACTATACTGTTTGTGAAATTATTTAGTCATACAATAATCGGACTTCATTATATTTGACTTATTAAGTAAATTGGAATATACATCGACATGCATTGCATAGATTAATTCCAACCGTCATATCACACAGAGGTAAGGAGAGGCCATATGAGGTTGTTAATTTATGAATATAATGGTTTAGTATAGTGTATACGTACAATATGACCTTACTCTAACCCGTGGGAACACTAGACATTGGAGGCGCCAACTGCCTGGCTAAAAGTCGAGTCTAGAGGCCCATATTTAGAGGTGAGTGTAGACTGTGGGAGCCTACTCACAATTATACCTAGAAATTGGTTTCTAATTAAAACAAATAGGTTGATTTATTTGAATATGAAATGCGGAGTTTTGTAGTAAAGTAAGTTTTGGTATAATACCCGGATATGGCTAGTGTCATATAAACTCTAACCTTGACTTTGGAGGGTGTCAAATCTAAGTTATGTATAATACCTAGTTAGCTGTTTGTATCTGATTGGTATTCTACTTGTTTATGCATACATATGGTTGAATTTAATGTATTTATAACTTACTTGTCGATGTGGTTGAGGGATTTACTCACTAAGCTATTTAACTTATATGCTTGTAGACTTTTGATGTAGAATTACTTATTTATAGATGCTAATTGCATGATGCCAAAGGTTGGTATGGGATTCTAGGTAAGAGTGAGCTACTAAGAGCATCGAGAAAATATATGTATACTTTATATGTAATTTCGCTATGATCTTATGGAGTTTCTTTACTTTTAACCTAAAATACTGTATCTTTTGTTTAATGTAATTATTTAGATTTAAACGTTATGAATATATATATATATATATATATATATATGTTATGATATCATTTTTATCTGATTACTCTTGGGAAGCTAGTAGTTGTAGCAGCCTTATATATCATATGAAGGATCTATGATTAGAAAGGGAACTAATATGGGGCTTTTTATGTGATATACAATGTCTACTATGACTAGGCCGCCCTTAAGTCATGATCGAAATAATAACTAAGAGTCCTACTATACATATGAATTTATTCGAGCTCTTTTCCTTAAAAATCCCAAACTAACCTAGGGCATGCCTTGGCAAAGAATAGTAAAAAGATTTTCCTTAAATAAAAGCCTATAGGAGTGTAAGCTATAAAGCTTAGTGAGATATTCCTTAACCATACAAATAAGCTAGTTATCAAGCAATTAATTATAAGCATATCAATATTTAATCAAGCAAAATATCAGATAAATGCATACAGTTGACCAAGTTAACAATCCATATTTAGTGCCCTTTGAAGTTAAGGTTAGAGAATACATGGCATTAGTCAAATCTGAGTACTATGCCTAAACTTACATAACTACGAAACTTCGCATTTTGTATCACATGAAAACAGTTTATTTAGTTTCAGTTGTAAAAACCAAGTTCCAGCTATGGTTGTGAGTTAGCCATTGTAATCTATACTCATCTCTAAATGAAGGCCTTTAGACTCGACCCTTAACCAAGTGATTGGTGCCTCTAATACCTAGTAAGCCTAGGAGCTAAAGGTAAGGTCATATTGTATAAATGCACCATATTAAACACAAATCTCAAATATATATAAAACAACCCATGCATGACTCCTCGCTATCTCCATGTAATGTGATGGTCAGAACATTTACAATGTAATTCATGCTTATGCGTGATTTAGTTTAATTTATTAAGTCGAATATAATTAAGTTCAATTATTAGGTGGCCAACCAATATCATAAACAATCAAATTTCCTATAGTTATGCAGTGCCAATTCGTTATGTCAATTTAAAGTATTTTCACACTACAAAAGAACAAGAACAATCACATACAGGTCCTGAACCCCATACAATGACCAATTTATTAATAATATTTAAATTCCACTATCTACAATTATAAACAAGTATGGAGTCATTAGGAATACTTACTTGGCCATAGTGATAGTCAAGGATCGTTGTAATCGACAAGGAGATTAGTATATTCATTAGAATCACTTCATAGTTACGAAATATAAAAAGGTAATAAGTATTTAAGTGAGGAAAATGTTTTATGTAAGTATTTATTTTAGAGTTTACCTAAATTTCCTACTTATCTTACATAAATTTCCCAATTTGAGTCTTTTTCTTTCATTGCATATAACTTTTTTCATTTTATGACCTTATAGTTAATTTTTATTATTTTCGGACATATTTTCTTATAACAAGGTCTATTTTGGACATTGGGATTGGCACTTTCTTTTATAGGCTTAAGGTATTATGAATTTCATTATTTTAGGCCTAAATAATTAATTATCCTAACTCTTATTATAATCATAATTCCCAATTAATTTATTATTATTAATATTTACAATTTGCAAGTTTAAATAAAAAATATTGGTATGCAAACGTAGCAATTTCAAATTGGTTTATGATGTAATTTTCTTAGATTATCCATTTTTTGTATTTTTGTTAATTTATAATATTAATACATGCATTTATAATATGTAATACCCTGGGTTTTTCCAATCATTGCATAGCTCTAGGATCTAAGCCTCTAAAGTTAGGTTGTTAAGCAATATTATCTATTTTAGTTCAAATTTCATAGGAAAATTAGAAAAGTTAAATAAAGTATCATAGTAAAGGCAATTTCTTAAAATATGCTCTAGGAAAAAATTAATTTAAGAAAAACATTAATTTATTAATAAAATCAATAATTATCAAAAACATGAAATTCGAGCTTTTAAATATAACGAGATATTAGAGATAAGTTATTTAACTAGTATGGATAATATATGAAGTTGAATTATATATAATATATAAGTATTTACATAGAATATAAATTATATGTATGAAATATATACATATAACCATGGTTGTCAAAATCGCGATTTTACTATTGATTTAGACTTATAAAATTGGTAAAATCGTATAGAATCTTATAAAACCGAAGTCAAATGATGTTTAAAAACGTGGTAATGAAAGCTTATGGGAGTTTGGTTTGACCTATAGTTGACTTAGAGACTGTGTTTATATTTTCTTAAATGTGATAAGTAAAGAAGAACTATGTCACAAAATTTAAGATTTTACATTACTATTAAGGACAGGTAAGTGGATCTAATACATGCTTAGAGTAGATATATTGCTACTCATAACACAGCATGCTGTTTGATGTTGTGTTGATTCAATATGACTATATTTTGGGTAAACTGATATGCTACTATGATGGATACTAATGTGATGATTTTGATTGATAGTAACTATATCTTCATTAACTTGTTATGTTGCTATATTGGCTGTTGATGTGATGTTTATAAATGATTGTATTAACTTAGAAAGTTAAGTGATTACTAACCTAATCTTTTAAGTGTTCACCTAAGTGAACCTTAAGTAAGATACTAGATTTCTGCTAGAGAGAGTTCAAAAACTAGAATCAAATAACTAGGTTGAATGAAACTTAAAGATTGGTTGTGCTAAATGATATACTTGAGTTGTTATTGCATAGCATAGCATGACATGACTTAAAAAGAGACCTATAGGTCATAATTTTCAGAATGAGACTTCTAAGTGATTTAGAAAAATTAAGGCTTTATGAACTTGGTTTTTAAAAGCATATAGAATCACATTGCTCGAGCATCCTCACTATTTAGATAGTCTGATTTAGTAGACTATAGTATGTAGTTTAATTTGGTAAAATAAAGTTGGGAGTCTTACTTCCAAGCAGCTGCTTATTACCTCTCTGATTTGGTAAACTATAGAGTGTGGTCTAATTTGGTAAAACAAACTTAGGGGTCTTACTCCTAGGTAGCTTCTTATTGCCTCTAAGTTCTTGGACGTTGTATCCAAATGTCTAGGTATGTCAACTAATCGAATGAGTATATTGGAAGGGTATAGGATATCGATACCTATGCATGCCATGTGCATGAGCATAACATGCTACATTGCTAGCAATAAATGCTTGGTTGGGCTAATGTATGTGTGAAGCTAAACTTGCTAGTTATAATTGAAATGTTTCAGTTGTGATATTGCATATATTGTATTGTTTGTTATCTACTTAGCTTCAGTAGCTAAGGGGATAAAATGTTTTATCCCTAAGTTAGCATTATCATAGAGGGCCCAACACCTAGGGGGATGTATACTAAGAGCATTAGTTGGAGTCAGCAACTTTTGGATGAAACCCATACTAAGCCAGGAGTCCTACTATTTTGAAGATGACAGAAAAGAAAAAAAGGATGACTCATGTTTTGATGTAAATATTAGGCTGTACATATAAGTTGTAAATAAATGTCCACTTGAACTCTGATGTAGCAACCTCATTATTATATAAATAAACTTTTCTTTTAATGAATGAGCAAATTGGGTTAGTTTTTAATAGGTATTCCTATTTGTTGGTGTATTTTGTACAAATTCGGGATGTGACATAATAACATAAAATAATCAAATGATAGAAAAATAATTCCTATTTCTTTAATGGAAATTATGTCTAGCACATAAACTCTTATATATATATATATATATATATATTTGTACTTATTGAAATACTTTTAGGAAAATAGAGTACCAATATACATGTATATGTATTTTTCATTATATATATATATAAATACTTATACCATATTATATGTATATGTATTTGATCCCTAAAAAACAGAATATATATATATATATATATATATACATATAAAACATGTACAGATTTGTATATGTGATAGATTTACAGGAAATTTTCCATATTTTGCTACTCACTCGTATATATTTATACTATTTCGTAATATATATATATATATATATATATATTAAAGTAGGTATATTTAGTAGTACACAAATTTCCATGTACTATATATATATATATAAACATATATATACATAAATACATACATTTGAGTGTAGATATACATGTATATGTATATAGCTTGAAAAATTTCGAAAAATTACACAAATAAGAAGGAAAAATGTATATCTAACTTAACATAAAGTTCTTGTTTCGATTGGTACATAAATCTAAATATATATACATATATTTTCTAGTTTCTACTAATTTATTCCTACTATAAGAAATACTAAGAAGAACATTCCAAAATAAAAGAAAATACATAAAAACTTGTATTATAAAGGGGAAAACAAATACAACATAGAGTAGTATTTAGGTTACTCTTTGTCTTGAAGCTTTTAGAAAGGTGATCTCCTTATTTCCTTCTTGAAGTTCCTAATCCTTTGAAGTTGCTAGAAGAATGGTGGTGAAGATGGGATGAGATGCTACAAAATAAAGGGTGATGGATGATTGGATAAAAAAGAAGAAAAGTCATAAAATTGGAAGTCTTAAGAGAGAGATAGCTATCAATCAAAGAGAGAGACATGAGGAATTGGATAAGGGTTTGAAATTGTGAAAGATAATAAAGTTGAAAAATATTTGTGCAGGTGTAACTTAAGCCGATGGTAGAAGAGAAATATGAGGTGATTTGACTTAATGTTATCTTTATTTGATTTAATCACATGGGATAAGGGAGTGTTGCTTTGTGTAGACCAACAGTGTGAAAAGGAAAGAAAAAAAAAAGAAAAAAATAAATAATTTTTAGTTCCCTTCTTTTTTATCAAATATTATGTGCTTTTTATGTGTACCTAATTAGGATAAGTTTAAGATAAGGGTTAGGATGGAATGCGATGTAACTATGAGGAAAAGAGAAGAAAAATATGCATACATTTTCTAGTATAAAAAGTAATGTATACTAACATAGTACATAATCATACAATATGTTGTAGAATTAAATCAATATAAGAAACTAACATAAATATATACATATACATGCCACATTGTCATGGGGTACTATTTGTAATTTTATTAATTTATTTAATTAATTTATTATTCTTTTTATCTATTATTCTTTAAAAAAAATTATCTTTATCCATTTGTTGTGATTTTACATGACTACATATGTTTATTGATAATTTCACCAAATTTGGGCTTTATCATTGTTAGTGTAAATTTGTATGTTTTATAAGTTTAGGGTTTTGATTTTAGGGTTTTTTGTCAAGTTCAAGTTTTATCTCTTATATTCAAGTGTACATAGGATTTAAGGTTTTTGTATACGATTGAGGTTTTAATTAGTATATTAAGGTTTTTCTCGTTTATCTTAAATTTGAGTTTATAATTTATTTAAATTTTAAATTTATTTGGCTTATTGACTCAAAGAATTATTTAGGGTACTCGATCTAATCTAAGGTCCAATTTAAAATTTATAGGGCCTACAAGTACAATAGTGGTTACATGTTAGGTTAAACATATATCCTTGATCTCATACACACTCAAATTTTTATAAAATTTTTCATAATTCTTCTGGCACCTATTTTCGCTCCCTAGAGGTTTTCTTTATGTCTCCATTGTCCAAGTAAATGAATGAATGAGTCTTGAGTTTATATCATGAGGAGAAAGGGGTCGATGGATGCATCTACAATTATAAGTGTAAAGTTCTTAGTTTTTATTTTCATTTTGTTAATGCCATAAGTGTCCTTTGTTTAACAAGACCTCAAGTCTAATTTCCAGGAGGTGACATGTATACTATTTCCAAAGGAAGATATCTTCAAGATTTTTCCTACTAATTTTATGTAATTAAATTAATATATCATTAATATGTTATGGTTTTAATTAATTACAAGTACATATATCATATGTTAGTAATAACCTTCGATAAAATGTTGCTACAAGTCTAAGCGAATTACCTGCAGATTGGGGTTTCACAAATTTATTTAAATTTAAAGTCATTTTACTATCTATAAATCATTAAATTAATAGTAGTAAAATGAGAATTATATCATTCATTGACTATAATTACTTAAATAATTTTGTAATGCATTTTAAATTGTATTAATATTAGTACAATTACAAGGCAATCTTAATCTTCAAAATTAAAGATATATCATTGAGGAAGTGTTATTAATCATCAATGTTGATTATCTTATTTTAAGTGTATTAAAATAATTTTATCATTTATCAATCATAATGATGGATCATTCATCTTTAAAACTTTGCTTAGCTAGTTTGTTAATGCATTTTCATTTCCATTAAAGCCCTTCCATTTAAAATTTTTTGAATTCAATCATTTTTCAATTTATAAACCATGATGAATAATAGACAATTAATGAGATGTTATGAGTCATTCATTTATTTTTTATAACTTAAATTGCTTAAATAATTTGACAAAAAAAAATGCTTAAATAATTTCCAAATAAATTTTAAGGTGCTTGTATTGGTAAATAAAACATTATGATAATGATTTTATTACATTGGCTTATTGATAATCACTTAAAGCTTACTCAAAGAAGTCAAATGTAAAACATTTTTCATTTTTATATTTGTAGAACATGAAAAATATCAAAACTCTTGATAGACATAAAAATGTAACATAAATTGAACTTAAGGTTGTTAATTTAAGTAGGGATGAATTGTCACGCCATTTATTAATATTTCTTTACATGATTGTTGACGATTCTTTAAATTAGATTATTAACACAATAAAAAGTTACTAAAATAATGGCATCTAAAATTTTTTTAAAAATAATATACAATGAAAATAAATGTAATGAAATCATTTAAGTTAAAGCAAATAAAAAAAAAGTCACACAACAACAATGCATGTCATTTGAAAATGAATATAATAAAACCATTTAAGTTAAAGTATAAAATAACTACACCTGATACTAAATATGAAGTATGAAAGCATGAATTAAAAAAAGAAAAGAAAAATTTCCACACAAAGAAGTTTTAGAAAAACAAAGTTGAAATGTGCTATAGATATAGGCCGTAGTATTATGCCATAGGATTTGTGTATAAAATAGTATATATACACCATGAAAAAATAAAATGTAAAATGAAACCAAATGATATCCAAATAGTAGAAGTGTCATAAATAAGACAATAAACTTGTAAAATAGCAATTGGAATAAGAAATTGGTAGAAGGTAATATGACATGACAACATCAATTTATGTTTCAATAATCAAGGATATGGACTAATTCGAGCTATAGATCATAGATCAGTTAGATTATTAGAAGTAGATAAAGAAGAAGTTAGAAGTTAGTTAATTTTATCCATAAGCTAAGCCCAGCATGCTCAAAAGCATCCTTGGTTAGAACCATTAGAAGCCAAAATCTCAAGCTTTTGATTCTTAATTCCGATTTCAATTTTGAATTTTGCTTAAGAAGATTTCTTTGTTAGTTTACAAAAGTTTATTTTGTTTTATTTTATTTACTAATTTTAAGGGATGTAGATTTTATTCAGTTATTGTATTTATCTTAAGGTTATAGATTACGAAAACCCTATGATTATAATTTGAATCTTTTTGTAATAATATAATTTATTCTCCTATATTGTGAGTTTATCATATTACATGCTACGTCGTTGGTATTAGAATAAGGATGTCAATTGGTGGCAATGGTAACGATCTTCGTGATGGTGTTCAAGAAGTTTCAGTTTTGGTTTAAGGGGAAAAATTGAAATTGTGTTGCAATATTCAAAGTAACATCTAGAGTAATGGAAAGACTACAAATTTAAGTGTTTTGAGGAGTAACTTAAGGAAATTGCAAATTGTCTCAATGGTCTAGGAATGGATATATATAGAAGGCAAAATGATAATAAAAGATCAAGAGTGGGCATGGCTCATGGTGACTGATGGGAATTTAGCCTCTCTTATAGTTGACTTCATGCTACCAACCTCTAAGCCAACATTGTCGAGCTCCAGACTTATTACAAGAGGAAGACTTAGGGGATTTTAAGCTTCGAAAAATAAGGCTCTAGACGGACATATGACCAAAGATGAGTTGAACTACGTTAGAGGATTTCCCTCTCATTACAAGCTAAATTACTTCTTGGTTATCAAAACCATTAGACCTTTGCCTCAGCCTTAACCTATATTAGAACAGCTTAAAGCCTCTAAACCTCCACTCCTTCTCCCAAAACCTAATTAGTTTAAGCCAATTGCTAACTAGTCTACAAAATGTGACTAGAATAGCTCAAATCTGTACTAGTGCTAGTCCCTACCAACCTCTCAACCAACAATTAAGGAATATGTGTTTTGAAAGTTGTAATGGACATTATCCAATGAGACTTTTTTTTTTTGTATAGGATATTCCTTTTGTACCTTAGCCCCCATGCATGTATATTCCTCTTAATTTACACCCTTTGTCATTTTCTTATTTTAGTAAGTTGCCCTAAATTAGTAGGTATATAAGGACTAATGTAAGAACATGCAGATAATCATCATCTTCACCAATTTAGAGTATTTCTTTTATCTTCAATCCATTATACCAAGCTTGAACTCCCTTCCCCTACACTTATCTACTTCTTATTCTAGCTAAGAATTAGTGGTAAGTACCCTTACTACTATCGTTCATGATTTATATTGAGTGTGTGGTATGAGTTTCATTGCGAGCTTTGGTGATCCATATCTTTGGTTCAATCTTCGTTCCATGCTAGAAATGTCCCTTTTATTTCATATTTCTTCTCTAAGAGAAGGACCTACCCTCAAACATGAGGTAAGCTTTCTTGGTTACAAAGCGTCTTAGGTACACCAACTTTATTCTAGTATTAGAGGCTAAAGTTTCAACCGAGAGTATGTATATGCTACATTCTTGGGGTTTTAAGTGTTATGTGGAGGAGTATGTTGGTACCATTGTGTTCGTTATGATTCTAAGGTAGTGTTGGCTTAGAATCATGTGTGCGTATGCAATTCTTTAGAAGGTTTTATGGAGGTATGTGAGTACTTTGTTATGCTATGTTTTTCTTATCCAAAAATAGAGTAAGTTATAGTATGTGCAATTTCAAGTTGTGAGTATTGGATTTGGTTGTCTTGGAGTTTGTTTCCATTCTTAGGCATAAGTGTTGTTTGTAATATTAATAGTATATTAGTGAAGTCTCAAAGCTAATGAAGCAGCAATGTTGAACCCTAGTGTATAAGGTGCTATTGTGGATGCAAAGAGTGATGCACTTAGTAATGGGAGGCATGGAAACCAAACCCCTAAAACTAATGATAAAAGGATCTACAACCTTGTCACATGATGGCCGAGATGACCACTTTCATCTAGCAAATGGCCAATGCTCAACTTATTGAGGTGGTCCAAGACGGTGTCTAACCTTTTGAGGTTGTTCTTGCTGATTATCAGTATGAGGTGGTGGAAGGCTAACACATTTAAGCCAAGCAAGGAATAAACTATGGAAAAGAGATTAATGAAGAGCAATTATACCTAGCATGGAACCAAGCTGGAGGAGGAGGATATTAAGTGCAAGATATATTGAGTTAGATGATGTGGAGGAAGAGGATGGAGATAATTTTATGAGTTTGAAGACTAAAGAGGAATAAGAGCTCTAAGGGGAATAGAGAATGTCACGATCCAAATTTTGAGCTTTACTAGAGTGGGCAATGTAGATGAGTACCTTGATTAGGAGAAAATGATACTAATATTTTATTTTTTTTTTCTTTCTATAGCTTTTAAATATAATGTTGAGGCATTAAACCCTCATGAATGTAGTATGAAGTGAGAAAAATAATGGAGTTCCTTCAACTTTTCCATAAGTTAATTGACATAGCGTATGTAAGGATGTAAATTATTTAAGCCGAGTTAAGATTTTGAAGGCTTAGGCTTGCTCATTTAAAAATTATCGACCTCAAGCCGAGTAAGGTTTTGCTAAGTCTAAAAATTATAGGTTTGAAATCAAGCTCATTAAAGAATTTCAAGCTAAAGTTTAACTTGTTTAGATAAACAAGATTGAGTTACTTTACCTAAAGGAGCTTGAGCTCAAGCCTATTTAAATAAATAGGCCTAAACAAGTTCAAGCTTAAGTTTGAACTAAAGCTCAAAATTAATTCAAAAATTTCAAAGTATACCTTTTTTAATAATTTTTCAATTATATTATTCTTACATTTTTACATTATATTTTTTCATTTGATATGATTTTTAATATAATATATCAACTTGGGAGCTTAGTTACACACCTATTCACAAGCCCATTTGTGAGCCACCTCATTAACATTATAAATGATCCTAGTCATAAGCTAGTTTGTGAGCTTAAACACGAGCTTCATCTCTAACTCAAGCTGGGCATGTTCATAAATCAAGCTCAAGCTAAGCTAAGCTTAAAGCAAGTCGAACTCAAGTAGCTCGAGAGCATCTTGGCTCATTTATAGCCCTAAGCATGTAGCATGATAAACTTATAATCTAAGAAAATAAATTATATTAGTACATAAAAATTCAAAATACAATTGATCATAAGGTATTTATAATCTTATAACCCTTATATAAACAAAGTAAGTTAATAAAATTCATATCCCATAAAATTAGGAAATAAAATAAAACAAGATAAATATTCCTAAACTAACAAAGAAATCTTCCCTAGAAAAATCTACAACATTGAAAGTCTTTTAAATGTTCATGCTCTCAAGAAGATCAATGACTAAGCATTGTCTTTTATGTTTTGAAATACCCTATAAGGACCATACTTCTTCCACTACAATTTACTATAAGTATCCACTGGAAACCTCTCTTTTTGAAGATACACCATAACTTTATTTCCTACATTGAACATTTCAATAAACCTATGTTCATTAGTAGCTTTCCTATACTTCTAATTAACATATTTAATGTTCTACTCCACTTCCTTTTATACTTCCACAATTTGCTTAACCATATACTTAGATTGAATGTTCTTTCCCTTACCCTTAAATAGCTAAATAAAAGTAAGGGTGTGTTAAGAAACCTTTGTATATAAAGTTGAAAATGGTGATCTCCTAGTGGCAATATGAACAACATTATTATATACGACTTCTACTTATATTAGTGTAACATCTCATTTTCTTAACTTATCTCCACAAATACTTTGGATAAAATTTCCTAAGATTTTGTTAACAGGTTATGTTTGCCCATTGATCAGGGGGTTAGTAGTGTTGCTAAAATTCAAGGAAGAATCAAACATCCTCCATAGAGTTGTCTAAAAGTAACTAACAAACTAGGTATCATGATTAGAAATGACAGATTTTAGAACACCATGTAATCTAACCACCTCATTTAAGAATAATCTGCTAATTCCAACTGCAATAGAAGTATTTTTAAATTGAATGAAATAGGCCATCTTTGACAACCTATCAACCATCATGAACAAAGAATTAACTCGCATATGAGTTCTTGGTAATCTCAATACGAAATCCGTAGACTAGTCTTCCCATATATTCTTAGTACTAGCAAAGACATGTATAACCCAGTATTCTTTAACTGCACCTTAGCCTCTTGACAAACAATGCATCTCTCAATGAACTTGTGGACATCTTTCCTTAGATATAGCTAATAAAATCATTCCTTCACAACAACAAGTGTTTTATCTCTACCTAAAAGACTTGCTAATCTTCCTTCATGCAACTCTTGAATCACTTGCTCCCTAAACGAAGTTCTAGGTATGAACAAATTGTTACCATACATTAGAAATATATCATATACATAAAAGCCATCAAAAGATTGGTTCTAAGAGACTTCACTTCAAATTTTAGCAAAATCCTTATCTTGCTAGTACTTACCCTTGAGTGGCTCAAACCAATTATTTCATTGCTCAAGGTAAGCAATAAAGAGGCTTTTCTACTTAAGAGCATCCCCAAAGTGATTTTGAACACATTATCTATGCTTTAATCTAAAAGGAAATTTATGTAGAAATTGGCATTACCTTACATACAAGTTACTACTAAGTTGCTTCTGACTACCTAAATACTTCGAAGCCTCATGGTCAAAGTAAAACATAAATTTTGAATGATCCTCTACTTGTAATTCGTTCTCATTCAAGACATGCTTAGCTACCAATACAAGAACCTCTCTTGTCCATTTGATTTATCAAATACATGAACAATAACAGACAAGAAGTTACTCTTCACAAGAACATTCTAACTAAACCTTTAATGGTAATAAAGTATACTTCATACGTTCTTTCTCTAAATTATACACATTACTTTTACTCACATGTTGTCTATTAACATCATATTGTCAAGCATCTACCAAATAATATGACATATATCCATATTAACAACATCACAATAAACTTCATCATGGTACTTACCAATGGAATATGGTACTTTGCATCTTTCTGTAACCTTTACCTTTCTTGTTGCTACTTTAATCCACCTTAAAGTGTAGGGATTAGGATATTTCTCCATAAGAAGCTTTAACTTTTTTGGCATCATCTCTCTTAGTAATGTTTTCACAATTGTTACTATCAGTGATAACACCAAACACATTATCATTAATGGTACATTTGGTTTTGAATGCTGATGCATTGGGTATGATCTTCTTGCTTTGGAGATAACATCAATCTTCTAAGGATATAAGCTTAACCTTCATCATCATACTCCTCCTCATTATCTTCATTATGTTCATAATAGACTTCCTCATCTTCTTCATCTTTCTCTACGATATTCACTGTCTTCCTCATAGGACATTCATTAGGCTTATGTCTTGATTGATTGCACTTAAAGCTCATGCTTATGGTAGGCTTAGCATAAGGGTTTTCTGATTTTCTTTCCTCTTTTCCTTTAGCTTCTAATATATGGTGTTACCAATGGCCTCATCTTTGCCTTTAAGGCCATATTTTTTGCTTTTAATAAGGTTTTAATAACTTGAACACTAATTTTATCCCTTAAGGCTAGCTTAACACTTCTAGGTATGTAACAACTTATTATCCTTTAAATTTATGAAGGTTGTTCCTCACTAGTAACCTCATGAATTCTATTATGTATTTATGAACAAATTTAACCCTTGTTGACATTACTTGTTAGGACTTTAAAAGGAGCCTAGTAAGATTACCTAAAATTTCTATAACATGTGTACACTCATGATATGAAAACTATTTTACAAGTTAGAAATTGCAAGACTCTAAATAATAAATCACTAAGATTACTGATTTTCAAGTAATTAATTTATTGTAACATTACATAACATATAAATATAAATAACTATAGATATCCAATATCCCACAGTTCCTCAAAACTACAGAGAATCAGTATCCCCTACCAAATAATAAGACAGGATATACCAACATTAGAAAACTGCAAGAAAAATTAAATTATATTAAACTCTAACATATAGATATTTTCTACAAAGAATGTTTATGTATCACCTATAAAGATCTCAGCTAATTCTAACACAAATATACATATCTTCATCTCACACTCGATGCTTGAGATTTATTCCGATCCCTTTGTAAGTAAACCTATAAGAGAAATTAAGGGGGAATGAGCATAAAATAGCTCAGTGAGTTCGTCCCTCACTACTACAATTTAAGCAAGTTATCACACATTATTATCACACATGCAAGTAAGCTATCTATATACAAAATGAATGCAGGCATGATGAATGCAAGCAACACATCCATAGGAGTCCGGAACTATGGAAGGTGTAGAATTACGTCGTCTACACTTCGATTATCCCTTGTACTTATCCGCACAGGGCATCTTAGCTTACTCACATGAGGTTTCTTAGGGCACCACCCCTTTAGGCAACACTCGACTATTACCCTAGTCGAGAAAAGAGTTCCAATCTAAATAAGTGGATCCCAAACTAGGATTATCTACCATCTAAGGCCCCTTAGGCACAAACATGCAAGTCCTCTTACAACCAAAATTATCCAAGGCCTTATAGGTACAATAAAGCTAGTCCTCTCGCTATCAATTGGAGACCCCATGATAGCTTTGCCTTAACGCTAAAATATTATTTATGGCTCCACGAGCCCTTATAGAGAACATTCAAAAAATATGTTTAAGAGTAGAAAAGCATTTTCCAAAAACACTTTTCTCAAGATTTTTGCAAAGCTAACACTCTTTATTCATACCTTTACTGAGTTATAGACATGCAACGAATATAATTGGTTATTTTGGTCTAATACTTATATTTATCAATTTAAAAAGGTGATTACACAGATGATAGCAAACAAGTAAAGTAGTCATTCAAACATACGAGCAACAATAAGTAGCAAAACCTCATACAAGTAACACGCACAAGCAAGTAATAGGTCATTAGAACTCCCTTACCTAGATTATTGCTCGTTCTCTAAGCTTTGAGGTTTCCAAAACTCGATATTGAACGCCTAAAAAAACAGTAAAACTTATAAGTATTCTGAGAAGTCAAACTCCTTAGTTAACTAAAAGTTTATTGTAGTTTATCTAATTCCCCTAATATAACCTAAGTATAATGTGTATAGGGTTTACCATACTCAATAGGATTAATAGTAACTATTTTCTTATATTTGTCAGTTATGAGACTTCCTTTATGTATTTAGTAGCTTTTCATTCTAATTCCGATATTTATGTACTTATAGTCGTTTTTCATCGTTTTTGGATACATGTTCACACGGTGATGTCTGTTTTGGACATTAAGACCCGTGTTTTACGATATGGGCTAAACTTATTAAAGTTTAATTATTCTTATTGCTTATGTTTATATCTTATTTTAGTACTTAATGATTTAATTAGCTATTAGATTCTTACACTTAAGAAATTTTACATTAATATTACTAATTTATGTACTTAATTAAGTTTAATTCAATTTAGAAAGTGTATTAGGGTTTAAAGGATCTTCGACTCCTAAGTACATGTACATACTTATGTTATACTCTTATATAATCTTATAAGTTATTATTTTATAAGCTTATGCTTATGTTATCGCTTACATCATCAATCACTTGTATCATTGCTTATGTCATCATTCGCTTATGTATGGCTTATGTTATCTTTTAATTACATCATTGCTTACATCATCATTTGATTGCATAAGCCCTTACCTCATGCTTAAGTCATACTTAAGTGTCTTATGTACACTTTACATATGTTAACTATATACTTATACCTTTACTATACTTATATGTATACTAGTATACTTATATATATACTTATACTTATACCGTATTTATACTTATACATATACACATATATACATACGGTCACATACGTATTTTTATACGTATTTTCGTATGCCTAAAATTCCTCTTAAGAAAGCTTCCCTAATTTCATTTTTTTTTTTGTGTTTTAAGGGTGTATTTAGCATGGTATATGTATGTATAACTAGTATATACCTCCTTTTAGGTTATGTACATAATGGTTATTCATGTACAAGAGTTCCCATACATGTATTTATCAAGTGTACTCTTATATACACATATTTAAGCATATGTACAAGTGTTCTTCTTTCCATTTAGCTAGAGATTTATACACTTATACTATGGGTTTCACTAAAACCCTAATATGTATACTCCATATATACTCACTTGATGTACGTACATGGGTATTTCTATACTGTAAACATAAGTATAAGGATTCCTTTCCTTCCATAACACAAAGGCACAAATTACATAAGGTTCCTATACTAATCTTAGATAGATAACTAACTCACTAATTAAGATAAGAAATCATATAAAACATACCTTTTTCTCCTTTATAATTTGAAAAGGAAAGCAGGTAGATATAGTAGATTGGTGTATGGTGGTATTTGGAATTGTGAAAGAGAAATTTTGGAAAAGTGAAGATGACAAAGCAAAGGGGAGTTTACGGTTTGAAATGGAAAAGGAAAAGGAGTTGTTCTTATCTCAAATTGTGTTTTATAATTGAGAAAAGTAAAGTCTAGAAGAGAGAGAAGAATGGATGGCAAAGAAATAGGAAAAAGGAAGAAAAATCTAAAAGAAAAGAAATCATTAGAAGGAAGAGATATTTTCTAAAGTGAAAGTGACATTTTGTTGACTTTTCTACATGTTGACTTAATCAACCTTTTGACCTTGGTAAACTTTCCAAAAGCATATGCCATTTAGTATATATAATGTAGTAATTAAGGAAAATTAGGAGAAAAATAAAGGAAATGAGACATTTAGTGAATTAATTAGTAAAAATAGATGATGAGATTTTACTTTAGGTATTTATATCCTATATACACCATTTGGTAAGCTAAGTATAATTAAGATGAAAAATGTCATTTAGAACATTAAGGTTTATTACATGTAACCTAAACATCAACTAAACCCTTAACTTTATGTAATACTAACCTAATTATATACTTAGAAGATAAATGTGATCAATGATGCCATATCTTTGCTTCTAAAGGATTACTTAAGGTTTCTAAATATGTATGCATGATTAAAAGTTATCTTTAATCTTTTACTAATGATTTAGTATAATACTAAGGTTATATTATCAATTAGAGTTTTAGAGTAAATTATGGTGAATTAGTGCTTTTATATCCTTAAAATTATAGTTTTAGGGTTTTTATTACTTCTGAGTACAATCTTCAGTGTTTTTATACATTTAGATTTTAATATATTCATATGTAATTAAGTCTTCGATTGTTATCTTAGGATTTTGATGAGGTTCGAGGTTAATTTTTGCAATTACATGTACTTGAGGTTTTAGGGTCCTTGTATGCGATTAGAGGGTCAATTGATAATTTAAGGTTTTTCATATTCGCTTTAGGTTTTGAATTGAGATTTTAATTGGTTTTAAATCTCACTAGCTCTATTGACTTCAAGAAATCATCTATAGTTTGAGCATTTGATTCTATACTTAGAAACCTAGATTCACGGGGTTTACACTACTAGTACAATTGAAATATGATCTACTTATAATCTAGGGGTAAGAATTCTCTCATCAATAGATACTTCATCCTTTGTTATGTATGTGCAAGATCTTTCTCTTCTCGCTCTCTTTTGTACAATTCATACCCACCATGTAGAAGCACCTCACATTTATCTACAAGCCACTAATTTAACTCTCTTTTTTGGTTGAATCTCTAAGTAATCAAAGAATCTATCAATCTTTGCAATCCAATGTAAAAACTCCTCTATACCTAAACTTCCATTGAAGTAAGGAATATTCATTCTAGAATCCCTAACATCATTACCATAAACATCCTTTCTTCTATTACCTAGATAAGGCTATTACCTAGGTAATCCATAATCATCTAAGTCTTCTAAATCCTCATCATTGTTGTAGGCATAATTCCTATGAATTAGAGTAGGCCTAATAATAGGGTAGTGTACTTAAGGCACTTAGCAACCATTAGGGCTTACCTTATGTTTTTAGGGGTAAGTACTTCTTGTAGAGAAGAAAGAGGAATGGAAGGGACCTTTTTAGCACGATTTGAAGGTTGAATCAAAGATATCATTGAACAAGGTTTGCAATTGAACTTACATTATACATTCAATATGACTTACAAATGATAGTGGTGGATAAGGATGCAATCAAGGTTGGTTTGAAACAGGTTTTATAAAACTAGAACCCACTTCATTTAGATATACAGCTTTCCAAAACCTATAAAGAACCCTATAGGGTTTTTATACTATAACTCATAACTTGCCCCTACAAGTAAATTATGTACCTGATACCTACCTTAACCTAACCCATGAAAGGTTCGCTTTTCATTTTTCTTTTTCTTTTCTCTAAAAATGCTAATGTTCTAATTAGGTGACATTTAGAAACACCTACCTTATAAGAGGACATATTACATCATAATAAAAGGAATTCTTAAAAAGGGAAAAAAAAACAAAGAAGGATATGTACTACTTATTTCAAGGAAATCTAGCATTATACTTAAGGCTTTAATGAGAAGTTGCACCCTATGTCCTTGATCCAATCTTTAGGACATTGAGTGAAAGTATTAGATGTTCAACTCAAGGATAATGAAGTTGTAAACGAAGAACAATCAAGGAGTAAGGGAGAAGACTAAGGAAGAAGATGCGAAAGTATAAAGTCCAAGTAAGGATCATTCAATTTGAGCTCCAAAATTCTGAAAAAAAAAAAAAAAAACTAGTTTTCTAGGCATTTTCATTTAACTCTGAATTTGATCTTTCCTTGTTTGATTGATGATTTCGTATATAAATTGGAGCTCATTGGACATCCATAAACACATACAACCTTACATAATTGATTAGAATCACTCAAAGTAATCTCTCTCTCTCTTATGATCACTTTCTCTCTCTAACTCACTCTTTCTCTCTTCGACTCTCTCACTCCACTAAAGTCTAAACCAAATCACTACCCTCATTAGCTTCCCCACTACGTAAGCTTCCAGACTAGACTACTCTCGGCTGCTACCGTACCCTCTAGCCACCCAACCAAACAACCACCCCCAAACCCTAATCATCGAGGTCATCACCCTTGAACAACCAACTCCGGATACCATCGACCTAAACTAGCCATATGGTCAAGCTCCTAGCTACTCCAAACCCCTAACCCAATCAACCAATCATACCTAATAACTTACACACAGTTGAACCACCACCACCACCTATGGCTGACTTCCAAAACACCTCCAACTACCTCCAAACACTGCGGTACTAAAAATACCCCCCATTTCGCAATAAAGTATTCATGAAAGCCACTTTTCCTACTTGATTCAATGGCTAAATCAGTTTGAATCCACCTAAGCAAGCTGTTAAAGGAGAAGCTTAGAGATGACCCAACCGAACTACCTGACCCGAGTCCAACTTACGACTCGAGATTTAACCTAGAATCGACCTGCATCCCTTCTCCAGTCTAAAGCCTTGCTTTTTATTTTGTTTTTTTTTGCAATTTATTTATTTTTTATTTTATTCACTAACCCATGTAAGATGTAAATGTAAAAAAAAAAAAAAAAGAACAAAGGAAAAGAAAAAAAAAGTTTATTTTTTTGTTATTTATAAAATAAAATGAAAAAAAGTAACAAAAACAAATGAGTACATAAATTAAAGAATGAAATAATAAAATCAAGTTTTATTATTACACATAGAAAGATCAAGTTTTTTTCCAAAAAATTATAAATGAATCCTTTACAAATTAGGAGTACTTTTAGATTTTTCAAAAATAAAATTTCTGATTTAGGATCCTTTTTTAGAAATTTTCTTAAATAAACTAAACTAAATTAAAATCGTAAATTTGGTGCATTTTTCAAATTTAAAATCAACCCAATCTACTAAAGTTTTTATAAAAAAAAACTACATACATTTGATCCCGAATAGCACGTACGTAGGTACCTACAAGAAGATGATAAAAATGAAAAAAACCTAATTTCCTTTTTTTTTTTTTAGTTTAGATTATTTTGTTTGTCCAGTTAAGGTAACTAATAACCATGTTCCATTTTTTTTTTTCAAAATTAGAAGGTGATTTTTAAGTTTAATTTTAATTTTGGAAATTCAATGTTACCTATAAGGTTTTAAAATTCCTAATCACTAGATTTAGATTCTCTGGTTTCAAAAACCATTTTTGCAAAATTGGTTTTAATCGTTAGACTATTGTCTAAGTTATAACTAATTCACTCAATTGGTTATAACTTAATTATTTTTCTTGATTTTGGTCAAGTGACGACTCTAAAATTGTTTTCAAGATAGAAAGGAACAGTTTTCTTTAAATCGTACTTAAGAATTAGTATTAAATAGATAAGGTTTAGTATTGATCGATTTAAAGAAGACCAAGAGGGTAAAAAGCCAAGCTCAACAATCATAGCTCATTTTAGTGTGTCGGTTTCTTTTTTAATGTTGAAAATGACCAACTTTACGTATTTTTTATCCGTTTTTGTTTTTTATTGAAGAAAATTTCTAAAAGGGCCCTATTATGGTGTTTTATTTTTATAAAATTCTAAAAAGAGCCTTAATTTTGAAAAGGTTTATTAATTTTTATTTTCTTGAAAATATTTTTTCTAAGTGATAAAACTTTTCTTCATTTTACTTTTCAAAAATTTCTTAAATTTGAAAAAATCTTTTTCATATACATTTCAATTGAAAATCAATAGCTTTTGAAAAATTTTGTAAAAGAAAAGAAAAATATTTAAAAACCTTTATATCATTATTTATTTATTTATTTTTATTTTTATGCCAATGAAAACATAAATTAAATTAAATTAATCATAACAAAATAGAAATTCTTCTTACAAATTGAATAATTACCAAAGATTAACCAATTTATCCTTTCTATCTCCAGATAAAAAATAATTTAATCAATACTTTCACATTATTAACCTTTGATTAAATTAAAGAGCATATTGTTATTTCTTTCTCTAATTTAAATTATCCAATTCATAAAAATCAATTAGAAAAGGTTCTTGCTGACTCAATCCTAATCTAACATATATTCCAATAGAGTTAAATTGTATACTAAGTGATTATGGAATTGAAGACTCAATAAAAGACTAATTCTCAAACAAGATCCATTAACTATTGTCCAATATGTCCAAATTACAATCTCAATTAAGCAAAAAGATATAATAAGTTAAACAATCTCTATATCAAGAATATATGAAAGGAACAAAGACAACCTTTAAAATATGTTCTAGACCTTAATTCATGATTAATTATTGTTTCTTATCAATCTTGTTTAGCTTAAATTTTTTCTTTTTATTTTCTTTAACTTGATAAATATTATACCCTACCCATTTAATATTAACCCTTAATTAGGGACTAAGGAGAAACTAGTTTTCTTTTGGTCTGAAAAGATTTGGAGTTGACAATCATTTGGGGTTAGGTTAAAACTAATTAGGTGGATTGATTTTAATATAGCTATTAGTTTATGAGAAAAACCGATTTCAAAAAAACAATAAAGGATTTTTGAAAACCAGTTATTCAAAATTTGTAAGCTAACCTATTAAACCTTAAATAAGTACCACCTAAACCTTCCAAGTTTATATTTATCTCTCTAAATAACTTTTAGTTATAAAATAAATCTATTTTTGCTTAATTTTTTTTTTCATTTCAAGTAAAGAAAGGAATATCTCTATTTTTACAAGAAAGTAAAAAATTGAAATTATTTACAAGAAGTGGAAAAATGAAAATTTAAATATGTTAAGTTACCCTATAATTTCCTACATATGCTTATGTATCCACTATTTGAGATCAGAATTTCACAATTCGTTTTTATAAAACTTTAGCGTGTTGATATTTTTATTTAGGAAAATGGTCAAGTTTTTTGTTTTTATCCATTTAATTTTTATTTAAAAAATTCTAAAATACATCCTAATTTCGAATGTTTTATTTTTGGAAAATTGTAAAAGAAGCCTTAATTTTAAAAAGAGTTTATTATTTTTTTCTTTTTCTTTTAGAAAATAGTTTTTTTATAAGTGGTGAATATTTTTTTTTTCAATTATTTTTGAGGATTTCCCTTTGAGTGTCTAAAATACTTTATAAAGAAAAGTTTTTACAAGAAAAGAAAATAAAAGTGAAAACTCTTTCTTTTCTGTTTTTTTTTTTTTCATTTTTTGTAGGGTTAAGAATACTTTTATTATATATTATAGCCGATTAACTTTGCAAGATGAAATAAAGGAAAGGAAAATATACAAATAGTAATTTTCTTTTTTTCTTGAATATTTTTATTTTCTCTCTTTTTTTTTGTTCTTTTAGAATAAATGATATAAAAAAGGAAGAAAAAAGACCTAGGTTAGCATGTAGGTCTAAACATGAGTCTAGAGTAGGGTTGGTTTAGATTTGGATTTGTAGTGAGCAATTAGGTTGAAATGTAGATTGGATTTGAGTTGAATAAAGGAAAATGGGTTGCACCTTAGAAGAAGGAGAAGATGGCTAAGAGGGTTGATATGGCTTAATTTGATGACCAATTCAAGTAGGAAAAAAGATTTTCATGAAAAATTCATCGAGAAAACTAAGCTTGGTGACAATGCCTTGCGATATGGTGGTAATTTGAGTGGTTTTTGAAAATTGGCAAGGGTGGTGGTTATTGGTAGTTGGCGGTTGTGTTGTTTCAAAGTAAAGTTATAAGTCTTACAAATTTCCTATATAGGGGGTTAAAAGTTAATAAGATTTTTTAAAAAATACCCATAGTGTTGGCAAGATAAGTTACCCTAAACTTGATAGACTACACGCAAAGACCCTAACTCAAACTCTTGAAACCCTAGATGGAAACCTTAATTGTAGTTTAAATCATACACTCAAAGCCTCAAATTCTATAAACAAATACTAATAGCTAATGTTAACTCTCAAGGTCAACCTAATCTAATGAAAGTAACCCCAAACCCCAATAGGAAAGAGGTCGATAGTCAAAGCCATGAGAGCTCCCTAAAACTAATAAAGGGTAACCTAAGCCAAAAATGAATATTAATATAAATAACCCTAACAATGAATTCAAAACCTTAAAATGAATACTATAACTTTTAAATGAACCTTCGAATACTAAAATCTTAATTGGAACCGTAATACATGCAAACATTTAAAATGAATGCAAAACGCTAATCTAATGTTGAAAACCCTAATCCAACTATTGTACTCCAATTAAACAGTAAAACTATTCATTAAGTGGAAACTAATTGCTTAGTTTCCCTAAAACCCTAATTTACCCTCTAAAATGTACTTAAACAACAACAATTGTCCCAATTCCTCGAACTAATTAGATAACATGATCTAATGGTCTTAATTAACGTAATTCAACACATTAAACCCTAAAATACGCCTAATTTGTACCAAGTGTATGAGTAATTAAGATTAAGAAACTTAATTACACCTTAATCCACTAATCAACCTGACATTATAATTAACTATAAGTTAAGAGTGATTAATCATATGAAACCAAACTAATTATATAAAAATATCTCCTCAATAATGCCAATATTACACTTGTGGAGACAATATGAACTTTGTAAACTTTTGGATTCGAACTTATAATCAAATATAAGAGTCAATGGATAATCCTTAGAACCACTCAAGATATAATAATAAAAGTTATAATAATAATCCCCCCAAATAAAACAATTGAACCCTAAATAATATGTCATAAACCTTAAATAATAAGTCAAAAAACCTTAAAGAGAGTAAAACCCTAATCGTACGCATAAAATCTCTACTATGTACGACCTAATATGATAGGAAAATATCAATACATTGAATAAAATCTTAATTAGAAGTCTAAAACCCCAATTCAGCTAATAAACCCTAAGTATCTTCCCCAACTATTTGCTAATCACATATAACTTCTCCAATTGCTCTAAAACCTTAAATCGTTAGCTTTGTATGTGGTTCGAAATCCCTAATTGATCTTGAATAGTAAAGGACTATAACAAATGAAGTAAGGAAGGTCAATGAACTTAATTAAAATGATAAAATATGGCTAGACTCTAGTTATACCCTGATTAGGCCTAAATTGCTTAATTAAGTATAATCGTAATTAATTAGCTGAATTACCCTTTAATCCATCTACTAACTCTCATTACATCTTAATTAGTAGCAAGTCAAACTTAATTAAGAATAAAGGACAAAGAATTAATTGGGAATTAAAGAACACTTGTCTTTTAGGAGAAAAAATCCTCCCTCATTTGGCAAAAAAGTAAACAAGGTACAATAGTACCAAGAGGAGACCATATACCCTCATCCTAAAATAGCCATCTCTTGTCCCCTTTAATCTACCTTCAATATTTCTCATTTCATCCCAATAAAACCTTCATTTAACCTTATTCTTCACTCTTAGAAAACCTTATAAAATACTCTCAAGAAACCCAAACAAAAACCAAAGGAAAAAGGGAAGAAAACAAAAGGAGCTATCGAACCCTTCTATGCATATTAGTACCTTTTGCATTTTCCACCACCACACACAACAAATTACTTGCCACCATCACCAAAAGATCACAAACACACTGTTTTCTTGCCAGCAAACATTACTTCTCAAGGAGCTTGTTTCGACTTTGTTTTTAAGTGAAAAAGTTGGAACTTGTACAAACCAATCTAAGGTATAATTCACCCAACTTAAGTTTTCTATTTAAACTATTTTTACCTATGATTACCTATAATACCTTAAGATTTTAAGATTAGAAATACTATATAAATATGTTATAATCTTGTACATGTCATTTTAGAGCCTTATAATTACACCTCCATTCTTGTACTTAGCTAGTTTGTTGCTTACATTATAAAAGTATAGGAGATAGTTTTATGTAAATAACTTAAAAAGATGTTAATAAAAGTCTATGCTGCCACCTCCATGATATATATCCATCTTATTTTCACCATGCTATGTGATATTATTTGCTTAAAACAAGTAGAAATGTGATTAACAACAAGGAAAATACATTAGAATAAGTATTGGATGGATGGAGTTGAAGAGATCCTAGAAAACCACCACTTGGCAGCCACTATTGATGGACTTAATGAGCTGTAAATTTTAATTAATCAGTATAATGACATGATTAATTAGTGTTAAGTATGATTTAGGATGTAATTAACCAACTTAAGTAGGGTAATGATGAGTTAATGGCTTAAACTAATTAAGTTGATGATTAAAGCCTTAGGAATAATATTAGAAACCCTATTAATGAAATGAACGGGATATGAAACACTTAGTAAAATAGGTTATTTAGTAGACCCATTAGGATATTTGGCCAATTAGAATAAGTTAGAATCAAGTTTAAGGTCATAGAATACAAATTAGGCCTAAACTAGCTTAGTTAGTGATTAAAGCCTTAGAAATATGATTAGGAGCCCAAATGAAAAGAACTAGATATGAATCCTAATGGAAAATGGATTTATCTTAAGGCCTTGAGTAGGCTTAAGGCCCTAAAATGCAAGACAAGCCTAAAAGCCCTTATCTAATCCTTAAATTAAAAGGCACTAAAATAAAGTATAAAAGGTGCATTAAGTCTAAAAGCCCATTAAAGCCATCTCCTATAAGCGCCTTAGTAAGCTAAAGCTTTAAATTTGTAAAAAGAGCCCATTTAAGCCCATAATAGTAACATTAAAGCCCAAATTGAAAGTTATGGAATTTGGATAGAAATTTAGAATTAAGAAACCTAAATAAATGCTCAAAAGGTAAAGTGTAAGGCTTAACACTCAAAATTAAGGCCAAAGCCAAAAACTAGGCCCAAACCCTAAAGTAGTCAAACTAACACCTAACCAATGAACTTGTTTGACCCAAACTAAATTCTTAAAAGTCTAAACACTAAAAAAGAAACTCACCAATTGAAAGAACACTAAAAGACAATGACAATCGACCATAAGAACGCAAAATCTTGGCTTAAAATGAGAAAGTTATGACTAAAATACAAAATAGGTGGAAATAAGGAATTAAGATTAAGATGAGCCTTATTTACTTTAATTGCCTTACTCAAGTGATATGGGATACCAAGTTCAAGACTACTAAAGACTACTAGAAATATTAGACTTTAAAGCTAAGTGAGTATACTACCTCCTATTTTACTTTGTTTTGTGTTTATAGTTAGTGTACCTATAGATACTTAATTTTTGTCCCTTTTATTTTATTTTTATTATTTTTCTTTTCTTAATAGGCCCTAAATTAAGAAAAACACAAAAAAATTAGGAAAATAAAGAAAAACTAAAAAATTAAGAAATTTAGGAAAAATAACAATTTTAGGAAAATACAATTATAAAAAAAATAAGAAAATCCACAAAAATAATAAGAGAATTGGAAAAATACCAAAAAATGGGAAATCTTAAAAAAAAAAAAAGAGTAATAAATAATAATAATAAGAAATTTGAATTTTTTTTTAGTCATGTGGTTCAAAATATAGTTTTTTTAAAATAGGAATTCAAAATTATATTGGGGTCATTAGGTTTAATTTAATTTAGGATTGGTTCATAGTTTAAATATAGTTTATTGGGAAAAGGAAATAGGGCATGGGCCAATTGCCCATATGGTTAAGTCATTGGTCTTGCATTCTAAATTAACAAATACATTCTAGGTTCCATCCATGTGTAAGGTACTTTGTACATTTTTATTTTCTATCTAGGCTAGATGTGTTCGATATAGACTTGCAACACTAGCACTTATCGCAAATTAGTTCCAACATAGCTAACAAAAGATGCATCCCATATGTAGAGAAGGTGCAAATTCAAATCTCCTAGAGCGCATCAGAGCCCGTTTTCTTTTCTTTTCCCTTAAACATGCCACGTGTCGGATTCCTATTGGCCAACGCAAACGAGGAAGCCATTATTGTCCTTATTTCAAACTCGAACAACAGGAAAAGAAAAGGAGAAAACAAAGAACAACACGAACCATCCTTTTTGGACCCGATTTAAACACACTTTTCTGTAAGATTTTATCAAATTGAATGAGAGAAGATTAAAAGAAGACTTGGGATGCTACGAATCGGTATCCATTTCTCGTCTAAGTTCACTCATTTGAGGAGTCAAAATGAAGATTGAAAGCAATAATTTTGAGTCAAATGCAATAAAAACCCATTAATTCAAATTTTTGCAATTAATCAATTTCTAGACTTTCTCCTCCATAATCGATGCATCAAAAGCTATAAAAGGGAGCTTGGGAAGCATTCCAAGGGCAGCATGAATCGAAAATACCCTTTTTAGGTTCAATTCTGAGTTCTCTCTCTCTCTAGCTTTTGATTTTTCCTTTCTCCCTCTAAAAAACCACTACCCTACGGTAGTTTTCGAATAAATCTACCACCTCCACTAGCTCCAACATCATTAATAACTTAAGACTCAAGCTTTAACCAACCCCCAGCAAACACCATGCCGGAGACTTTAAGTCCACCATCGACTACCACTTTGAAGTGTACTGGTCCTACACCCATGTTCACCAATAAGTAACACACAAAAGTGCACTTTCCTGGTTAAAATTCCTCTCCGAACCACCCAAAGCAACCTAAGACAAGTCAAAACTATTTCTTCTTCATTGGCTTGACTCGTGACCTGAACTCAGTATTCGACTTGACCCGAATCCAAAGCCCCAACCCATGCTCTGACCTGTACACTTGATCCAACATTCGATTTGGCCCCTTTTCTATTTGATTTGTTTTCTTTTTATTTTAGTTGTTCATTTTTTTTTGTTTATTTAATCTTATATCCATGTAAATGTAATAAAATAAAAAAAAGGGAAGAAAAGAAAAAGAAAAAAAAAAGAAAGAAAAGAAAATGAGCAATTTTATTTTATTTTATTTATTCATTTTTAAATGAAAGTAGATGAAATATAATAAGTAATAGATAAATAAGGTGATATAATAAAAATAAAATAAAATAAAATAAGTAAGGTAAGGAAAAATTTATTTTCTTACTTAGAAAAATGTAATTTTCAAAAGAAAATAAAAATAAATTATCCCTTTAAAAATTTAGGGCCCTTTTAGATTTTCCAAAAAATAAAAAGTTTAATCTAAAACCTTCATTTTTTACAAATTTCCTTAAACGAACCAAATTGAACTAAAAACATAAATTTGACATGTTTCCTAAATTGAAATCAATTTAACTTACTAAAGTTTTCGTTAAAAAGGAACTATGTACGTCTGATTCCGGATGGCGGGTATGTAGGTACTTAAAAGGGTGACGATAAAAATGAAAAAAGATTAATTTTCCTTTTTCTTTAGTTTAGATTATTTCATTTGTCCAATTAGAATAGTTAAATTGAGTTTTGTCTTGTAGAATAAAAATGTGATTTTTAAAGATTAAAGTTAATTTTGAAAAATCAACAGTACTCGTAAGGGCTTAAAAGTCCTAACCCTTGGATCCAGATTCTTTGATTTTCAAAAAGCCGTTTTATAACTTCATTTTTTTTTTAAATTGATAGACTGATAGCTAAGTTATAACTAATCTATCCAATTGGTTATAACTTAACCCCTTTTCTCGACTCTAATTGAGTGGCGACTCTAAATCTTTTCAAGTTGTAAAAATGGTTTTCTTTAAACCTTAGTCGAGGGTTAATATTAAATGGGTAAGGGTTTAATACTAGTCGATTTAAATAAGACCTCATTTTATAAAAAAAAAACTAGGAGGGTGAAAAACCAAGCTCGACAGCTTGGCGACTCCACTGGGGACCGTCAAGAGGATTAACCATTAGACTTGCCAAAATTAAAATTAATCTTTGAAAAAGCATCTTTATGTAATTCATTTACTTATTCGTCCTTTGTTTATACCATAATTGTACGAACATTTTCTTTATAGGTTTAGTTTTATTTATTTAATTTTGGCAAAATTTATTTTACGTACCATAAATGCATGATAGATGGGGTTGAACCCGAACTGTCTTAGGACCTTAAGATGGGGGGCCATTATGTAGGCTTTGGGTACTGTGGTGTAACCACCGCTTGGGGTTGATTAAGTCATCCCTACTTAAGCTTGATATGACCAATGAAAGTGTTCTTTAACAAGTGAGGTCGCACAAGTTTAAAAACCTTTAGAACCTACCCTTTATACATTCACGACATCTAGAATAGACAAATAATCCAGCAAGATGGAAATAAAAAAATAATGGCTTGGAGTTTCCTTGATTTCCCTTGTAATTTATACGCATTGTAAATGTAGAATTACTGTAAATAGGTTTTGCCATTATCAAACAGTCTTGTAACATAGTCTCTCTTTTGTAACCTAGAAATGGCCTGTTCATCTCTACTTCTATCTACCTTAAAGAAAAATTTGTAGGCAAGCCCATCTACCCCAAACCCATCCTGGACTGATGGTTACGACACTTCAATTCAAGGGAACAAGAGACCATCTTCAGTAAGATCAGGCCCATTCTATCACTTCCTAAAGTAAAGATAGAGATCAATTTGATTAGGGCTTTGACCAACTTTTGGGAACTTAAAGAAGTGGCTTTTCAAGTTGGGCCCCACTTGATTAGCCCAACACTTGAAGAGTACACCTAATTACTTTAAGTCCCTTCTTTGGAAAGCATATACACTCCAAATTTGGAAATGGATATTGTGAATGCCTTCTCAAGATGCTTGGGTATTAGAAAAACGGAAGTGAACAAAACCTTTAGAAGTTGTAATGGTAACTGCATCAAACTGGAGGACATAAAAGCATGGTTCATCACTAAACCTAATCCAACCAACAGGATATTGTCTATGGCAATCTCAAAGCTTGGGGATAGAACAAAATAAAATCATTTATCTTAGTTTCATTCAGGATCCTCCTATTCCTTAATAGAAAGTTCCTCATACATTTCAGGGTCGTTGAGTTAGTGAGCCAATTTCTTGGAGGCAAATCATATGTCCAGGCCTTCCTTATAGAACATATCAAAAGCCTTAGTATTTTGAAAGAAAAGAATGATGGCGCACTAAAAACTAACATGGCATTACTGATAGTATGGTTCATGAGCTACATGAAATGTTATAGGCTTGACTTAATCTGAGGAGAGTTTGCTAACAACATCGATCTAATCAATTCATTCATCGATAAGGTCCATCTCCCAAAAGGAAAAACTACATACTGCTGGGTAAAAGTATTGAGAAATTTCCAAGTCGTTGATATCCTATGGATAGCAAGATGGAGTAACTTCAAAATGGTAATTCTAGTTTGCAAAAATTATCAAGCGATACACCTAATCAGGATGAAGTTATGCATAGGATATTACCTTAACAACATGATCAAACAATTTAGAGGTATCCAGGATATAGTCTATAGACCTCCATTAGATATCATGACCTTCAATTACGAAGATCTTCAGATTTCACTACCATAGAAAATGTTGAAACTCAAGGCAATCAAACAGTTATGGGAAACAAAGACTATCAGCCCAAACATCAATTTAGGATAATGGCTAGGAATAACGGATAAGCACCGAGTTACCAAAGAATATTTGTATGATCATCTCCATAAGGATGGGGAGATCTAGTATCGAGCACCAGAGGTCATCCAGCCCGCAGTAGCTAAATCAAATCCTGAAGTCAAGACCTACATGGACTAAGTACATGCCCGAGTAGAAATAATCTATGAAGAGTGAAACATGTGGGAGGATCTCTTTCAAGAATCAAAACAACATTCCAAGGCTTTGGAACATCAATTGAGGATTACCCAAAAGAAGCTTAAAGAATTTGAGGAAATGGAAGAGCCCAATTCAGGAAAAAGGAAGGGATCACCAGTAGGGTCTAGTAAGTAGAAAAGGGGAACACTTGTCAAATGCTAGAAGAACATTTAAGAAATAGGAATAATCTTTTTGAATGTATTTTTTTTTTCCTTTTTTCAAATAATGTAAAAGGAATACTTCATAAAGCTACAATAAAATCAATAAAATTTCCATCTTGCTAGTTATTAGTCAATTTTTCCTCTTTACATCAGTATGCCATGCATTTCTTAATTTCTCATTTATCCCTTTTAAAATATTGGTGTACTAACTTATTGAAACGTGATCTTACCCGGGTCACCAAGGTAGCTACCAAACGTCAAACCTTTTAAAGAAGTCCTATCAGAACTTGCTCAAAACTAGAATGGCCAACTAAGGAAACAACAACAACACCAACAATGGTAACCCCAAGTTTTTTGACACTATAGAGCTGAGGTTCCAATCTTTGGAATGAACAATAGGAAAGATTGCAAATCAGCTGAGCTTTCTTGTGATAGCATCTCTCTGCTAAGGTCCATGGCTCCATCAAATGAAGAAAGTTCCAAAACTTGATATGGAAAGAATGTTGAAGCTCTACCTCTCGAGATAAAAGAAGCCTACCCTAAAGTCAATAAGGGCTTCGAATCCTTTGAAACAAAAGGGATATTTCCAAAGGTTAACCCAACTTTTAAGCTGAATACTTACTTATTCCCGATCAACCTAAAGCCTGAAGATGACTAGGACAAATTGAAAGAGCTTAAGAAGTGGCTAACCCTACAAATTATAGAAAAAATGAAAATGCTCAAGGGGTATGATGGATTCGAGCACACTAGCATAATAAACTTTTTTTCCTATGATTATGGAAGCTTTCCAGAAAAGTTCAAAGTACCTAACTTTAAAAAATACAATGGGACTGGATGCCTTAAGCTACACATTCAGTTGTATGTACGTAAGATGGGTAAATATGCATAGTATGATCAACTCATGGTCCAGACCTTTCAGGATAGCCTAACTAGCCCTGCCTTAACTTAGTATGCTTAGTTGGACTTGAATCAAGTGAATACATGGGAGAAACTAGCTAGAGCATTCTATGAGCAATATAGATTTAATGTTAAAGTGGCACCAATAATGATGGATTTGGTTGCCCTAAGGAAGAGGCACAATGAATCCTTCAAAGAATATGCTCAAAGGTGGAGGTCCCTAGCTGCAAGGATATCTACACTTGTGATTGAAAAAGAGTTGACTGCAACTTTCATTAAAACTCTTGAGAGGCCCTACTTTGCTCACTTCATCGAACAAACCTATTCTAGCTTCACAGAAGTAGTAGTAGCAGGGTGTCGAATTGAAAGTGCCATTTCCTCTAGCAAGTTATAGGAAAGAGCAGATAGAAGACCACCCTCTGCTAAACCTACCACCAGTAAGCCTAGAGATGCTATTGTCAACATGGTCAACTCGAATGCAAGACCTAACTCCCAAGTTTCTTTTAGGACAAATCCTTCGCTAGCTCAACTACAATATAGAAGCCAACTACAGGCTAGTAGAGTCCCGAGACAGTTCTTGGTTTAGAACGAGTATTCTGGTGAACTGGTAGCTCCTAGTGAAAGATATAGGTTGAGGTTCGTTGATCCTAATGCAAGATGTCAGTATCATCTAGGGTAGGTAAGCCATTCAATTGACTCGTGCTGGAGGTTGAAAAACAAAATCTAAGACTTAATTGATGAAGGTATAATACAATTAGATTTTGTGGAGGCTCTTACCTTAAACGTCAACAATAACCCATTGCTAAACCATAAACCCATCATTAATATGATATTTGACCACTCAAAATCTGCCATCAACATGATCAGTCCAAACCAAGAACTAAAGGTTTATATATTCTATAAAAAAGAGGTCCTATAAGCTAAAAGGTATACCTTCTACGTGCCTGTAGCCCTCAAAAATTATAAAGCTACCCCCCTCAACTACCAGGTAATAAACTAGGGGCAATCAAGCTCGTTTGTAGGAGGGATTACTCACTCCAGTAGAATCTATGATCTAAAGTAAGACTTGAAAAAGAAGGTCGTGCTGGAAATGCTAAGCACTGAATAAGCTAAACATAAAGAAGGGTTAACTACCTTCACTAAGATGATCAAGTCTAGCGAGCACAAAATAATGGACCAGCTCACTAAGACTCCAGTACATATATCCCTCATGAGTTTGTTGATGGCATTTGACTCACACTGAGAAGCCTTATTTAGAACACTAAGGGATGTTAAGGTCCCTTGTAAAATCCTAACTGAAAGGATTAGCTTTGTCACCAATTCCATCCTCACCATGGATCAAACTTTCTTCTCTATCGAGGAACTAGGCAAAGAAGGTACCCAGCATACAAAGCCTCTATTCATAATAGTGAGGATAAATAACATCATCGTAAAAAGAGTCCTCATCGACAATGAGTCATCTCTAAATGTTTGTCCTTTGGCTACCTTGGATCCATTGGGCACCAACACAATTGCTATCAAGCCAAGTTGAACAACGATAAGAGCTTTTGATGGATTTAGGAGAGAGATAATAGGAGAGATCGACTTACCAGTTGATATCGACCCATAGATGTTCAACATCCTATTCCAGGTTTTAGACATTACAAGGAGCTTTAATCTGTTATTAGGAAGGCCTTGGATACATTCAACAGGGGCCATACTATGAACTCTTCACCAGAAAGTTAAGTTCATCTCCAATGGCTAGGTCATCACAATTTTAGGTGACTAAGATTATGAAATCTATAAACAGACGGCCATACCCTATATTTGTATACAAGAACAAGAGGAATTTGGACTCCAAATGTTTAATGAGATGTGCATGATCACCAATCAGTAGAAGGAGGAGAGGCTGAAATTCAATGAAGGCCAGTTTAGGACTTATGGGTCAGGGTATATTCCAACCCCAATGGAAGAATTGCAAAGAATGTAAGCTAGGGGAAGAAAAGGTGACAAGTTGTATTATGCTCTAATGGCCTTCCCTCCATTGTTAGAAACTTTCATCAAGGCTAAAGCCTAATACTAAAAGCTTACTAAAGAAAGCACTTTCAATAGAAATGAAGGGACTGGCTTATTCAACAAACCCCAGCACTTGAATAATTGGTTTTGCATCCTTGTGAATAACAATGAGTCTTCCCTAGGGTAAAAGGATAAATCATGATCCAGTATTTTATAGAATTTTGTAATAAATCACCTCTGTCCTTCAAATGATTGTATTCGAAAGAGAGTTCCCCTAAATAAAATCAATTTCTTTTCCCTTCATTCCTACCTTACTTACGCTTTTACATGCTTTTCTTTTTTCTTTTTTTCTCTAGATCCCACAATCTGAATAAAGGCCATGAATGGCTCACGTAGATAGGTAATGAAAATATTGATATCACTTTCGGCCCTACTGGGTTAATCGTTAGGAGTGATGTCAATGACCATAATGACGTGTAAGAAAGTTGGCAAAAATATGAAATGAGTAGAATTTCCATTGACAGGCCAATAGAGATAATTAATGTCGAGACCAATGACAACCTTAAGGTATTGAAGATTAAGGGAAATTTGAAAGAAGATCAAAATGCAGAGATGACCACATTACTATCCTAATACCAAGACATATTTTCATGGTCTTATGAAGATATGCTCGGATTAGATCCATCGATTATAGTTCATCTGTTACCCATACAAGAGGATATCAAACCCAAGAAACAAAAGTTAAGAAGGTTCTGACCAAATATCCTGTTGAAAATTAAGGAGGAAGTTAGAAAACTATTGGAAGTTGGCTTCATTGAGGTTTCTGATTATCCTAAGTGGGTAGCCAACATAGTACCAGTTATGAAGAAGAATGGAAAAGTCAAAGTCTGCATAAACTTTCGAGACCTTACTTAAGGAACCTATAAAGATAATTTTCCTTTTCCCCATATCAATGTATTGGTCGATAACACAGCTGGAAACCACATTTTCTTTTTCATGGATGGATTTTTCGAGTATAACCAAATTCAAATGGTTGAAGAAGATAAAGCCAAGACAATGTTCATCACAACTTGGGGTACATTTTTCTACAGAGTGATGCCTTTCAGACTCAAAAATGCTGGGGAAACTTACCAAAGGACCATGGTAGAAATCTTTCATGACATGATGCACAAAGAAGTTGAAGTATATGTCGTTGATATGATTGCTAAGTCCAAAGAAGGAGAAAATCATGTGGAAAATCTAATGAGATTATTTGATAGGTTGAGAAAATTCCAACTGAAACTTAACCTAGGGAAATGTACTTTCAAAGTGACTTTAGGGAAATTATTGGGTTTCATAATCAGCTAAAAGGGCATCGAAGTGGACTCTAATAAAGTCAAAGCAATAGTTGACCTGCCCCCACCGTGTATACTTAAAGAAATCAGAGGTTTGTTGGGCTGTTTAAATTATATAGCCTGATTCATATCCCAACTCATAGATAAGTGTCATCCTCTATTTATGTTGTTAAAAAAGAATGCTAAGATCAACTAGGACAAAGAGTGTGAGGATGCCTTTACAACAATCAAACAATACCTCATGAACCTTCCAATTCTGGTAGCTCCAAAACCTGGGAAGCCTTTATTCCTGTACTTGACAATATTACTAAAGTCCATGAGGTGCATACTTAGCTAGAAAGATGAGGAAGGGAAGGAACGAGCTATGTACTACTTGAGCAAGAAATTCACTAAAGGTGAGCAAAGATATTTAGAAATTGAAAGAACCTACTATGCTTTAGTCTGGGTAATGCATCGGCTTAGACAATATACACTCTACTACTTGGCAGACAAACCGGCCCTAATTGGTAAAATTTTAAAGTGGCAAATGCTGCTATTAGAGTTCGACATTAAATACGTGAACCGAAGTTTAGTCAAAGGGTAAGCTTTGGCAGATCAATTAGCAGAAAATCCCTCTAATAACACTCCCTAAGATGTATAAGTCAATTTCCATGATGAGGTTGTCTTAGTGGTTGAGGGAAACTCTGATAAAGGAGAAGATGATGAGCCACCAAAATGGAAAATGTTCATTGATGGTGTAGCCAATGTATCTGGATGTAGAATTGGGGCAATACTAATATCCTTTAAAGGTACTCAATACCTTGTAGCCATAAGGCTCGTCTTCCCATACACTAATAATATCACTAAGTATGAAGCGTGTATCATAGGATTCAAGATGGCCCTTGGTAAGGACATTCAAGAATTAGAAGTGTACGGGGACTCTTCACTCATTATCGGCCAAACTTGGGGAGAGTACAAGACTAAATATCCTAAACTAGTGCCTTATCATCGACACTTAACTAAATTGGTGGAGAATTTCAAAGAAATTACCTTCAATTGCGTATCAAGGACTCAAAATCAATTTGCTGATGCTTTAGCCATACTAGCATCTATTATCTAGATATTTGGTAAAGTTAAGATTCAGCCTCTTACTATTGAAATTGAAAATAAGCTTGCCTTCTACCTAACAATTGAGGGTATGAATGACTAAAAACCATGGTAACATGATGTTAAGACACTCCTACAACAAGGCACATACCCTGAAGAGGGCAAGAAAAAGGACAGAAAGATGATTAGGAGATTAGCCACTCAATTCTTAGTAAGCGAGTCTACCTTATACCGACGCTCATTTGATGGTATACTCTTAAGGTGTGTAGATGACAAAGAGGCTGAGAAGTTAATGAAAGAAGTACATGAAGGAGTATGTGGCCCTCACATGAATGGATACACGCTAGCAAAGAAAATTATGAGGTTAAGGTATTATTGGTCAACAATGGAAAGTGATTGCATTAAACACGTTAGGCATTGTCACCTATGCTAAGTTTATGCAAATAAGATAAACACCCTGCCTCAAGAACTATACAACCTCTCAGTACCATGGCCTTTTTCAATGTGGGGCATAGATATCATCGGTTTGATCACTCCAAAAGCATCCAATGGACATCGCTTTATACTAGTCGCTATTGACTACTTTAGCAAATGGGTCAAAGCGTAGTCTTACTTGAGCGTTACAAAAGGGGTCATAGTTAAGTTCATCAAGAGAGACATTTTAGCTCGATATGGGACTCCGAAAATGATCATTACTGACAATGGCACCAATCTCAACAACAAGCTTACGTTAAAATTGTGCCAATAGTTCTAGATCATTCACAGGAACTCTACTCCTTATCGAGCCCAAATGAATGGAGCAGTTGAAGCAGCTAACAAAAACCTCAAAGGAATCATTGAAAAAATGGCTGTCACATATAAGGATTGGCATGAGATGTTACCATTTGTACTCATGGCCTACTGGACTTCCATTAGAACATCGATTAGGGCAACACCATATTCTTTGGTATACGGAACTGAAGCCATGTTACCAATAGAAGTTGAGATCCTATTGCTTAGGGTATTATTAGAAACTCAATTGGACGAAGTCGACTGGGTGAGGAAACGCATTGAGTAGTTGAATCTGATTGATGAAAGGAGACTAATAGCCTCGTGTCATAATCAATGCTATCAACAAAGAATGGCTCGAGCCTTCAACAAATGGGTATGACCCTAGAACCTTAAAGAAGGAGATTTAGTGTTAAGAAAAGCTCTCCCTAATGCATAAGACTCCAGAGGGAAATTTGCTTCCAATTACAGGGGTCCTTATGTCGTGAAGCGAGTATTATCGAGAGAGGCTTTGATTTTGTCCCAAATGAGTAGTCTAGATTTGAGAGACCCTTAAATGCTAACATTGTAAAATTGTACTGTCCATAAGAAGTTAGTGGAAATTTTGCTCAAAATGCGAAAATGCCAGTCATTTTGAACGTCATTGTGGTCTAATTTTCATTATCTACTAGGAAATTTGGTATCCTTGGCCGTTGTCGTCGTTGGAATAATCACCCTCTCCATGGAAAGGTCTAATTCTCTTTACCCCATTTAATCGAACCTATACACTACAAACATGAGAGGGGTTAAGGAATGAGATGTAGAACATTGGTAATTAACAAAATTCTTTCAAATACTTTATTATGGATTGATCCCCCTTGATGGAGAGTTTTATTGTTTGTTTTTCAGGGGAATAAGAAACCTGTGTAAGCAATCACGGCAAATGAGAAAAAGTCTTTTTATTCATCGAGTTAATTTCCATGACTTCTCTAAAAGAACCAGTGAAGTCTCAAACGTTGCATGTCAAGAACATCCGGGTTGATAACAAGGGACCAAAACATGAGCTAGTTATTTCTGATAGGGCTTTCTAAAAAGGTTTTACGATTTGGGTGCTATCGACAAAGACTAGGTGAGTATTTTCACACAATGTTAGCATACCGATTTTTTAATCTTACACTTGCATTTAGACTAGTTTTTTATTCCCAACAGTCTCTTTGAACTAGCCTATAAAAGCATTCCCTTTCTACATTTAGTGTTTTTTATCTTAAGTCAATTTCTTTTCTAAGTTTTCTCCCTTCATTGCTTTCTTCTTAGCAAGCCCAAAGGATCATTTTTCTCACTAGATTTCCCTCAAGCAAGCCCATAGGGCACTTCCCCTCTGTTCATAATGTTTCTTTCAAGATTCCCCTCAAGTTAAACCAATAAGGCACTCCCCTCTGTTTACTGAGCTCGTAAGGCATTTTCCTTCATCATTTTCTTCTTAACTAGCCTTTAAGGCACTCTCCTTCCCAATATTCTCTCGACAAATCCATAAGGTACAACAATAAGACCAAGTTTAGTGTTGCTAGTCCTTAAGAGACGCTTTCGCCTAGGTTAGTGTGCTTAGTGAGGTACGATCAGGTTTTAAATCAATCCCAGTTTAGGGTTACTAGTCCTCGAGAGACGTTCTCACCTAAGTTAGTAAGCTTGAAGGCATAACTAGGTTTTAGATCGATCCCATTTTAGGGTTACTAGTCCCCAAGAGACGCTCCTGCCTAGGTTAATTAGCTTAGTGAAGGTACAACTAGATCGATCCCAGTTTAGGATTGCTAGTCCCTAAGAGATGCTCCCGCCTAGGTTAGTGAGCTTAAAGGTACAATTAGGTTTTAAATCGATCCTATTTTAGGGTTGCTAGTTCTTGATAAATGCTCCTACCTAGCTTAGTGAACCTAGTGAGGCACGACCAAGTTTTAGATCGATTCCAGTTTAGGGTTGCTAGTCCCTAAGAGATGCTCCTACCTAGGTTAGTGAGCTTAGTGATGGCACAACTAGGTTTTAGACTGATCTCATTTTAGGGTTGCTAGTCCCTAAGAGACATTCCCGCTTAGGTTAGTGAGCCTAGAGAGGCATAACCAAGTTTCATTTCTTTATCTAAATTGATCCTAGGATAACTATAGTTGTTTTAGAGTCATCTTAAGGGCAAAAATAGTATCTCTTTGTCTTTGTGGCAAAGTTTTATTCAAACTTAGCTACAAAGAGGGGTAGTTGTAGACACCCAATTTTTATCCTATTTATTTTGTTTTTATTTTTTATTTTTCTTATTTTTCTTTTCTTAAAAGGCCTTAAATTAGTAAAAACACAAAAAAACTAGGAAATTAAAGAAAACCCAAAAAATTAAGAAATGTAGGAATAATAACAATTTTAGGAAAATAAAAAAATTAAAAAAAGAAGAAAATGAACAAAAATAATAAGCGAATTGGAAAAATACCAAAAAATGGGAAATCTAAAAAAAATAATGGATAAATAAAAATAATAAATGAGTAATAAGTAATAATAATATGAAATTTGAATTTTTTTTCAGTCGTACCGTTCAAAATATAGATTTTTTAAAATAGCCATTCAAAATTGTATTAGGGTCATTAGGTTTAATTTAATTTAAGATTGGTTCATAGTTTAAATATAGTTTATTGGCAAAAGGAAACAAGGCATGGGCCAATAGCCCATATGGTTAAGTCATTGGTATTGCATTTTAAATTAACAAATAGATTCTGGGTTCGATTCGTGCATAAGGTACTTTATACCATTTTTATTTTCAGTATAGGCCAATTGTGTCCAATATACACTCGCAATGCCAGCACTTATCGTAAATTAGTGCCAATGTAGCTTGCAAAAGACACGTTCCATGTGCAAAGATGTGCAAAGAAGATGAAAGTTCGAATCTCTTGGAGCACATCAGAGCGCGTTTTCTTTTCTTTTCCCCTAACTGTGCTACATGTCGAATTCCTATTGGCCAACGCAAAATGAGGCAGCCATTATTGTCCTTATTTCAAACTCGAACAACAGGAAAAGAAAAGGAAAAAAAAAAAACAATGCGAACCATCCTTTATGGACCTAATTTAAATGCACTTTTTTGCAAGATTTTATCAAATTGAATGAGAAGATCAAAAGAAGACTTGGGATGCTACAAATTGGTATCCATTTCTCGTCCAAGTTCACTCGTTTGAGGAGTAAAAATGAAGATTAAAAGGAATAATTTTGAGTCAAATGTACTAAAAACCCATTAATTCGAATTTTTACAATTAATCAATTTTTGGACTTTCCTATCCATAATCGATGCTTCAAAAGCTATAAAAGGGAGCTTGGGAAGCATTCTAAGGGCGGCATGAATTGAAAACACCCTCTATAAGTTCAATTCTGAGTTCTCTCTCCCTCTAACTTCCAAGTTTTCCTTTCTCTCTCTAAAAAACCACTACCCTACGGTAGTTTTTGAATAAATCTACCACCTCCACTAGCTCCAGCATCATTAGTAACTCAAGACTTAACCTTTAACCAACCCCTAACAACCACCACGCCGGAGACTCTAAGTCCACCATCGGCCATCGCTTTGAAAACTCATTAAACCACTACTTTAGGCCAAGGTACTAGTTCTACACCTAGGTTCACCAATAAGAAACACACAAAAGTGCACTTTCCCAATTAAAATTCCTCTCCAAAAACCTCCCAAAGCAACCTAAGATAAGTTAAAACTATTTCTTCTTCATTAGCTTGACCCGTAACTTGAACTCAGTATTCGACTCGACTCGAATCCAAAGCCCCAACCTATGCTTTGACTTACATACTCTATCCAGCATCCAAGTTGGCCCCTTTTATATTTGATTTGTTTTCTTTTTATTTAAGTTGTTTTTTTTTTTTATATTATTTATTTATTTAATCTTGTATCCATGTAAATGTATTCAAATAAAAAAAATGAGAAGAAACAAAAATGAAAAAAAAAGAAAAAGAGAAATTTTATTTATTTATTTATTCTTTTTTAAATAAAAGTAGATAAAATATAATAAGTAATAGATAAATAAGGTGATAAATAAAAATACAATAAAATAAGTTGGGTAATGAAAATTTTTTTTCTCACTTAGAAAAATGTCTTTTTCCTATGAAAATAAAAGTAAATTATCCCTTTAAAAAATTAAGCCCCTTTTAGATTTTCCAAAAAATAAAAAGTTCAATCTAAAACTTTCATTTTTTAGAAATTTCCTTAAATGAACCAAATTGAACTAAAAACATAAATCTAACATGTTTTCCAAATTAAAATCAATTTAACCCGCTAAAGTTTTCGTTAAAAAAAAACTACATATGTCTAATTCCGAATAGCGGGTTCTTAGGCACCTAAAAGAGTGACGATAAAAATGAAAAAAAAGAAAACTAATTTTTCATTTTCTTTAGTTTAGATTATTTCATTTGTCTAATTAGAATAGTTAAATTGTGTTCCATCTTATAGAATAAAAATGTGATTTTTAAAGATTAAAGTTAATTTTAGAAAATCAACGGTACCCGTAAGGGTTTAAAAGTTTTAACCCCCAGATCCAGATTCTATAGTTTTCAAAAAGCCATTTTATAACTTAGTTTTTTTTTTTTTTAAATCAATATACCAATAGCTAAGTTATAACCAATCCACTCAATTGGTTATAACTTAAGCCCTTTTCCCAACTCCGTTCGGGTGACGACTCCAAATCTTTTCAAGTTGAAAAAATGGTTTTCTTTAAACCCTAGTCGAGGGTTAGTATTAAACGGGTAAAAGTTTAATAATAATCGGTTTAAAAAAGACCTAATTTTATAAAAAAAGCAGGCTTGATAGTACCATATAACTATATTTGGTAATTGAACTTGTTCTATGTTACGATATATGAGGACTTGTATGTGCTTACTTTGGATAACTATTGTGTGCAAAATACCTTAAGATATTTCGAACACCTTTGTTTGCTTCATTATAACTCAAGATATTGGAGTGTTTAAAATATATTTGCATGGTCACCCCATGAATTTAGATTAATAATATTCAACCTTTAATTAAACTAGACATGCATTGCATCCTGTTGCATAAGTTAAAGGGTATCAACACTACGCAATAGAGTGGGAGATGTAAACCCTTAAAATTTTTTATCTAGCTTCTGAAATAGACTCAACTATGTTAGACAATTTAGGAGTTGACAAGACTAATAAAAGTGAAAACCCTAAAAGAATTAATCAATTGCGTAAGAAGTTTTTCTATCCTAAATGTATCTAAATGCTAAAGATTTCATTTAAAAGTAATAAAAACCCTAAAATGATAGCCATAAAGACATGTGTGCACTAATTCATCATAATATACCCTAAAATCCTAATTGATAATATAATCCTTGTATTTTACCAAACCATTAGTAAAAGTTTAGAGATAACTTTCAATCATGCATATAAGTTTTGAATCCTTAAGTAGTCCTTTAGAAACTAAGATAATGAATCATAGATTACATTTATCTCTTAAGTATATGATTAAGATAGTATTACATAGAGTTAGGGGTATAGTTGAAGATTAGGCCAAATGTAGTGAACCTTAATACCCTAATTAGTACTTTTCATACTAGTTATACAATGTAGTTTACCAAATGATAAATATAGGCTATAAATACCTAAAGGAAGACCTCATAAACTATTTTTACTAATCAATTCATGAAATACTTCATTTCCTTTCATATCCTTAAATTTTCCCTTAATTTCCCTTAATTACTACATTATGTGTACAAAATTACATATGCTTAAGGAAAGTTGACCAAGTAAACAATTTGAAAAGTCAACAAAAGACACTAATGCATAAAGAAAAATCTAAACATCTAATGATTGCTTTTCTTTCCTTTTCTTTTGGTTTTTCTTTTCTCCCCCTCTTCCTTAATTGCCATCCACTCATCCCTTTCTAGACCCCACCATTTTCTTTCTTCCATAATCAAAACAAAACAAAAGCCCTCTCCATTGCCGTGAGCTTTCTTCTTCCATTTCACTTTCAACACTTCCCTTTTTGTCTCCATAATTCCAACACCAACTAAGGTATGTGATCAAGTTACTTTATGTTACTTTATATTATTCATTAGTTAGGTAATTAGGTAAATTAGATAAATAGACATGTGCTATGTATGATCTTGAAGAAGAGGATATAAAGTTCCCATCTTTAAGTGTAGGAAATTAGGAATTATGAAGAAGAGGAAAGGAATACATGTGTATATGCCCTTAAGTATGTGTGCATAAGGAAATACTAAAAGAATACAAGTATGGGAATCTTTGTACATAGGTATTTTCCATGTACATAACCTAAATTAAGAGAAAACCTAACTATACATACCTATACTATGCTAAATACACACTTAAAAACACAAAAGAATGAAATTAGGAAGATTTTCTTAAGAGGAAAATTAGGCGTACGAAATTGTACAAAAATACGTATATGACCGTATAGGTATATGAGTATGTATATAAGTGTAAATACGATATAAGTATAAGTATATGTATAAGTATGCTAGTATACATATAAGTAGAGGAAAGGTATAAGTATATGTATATTATGTATAAGTGTACATAAGTATACATAAAACACATAATCATGAGATAAGGCTTAGGTAAGCAAAGAATGATGCAAGTAATGATGTAATTACATGATGATATAGGCCATGACATAAGCAAGTGATGATGTAAGCAATGACATAAGCGAATGATGATGTAAGCAATGACATAAGCATAGGTTTAGAAAATGAGAAAATAAGAAGAGTATATAATAATTAAGTACCTAACCTAGTAAACCCTAAGACACTTTCTAAATTGGATTATACTTAATTAAGTACATGAATTAGCAATAGCAAAGTGAAATTCTCTAAGTATAAGAATTTAAGGGTTAACTAAATCATTAAGTATAAACAAAGGATATAAATATGAGTAATAAGCATAATTAAGTTTTCATAATTAAAATTTCTATAAATTTAGTTCATATCGTAAAACACAAGTCTTAATGTCTAAAATGGAAATCATTGTGTGAACGTACGTTTGAAAATAATAAAAAATGAGTATAAATTCATAAATATCGGAAATAGAACGAAAAAGTTACATACGATTAATAATAAAGTCTAACCTGATAGAAGTTGATAGTAATTTAAGTAGAATTAGGCAACTAGGTATTTAGAATTACTAGTTAATTCAATTACTTATTAGCGTTATCATATCGTAATGATTAGGTGATCCCGAGGTGAGCGAGGATCTTCCGATTGATTACTACAATTAGGGCGAGTCGCCGTGGCCGAGTGAGTATTTACCCTATGATTCCATGCTTGTATGTGATTATAGATAGTGAACTTAAATATTATTGTTAATTGACTACTGTATGGGGTTTGGGGAAATGCTTGTGTATGTTGTTATGTGCTGAGTTGTGAACTTACCTTAAGTACAGATAATGCTATGTTTGTTGCATGGTAGTATAGAAAATGATATTGTGTATTATTGGATGGTCACAGCATAATTTGAACTCAATTATACTCAGCTTATAAAAAGAAATTGATACGTGCATTAACATGCATTGCATAGACACAATTCCAGCCGTCACATTACACGGAGGTAAAGAGAGGCCATTCGGGGGTTGTTATTATTAATTTATTGGTTTTGTACGATGCACTCATACAAAATGACCTTACCCTAGCTTGTGGGGACACTAAGCGTTGGAGGTACCAACCGCCTAGTTAAGGGTTGAGTTTAGAGGCCTCCATTTAGGAGTAAGTGTGGACTATGGGGGCCTACTAACGATTATGCTAGAACTTAGTTTTTATGAAAATAAATGAATTATTTGATTTAAGTACGGAATGTGGAGTTCTATAGTAAAGTAAGTTCTAGTATAATACTTAGATCTGATTGGTGTCATGTATACTCCAACCCTGACTTCAAAGGGCGTTAAATCTAAGTTACATATATAAACTAGTTAACTATACATATTGTTTGGCATTCTGTTTGATTATTCATTCATATGCGTGAATATAATGTATTTATAACTTACTTGTGGTATGGCTGAGGGTTTTGCTTACTAAGCTTAGGCTTACACCTTTTTAGACTTTTGTTGTAGGATAGCTTGTTCGTAGAGGCTAGTCGAAGGATGCCACAGGTTAGCTTGGGGACATGAGCAAGAGCAAGCTGTTCTATGTATTGAGAGAGAACAGTTTATGTAGACTCTTACTCTTGTACTTTTATTTTTATTAGTATTATAGACCTAGATATACTAAATTACTGTATATTGTAAGCTTTGTAGTTTAAGTTTTATATAAATATGTTTGTGTGAAGATATCATCTAAATCTGTATACTCTTAGGAAACTAGTGGTTGTTGAGCCTTATATATTGTGTGAAGAGTTCTTGATTGGAAGGGTACCAATCAGGGGTTCTTCATACAGTATACAGTGTTTGCCACAACTAGGCTGTCCTCAGTTCGTGACAGGAGATTATGGATAGATGGATCAATATTGACATTATATGTTGCAATTATTTATTGTAGACATATTCGTACAACATGTTCTTGCCTCAACTTTTGGGATCTACTTAGCTCTAAGGAGTGCTACCTTTTGCTTAGTTGTGTCTACTGCTGATGGTACTTATATTGTTAAAAGAATTCCCTTTAGATGTAGATACCTAGGTTTCGACATTCTCAAATACTTCCTAATCTAGGCAATAGTGGGCATAAAACCATGTTATGTGCAGTTACCGGTTGACTATATACATTGTTTGCATTGCATATGCTTGTACATGCAATCATATGTTTGATAAATAACTTGCTTGTTATTTTCTAATGATAAGGTAAGAAGATTACTCACTAAGTTGAATGTAGCATGCCCTCCAATAGTTTCTTTCGTAAGTCCTACAAAGTTGGGGTTGGGTTAGGATTCGAGTGTAGTATGCTTCATTAGGTTAAGGAAGTAAAATGATAATTTTAGAAATGCAAGTATGATAGTCAAATTAAACTTTTAAAGTATCAATAGCTTTATGATTATGAGAATTTAAATACATTTTGTTATTGTTTGGTAGGGGATTCCGACTCTTTACGATTCTCATGACTGTAGATTATCGGATCACATATATATATATATATATATAGTTAAGCAGATGTATGTAAAGTGAATAAGCACCCTTAAAAAATCAATAGTTAGAGCTTTGTAACCTTTGAATTGTAAGGCAATCTTTGTATCATGGATACACACATGATATGAAATTTTAAGCAAAACTACTAGACCCTCTTTTAGGGCATTACAAAAGTAAGGTGCGTTTTGCAAGTTTAGTAATAAGTCGAACATGTTTGTGATGGTGGTTTTGTAAAAGGGATGGCCAAAAGTAGCTTTTCCAAATAGGAGGTGGTGATTAGCTTAGGGTTGGCTCACTGAAGATAGTGGAGTTACAGTAGAGAGTATGGGTAGTTAGGTTCGAATGCTTAAAGAAAGGGGAAGCTAATGGTAAGCTTAGTCCTACTCAAAAGTGATAGATGGACTCTAATTTCTAGAGAGAGAGAAAGTACTTGTGGTTAGAAAGAAAGAGAGAGAGTTTGTGGATGGGTGAGAGAGAGATTTAGAAATGAGAATTTGATAAAAATCAAACCATTGGACCTTTGACCCAAGCCTGAGCTTGAAGGCTTGAGAGTATGGCCAAGTGAATTCTCTTGTATTGACTTACGCCTGATGAGGTCACACTGCTTCAATCTACTAACTTGCTATCTTGTTTAGCTGAACCCTCCCATACTTATCGATTGTCTTTAACTACCTACCTGAGGTGTACTCATACAACAGCTCACCTCAACTAGTCACCTACTTAGTTAACCTGAATCTAAGCTGTCTAGAGTACATTCGAGCTGAATTCACCTTGAAAAAGTCTTTAGCCCAACTTGGCACCTCTACTTAACAATAACTTAACTAGCTGTATAGTTTTGTCTACTTAGCTAGAAGCATTGCCAATGACCACTAACTACATGTCTAGCCACCACGTGATGGAATCTACTATATAAACCGGACGCTTTCTTGAATTTTCATTTATACCCTTTTACATTCCTTGTACCTTACTTATTTAAGACATTACTCTTTTAGTCTTTTCCACTTTTGGTAGTTTGCCTTATTGTTTTGGGTATAAATATCCTCTTGTACATATAACTACAACAATCTTCAACATTATTACAGAATATACTAAGTTTCTCTTGGTTGCCTATAAACATTCCCTTTGTTTGCTTACTTGCTCATATCACTCTTATCCTAACCCTTAAGCAAGACTAGGAGGTGAGTACCCTCATTGGATTAACTTGTGCATCATATCAAGTTGACTTGTAAGTTCTCCATAGTTTCTTAGTGTATCATATCCTAGGAGCTAATCGTAGGTTTTGCTTATTTACTTCTCGTTTTATTTCCTTTTTAGGTTTTCGATAAGATTAGACTCAAATTCAATATGGCTGATCTCATCCATCCTTAGTATAACCCTAGCATCTTAGTATCAAAGTTGAGGTTCGTTTGAGTAAGTTATATTTGAGATTTGCTATAGCTGTATTGTGAGTAGTATTGGTTGTAATAATGTACTGTGGCTATGCAAAGGTTAATTGTGAATGTTTGAGTAAGTAGGTGATGTGTTGATTCATAGTTATGTGTATGCACCATTATACTTTATTTTAAATTGTGAAAACAGAGTAAGTAGTAGCTGCGTGTTTTTCTGTGAAGTAGTGAGTTGAGTGTTTAAGGACCGTAAATGTACTTTTCCATGAGAAACCCTAGTGTTGTTTGTTATTATATGCATAAAGTTAAGTAAAGGATGATTGATTTGAGTGTAAATACTAGTATTAGAGATGATAATAGTGGTGTCATCCACAATGGCCAACAACCCCAATACACTCCTAGAAGCATAGACGAATGAATTGACAAAATGGCTAACATTATAGCCGACCTAACTAGAACTATTCATGGATTAGCCTTTTGGCATGTTGATGCTATTTAAAACACTACTCAAGTTACTTAGCCTATGAGAGGAAAAATCCTAACTTAACAAGATTATGGAGAAGAAGTAGGAGGACATGTGTAGAGAAGAATTGACTTAGGCGAGGTATGCAAAGAGAACAAAGAAGGGTATGTTGAGGAAGAAAAGTGAGTACGAGTACCATAAACAACTGACCATATGAAACTTTAGATCCCAAGCTTCAATGGTTCTGAGGATGCCATTGACTACTTAGACCGGGAAGAAAGGCTCGAATGAGTTTTTGACTATTAGTAATATAAGGACCTTAAGAAAGTGAGAATTGCAACAATTGAATGCTCAAGGTATGCTGCGTTATGGTGGAAGAATTTCCAAACCATAAGGAGACAAGAAGGATATAGAGAAGTCAATGCTTAGCTCAAGATGAAGAGAATCCTTAGAAATAGATTTATGACAAATACTTATTCATAGGACACCTTTGTTTGACTTTAAGAGCTAAGGAAAGGAAGCCGAACTATTGTTGAGTATGTTTGAGAATTTTAGATGCTCATGATCTATTGTGAAGTTAATGAGCCATTAGCCTAAACAGTATTTAGGCTTCTTACTAGGTTGAGGATTAATATCTACGATGTAGTAGAGCTTCAACAGTTTACTACATTGGATGCGGCTATAGGAATAGGTTAGCATGTGGAAAGATAGAGGAGAAATAGACTGATCTAACCTCATATTAGCTAACCCATTCAGAGTAGCCAACCTACATAGGATGGTAATTGAATTCCACAAGGTATTGACTTTAATAGAAGAAGTGAAGTTGTATATGAGTAGAAGGGTTGCACTGCCGATTGGGAATTATCGAAGAGATCCTATGAGAAAGGATAAGGGTTTGGATGAAAGACAAGTCAGAACAAGTGTTTTAAGTGTTAAAGGTTTGGACACATAGCTACATGGTGTCTAAACAGGCAAACTATGATCATTAAAGGTAATGCTCTAAAACTTAAAGTAGATAGTACTGATGAAGAGCTTAAAGAGAGAGGAGAGTTAGATAGAAAAAGTTAAGGGTAACAAGGAGCTAATTAAAAAGGATGTGTTTTCTAAAGACTTAGATAAAGTAACTTTAATTATCTGATGAGCAATAAGTATTGAGCTCTTTACCCAGGAGAAGTAGAGAGATAACCTATTCCACATTGCATATAAGCTGAATGAGCAATTGTGTGTGCTCATAGTGTACAGTGGAAGTTGCACTATGCATTAGTTAAATGAGAAGGAAGCATTGCATGTTACTTAGCAAGTACTGCTATCGATCTCAAGTAGGAATTATTTAGATGACATTCTTTGCAATGTACTACTTATGTGTACATTACATGTATTGCTAAGTCGACCTTGGCATTTTGATTGGAGGGTTATTCATGATGGGTTTCAAAATACATATATGTTCAAGAAAGATGGAAAGAAAATCCCTTCAAAACCTCTACGACCCCTAACTGAGTGAGCAAGTTACAAGCTAAATTAGCTCGAAGATCAAAGGAGGCTTTGATTTTAAGCTAAGCCAAACTTTAAGAAGCCATCAAGTTCAACATGTTGACTTATCTATTGGTTAAGAAACTATTGTAGTTGAAGGAGTAAGCTATACTACCTAAAGACATCCGATAACTCTTAGCTAAATATGCCGACCTATTTCTTGAGTAGTTGCTTGAGGCATTACCCCATTTTTTAGTCATTGAACACTGTATTGACTTAATATCTAGTGCTACTCTATCGAGCAAACTAGCTTATTAGATGAATCTTGAGCAAGTTGCCGAACTCCAAAGATAAGTGAATAAGCTACTTGAAAAAGGTTATGTGAGAGAGAGTCTTAACCTTTGTGCTGTGCTTACATTACTTTTGCCAAGGAAGGATGGTACTTAGTGAATGAATATAGGTAGTAGAGCTGTGAATGAGATTACAATCAAGTACAGGTACCCCATTCCAAAGCTAGATTATATGTTAGATAAATTGAGTGGTGCTACAACTTTCAACAAGATTGACTTGAAGTCAAGTTACCACTAGATTCATACAAGGCAAGGTGATGAATGGAATAGTGCTTTCAAGATTCGATATGGTTTGTACGAGTGGATGGTAATGCCATTTGGATTATCAAATGCTTCGAGTACTTTTATGAGACTGATGAATTATGTCTTAAGAAATATGATTGGGAAGTTTGTAGCAGTCTACTTTGATGACATCCTTATCTATAGCACTAACCTGTTAGGCCATATTGAACATCTTCGAGCAATCTTTGATGTTCTATAAGTAGAAAGATTGTTTGGTAATATGAAGAAGTGTTGTTTCTATTTGGAAGAGGTAATCTTCCTAAGGTATGTCATTAGTAGAGGAGGGTTGAGAGTGGATGAGGAGAAAATTGGAGCCATTACAGAGTAGCTAACCCTAACTTCGTGTGCTGAGCTAAGAAGCTTCCATAGGTTAGCTTCCTTTTATCAATGATTCATTCAAGACTTTAGTTCAATAGTGGCACCCCTAATTGAGTGGACAAAGAAGAATGTAGAGTTCAAGTAGGTAGGGGAAAAGGAGAGAAGTTTCATTGAGGGAAAAAGAAGTTAACCTTTGCCCCAATCTTGGCTACTTAACTTTGAGAAAGTATTTCAGCTAGAATGCGACACATCAGGTGTTAACATTAGAGCTATACTAATGTAAGAAAGCTGACCTACTACCTATCATAGTGAAAAGCTCAAGAGAGCACAATTGAACTACTCTATGTATGACAAAGAACTTTAGGCATTGATTTGAGCTTTTCATGCATGGAAACACTCTCCTTTTCCAAAAGAATTCATCATATATATTGATCATGAATCCTTAAGTTATTTGTGGAGCCAATCAAAGCCATTGAAGAGACAAGCCTGATGGATTGAATTTCTAGAAGGAGTCAACTTTATGATTAAGTATAAGCAAGGTAAGGCTAATGTAGTTACTGATGCCCTATTTAGGAGACATGTTCTTCTTACTAAACTGTAGACTAGACTCTTGGGGTTTACGAGCATTAAAGAACAGTACCTACATGACCCTCATTTTGGCCCCACATACTGATGATGTGGGGAAAGAAGAACAATTGATGAATATCATATAAAGGATAGCTATTTGTTTCGAGGTAGCAAGTTATGTGTATCAACCTACTCGTTGAGGGAACTATTAGTGAGAGAAGCCCATAATAGAGGACTCTTTGGGCACTTTAGAGAGAGAAGAACGTATGAACTATTGAATGTTAGGTTCTTTTAGCCTAAAATGAATAGATGTTGTGAATTGTGACTAAGAACAGGGAAGATCGATTACTAGATGGGTCTAAGCTAGTAAAAAGCTCAAAAAGGACTAATGGGGAAAAGTGCAAAAAGGCAAAAACGAAAATAGTAAGCAAAACCCATGAATAACTCTAAAGGATATGATACACTAATGAATCTTCTAAGGACTCATGGCTCAATTTAATATGACGTATGAATTGGTTCTGTGAAGTAACTTACCACCTAACCTTACTTAAGGGAAAGGATAAGAGTGATACCAAGAGTAAACAAACAATATTTACGTAAAGAAGAAAGAGTACTTAATATTTATATCCATAAGTTAGGGTAACTTTCCTAAAAAGAAAAAAGAGAAAAAGGGAATTTCCTAAGGAAGTAATGTACAAGATAAAAAAGGGTAAGAATGAATATACAAGAAAAACAGTTATTCATGCAACAGATTCTATACATGATACAATATACGTAGCGATGCTATAATGGCGAGGTCGTTAGAAGATGTAGATAAAAAGTACAGACAGATAGGCTTGTTCGAGTAGGGATGGCTTAATTAGTCTGGACTCTCTCTTTCGACTTCTTGGTAAGGAAGATGTCGAGTAATTGGTTGGCTTGGTACTAGAAAGTAATCAATAACTTAACATACTATAGAAAAATAGGCAGTCTTATGGCACGACATGAAGGGTGACTCAGCAAAGAAGTACTTGGCTTCGGTAGGCGTTAGTTAGAACAAAAGGATTCGTTGTGCCTAGCCCTCTAGTCATTGAGCTTGGCTGTGGGTTAGAGGTTCAATAGCCTGATTCCAATCATTCCCTCCATGTTGTTTTGGATTTAAGATCAAATCTTAATATGGTTTGCTTAGTTCTCCATTAGGGTGATATGGACTAAGGTCGGCAATGTTAAAGGCATAAAAAACCCCATAGTCTTTGAGCAATTCCAACCTATAGGCATTATTATTGATTTTCTAGAGGATTCTAAAAGGTCCTTCCACTCTTGTAGATGAATTGTTCTTCCTCTTTTTTGGGAACCGTTCCTTACTAAGGTATAGCCATATCAAGTCTCTTGGTTGAAATTGTTTGGTTGACCTACCCTTAGTTTTTTCTTGATAAATCTTCTGTAAAATGAAGCCAGTCTATGGAAACTTCTCATGTTTTCATAAGTAGTAGGAGTCAACCACTCGACAATTGCTCGAATCTTTTCATCATTAACTCGCAAGCCTCCTCTACTTACTACATAACCAAAGAATACCACTTCCTCCTAGCAAAAGCAACATTTTTTTAGATTACCGAATAGTCTCTTGGCATGAAGGATATCCAAGATTACTCTTAGATATTCACAGTGACTCAGCATGTTGGCATTGTAGATAAGGATGTCATCAAAGTACACCATGACACACTTCCCTATAAGATGTCTCAGCACATAGTTCATTAATCTCACGAAAGTGCTTAGGGCATTTGACAAGCCGAAGGGCATGACCATCCACTCATAAAGTCCGCATCGAGTCTTGAACATAGTCTTCCATTCATCTCCTAGTCTCATGCGGATTTGATGGTAGCCAGATTTAAGATCAATTTTGCTCAAATTCTTGGCTCCTCTCAATTCATCCAACATGTCTTCTAGCCTCAGGATCGGATACCTATATTTGATCGTGATTTTGTTATGGCTCGACTGTCAACACACATCCGCCAAGTTTCATCCTTCTTTGACACTAGAAGTATAGGCATAGCACAAGGGTTTAGACTCTATCTTACATAGCCTCTCTTTAGCAACTCATTGACTTGATGTTGGAGTTTAAAAGCCTACTTGGGATTCATTCGATAAGCTGGCTTATTTGATAGTGCAGTACCGGGTACTAAGTTAATGCAATGCTTTATACCTCAAGTTGGGGGTAATCCCTTAGGTAGTTGTTTTGGAAACAAGTTGGCATATTCATCCAACAACTCCTTGATCACCTAAGGTAACTCACCCTGCTTCCTTATTTCTAATAGTCACCTGACCAACAAAAGGGTCGGCTCATTAGCATTGATGGTCTCTCAAAGCTTAGCTCTACTCATCACCAAAGCTTTCTTTGATCCAAGAGCAAGTTTTGTTTGCAACTTATTGACTTCTCTCACTAGCATCAAGTTTAGTGTAATCTCCCAATAATCCTTCTCGAACACGTATGTGTTCTTATAGCCATCATGGATGACCCTCCTATTAAAAAACTACGGCTTACCTAACAATATGTAGGAAGCATACATAGGAAGTACATCGCAGAAAATCTGGTTACAGTAGTTCCCAATAGTGATCGATAGTAGTATTTGCCGAGTGATGTATAATGCTCCCTTCTCACTTAACTAGTGCAACTTGTATGGCTTTAAGTGCGCAACAGTCAACAATTTTACTTTTGAAATAAGATCAATTGATGCCACGTTGGTACAGGTTCTACTATCCATGATGAGGGCACACACTTGATCATTCACCTTACAGGTTATATGAAATAGATTCACTCTCTGCTCCTCCTCTCATAAATGTTTCATGCTCATAGTATGTCGGATAACCATGAGTAATAGGTCTAAGTCCTTGGTAAACACATCTTCCTTAATCAACTCTTTCTTGGCAAGAATCTCCTCCTTTTTGGGTTCCTCATCTGTACTCTCTACTTCGAGCTTCGGTATGTCTCCCTTGATGACCATCGTCCTTCGGTATAGGCACTAAATAGCCGTGTATTCGAACTCTTGGTACTTAAAGCACTTGATCTAGCTAGTCTTCCTACCAGAACCTTGCCTTTTCTCTTATGTTCGAGTTGGCACTTTACCATCAGGTTGGTTTTTTTGCTCGGCTCTCACATTAATCTTTCTACTCGACTCTATACTCAACTGAGCTTGATGACTTACCTATCTAAGTCAGCTAGTCAGCATCCTCACCAGTACTCGACTCCTTCTTTACCTCTTTACTCGCTGGGCAATCTTAACAGCTTCATCCATGGTGTCAAATTGTTGGAGCTCCACAATGTCTCAAATGTCTCCTCTTAACCCAGTAACAAAACTTAAGACTGTTCGAGCTAGTGGTTCCTCCACTTCACAACACACCATAAGCATTTGAAATTCTTGAACATACTTTTCAACAGTTCGGCCTCTTTGTCTCAGCTCCTAAAGTCAAGTGAAAGTATCTTACAGGTATGTTTCCGATACGAATCTATTTCTGAGCACTCTCTTTATCTTGGGCTAAGTGTTAATCTCTTAGTACCCCTTTCATCTTCTCATGGCCTGAAAATTCTTCCACCATATGTTGGCATATTCGAAGAATGCAACAATAGTAGTTCTTACTTTTTCATAATCCTCATATTGATAGTAATCAAACATATGCTCCACCTCTTCCCAATCCAGATACTCATTAGCGTTTCTACATTCATTGAAACTCGAAATCCGAAGCTTCACATGGTCAGATGCTTTAGGGATTCGTATACAATACTCTTCCTCTTCGTTAAGCTCTCTTATGTCTATCCTTTACCTTACTCATCCACTAACTCCTCTACCTCAAATGAGTCGAGTTAGGTTCTGACCTCTAACAAGTTGAGCAACTTATGGAGTATTTTGCATGGCCTCAATGAGTTAGTAATACAATGCATGAACAGCTCGAGTTAGATCTACTAAGAGATTAGCTACCTCATTAAGTCTCTTGTCAGTGCTTTTGGGAGTTCCTTGAGACTATCGTCTATGGTAGATAACCTCACTATCATCACTAGTACTAATATTCATATTTGGGTATATAATTTTTCCTTACAGATTCAAACTCAAACAAACATTTTGGGAAGTTAATAGTTAACAGTAGTCAAAAGAACACAGTAATGTACTATGTTTCACATATGCAAAATAAAGTATAACAGAACTTCAAGAAGAACTAACGACAGTTTACACAAAACCTTTGCTCTGATATCAAGATGTTGTGAACCGTGATTAAGAATAGACAAGGCTGGTCATTAGATGGGTTTGAGCTTATAGAAAACTTGAAAAGGACTAATGGGGAAAAGTGCGAAAGGGAAAAAATGAAGAATGAAACAATAAGTGAAACCCATGAATAGCTCTAGAGGACATGATGCACATGAATTGGTCCAGTAAGGTTACTTGCCACCTAACCTTACTTAAGGGAATTGATACGAGTGATGCTAAGAGTAAACAAACAGTGTTTATGCAAGGAAGAAAAAGTACTCAAAGTGTAAACCTCGCAAATTTAGCTATTTAAGAGTAGAAGTAAATCCTAATACTATAGATGACTTGAAGAGTCATCAAAGCCGAGCAAGATAAAAAATTAATAAATCATAAATCTAAATATATTATAAGTAGTAGAAACTTTAGAAATTGATCAAAACCCTACATCGCATACTAAAACCTTAAAACTGACTTACACATTATTAACCAAAATTGAACCTGAATTTGTTCGAAACCCTAAAATTATAAATATAAACCTATAAAATAATTAAATATTACTCAATAATGATAAAATTATAGTCAATTGTAATTTTCGACTAAATAACCTATTCGCATGAAATTATAACGAAATCGCTATAATAACTTGTAAAAATTATAATTGTACCAGATACCAATTAAATTGATAAAATTTCACAAAAATTTAAAAATTAATTTATGATGAGATTTGTTATAATTTTTATGTTTCGAAAAATTATATATATTTATTATTAATTTTTATTTTCCTTCTCTTTCATTTTCAATTTATCTCTTTTCTCTCTTCTCTTCTTTTTCCTAATTGAACATTCTGGAAATGAAATTCAAAGGAGCTGCCCACATGAAGAAAAAAAAAATTGATAAGTGTTGAATGGAAAATAAAAAATTTGGATAATATCTTAGCTTAAATTTTAAGCTAACCACTCATATATAAAAGGAGAAAAGAAAAAAAAAAAGAAAAAGAGAAAACAAAACCGTAAAAGCAAAATCTGGAAAAAAAAAAGAGAGAAAGAACGTCCTGCACAAACCAAAACCGTGAAAGAAAGAAGAAAAAGAAGAAGAAAAGAAGAAGAGAAAATAAATAAATAGGTAAGTGATTATTTTAGAAGTATAGATATATAATATATAGTGTATGCATGTATAAATATAGTATTTGTAAGGTATTTTTATACACATAACATTACTAGTACATGTATATATGCATAAACACTTAGATTGAATTATATATGTATGTATAAGGCTAGGTATGTATACATATATATACATAGGTATATTATACGTAAGAATATGTGTTATGTATTTTTTTGGAATACATATAATTAGTATTATATACTTCAATAAATAATTATAAGTATCTATGTATATGTGTGTACTGTAAATATATATGTATATGTATATCCATGTATAATTACTTTAGTATACATATATATATAATCGTATGGTATATGTATATATATATATATAGTAGTATACCTCCATGAGTGGTAATTATATGTATGTATCGAATATATATGTATGTATTTATAATTATGTACATATGTAAGACTTATATATAAATAAATACAAATACATGAATACATGAATATGTATATAAGAGTATGTTTATTTTCAATAAATACATATACAATACGTATAATGTATAGTATATATATATAAGTAGTATACCGAATATATATTAGCATATATAATATATTTACTAAATTCATAAATATGTAAGGTATATATGTATATATATATATATGATACCATAATTAAAGATTTTTAAATAAAATAAATTATAAAATATGTATTATAAGTATATGAATATACATATGTATATAATCGTAAAGTACATAAGAGAAATAATAAATAAGAAAATGAGAAATAGTAAAAATAATAAAGGTAATAATAATGATAATAATCATAAAAAAGGTAAAAATCTCAAAAAATAGGAAAATATACTCAAAATGATAAAAATATCGAATATATGATTTTAATAATTATTAAATCATAAACATGTTAAGAAAAAGCTCAAATTAATATTTTATAATTTTTAAACTTAAATCATAATTTTGGTGATATTTTTATATCACAATTTAAATTATGAGTCACAATGTCCAAAACGGACATCACCATATAAACGTATGTTTGAAAATGATGAAAAACGACTATAAGTTCGCAAATATCGGAATTAAAATGAAAAAGTTACAAAATACATAAAAGAAATCTCATAACTTACAAATATAAGAAAATAGTTACTGTTAACTCCATTGAGTATGATAAACCCTATAAATATAAGACTTGGGCTATATTAGGGAAATAAATAAACTATAGTAGACTTTTAGTTAACTAAAGAGTCTAACTTCTCAAAACACTTATAAGTTTTACCATTTTGATTTAGGCATTCAATATTGAGTCCTAGAAACCTCAAAGGCTTGGAGAATGAGCAATAATCCAGGTGAGGGAATTCTAATAACCTGCTACTTGCTTATGCATGTTACTTGTATGATGTTTTGCTGTTTGTTGTTGCTTGTATGTTTGAATGACTGTTGTGCTTATATGCCATCATTTGTGCGATCACATTTTTTTAAGTTGATAAATATAAATATCTGACACAAATAACCGGTTCTATTTATCGCATGTCTATGACCCAGTAAATGTGTGGATGGAAAGTGCTAGCTTTGCAAAATGTTGAAAAGGGTATTTTTGGAAAAAGTTTTCTTAATCTTAAACATATTTTGTACGATTTTGATAAGGGCATCAATACCAGAAATGATATTTTATCATTAAGGCAAAGTTAATATGGGTTCTCTACTTGATAGCGAGAGGACTCGCTTTATTGTGTCTGTAAGGCCTTGGTTAATTTTAGCTTGCGAGATGGACTCGTAAGTTTGTGCTTGAGGGGCCTTAGAGGGTGGATAGTCCTAGAATGGAATCCCCCTATTTGGATTGAAATCTTTTCTCGGTTAGGGTAACAGTTGAGTGCCGCCTAGTAGGGTGAGGCCTCTAGGTAGCCTCATGCGGGTAAGCTGAGGTGCCCTGTGTAAGTAAGTACAAGGGATAATCAAAGTGTAGACGACGTAATTCTACACCTTCCATAGTTTCAAACTCCTATGGTTGTGTTGCTTGCATTCATCACGCCTGCATTTATTTTGTGTGTAGATAGCTTGCTTACATATGTGATAATAATGTGTGATAACTTGCTTGAACGGTGGTGGTGAGGAACGAACTTACTAAACTGTTATATGCTCACTCCCTCATAGTTTCTCTTGCAGGTTTACTTACATTGGGATTAGGATAAGTCTCGAGTGCTAAGTGTGAAATGAAGATATGTATCTTAGTATTAGAAATAGTTAAGTATTCTTTAGATGATACATAAACAACCTTTGTTGATAATTTAATTTTTCTTGTATTTCTTTTGTAATATTGGTATATCTTATCTTATTATTTGGTAAGGGATACCGATTCTCTGCGGTTCTGAGGAACTGTGGGATAGCGAACACCCATAGTTATTTATATTTGAATTTTACAGTAAATTAATTACTTAAAAGTTAGTAACCTTAGTAATTAATTATTTAGAGTCTTGCAATCTTTGACTTGCAAGGCGATTTTCGTATCATGGGTACACATATGTTATAGAAATTTTAGGTAATCTTACTAGGCCCCCTGTAGGGTTAAGACACAAAGAGTGTATATTAAGAATGATCTGATGTTATCATAGTTATAAGTACAAAGGTATTTATACTCATAAGTTAGGATAACTTTCCTAAAAAGGAAAAAGAGAAAAAAGGCATTTCCTAAGGAAGTAATGTACAAGATATAAATGGGTAAGAATGAATATATAAGAAAAATAGTTATTAGTGCAACAGATTCTACACATGATACTATATACATAATGAAGCTACATTGGCGAGGTCATTAAAAGATACAAATAAAAAGTACGAACAGATGGGCTTGTCTGAACAGGGATGGCTTAGTTAGTCTGGACTCTCTCTTTCAGCTTCTTAGTAAGAAAGATGCCGAGTAATTGGTTGACTCAGTGCTAAAGAGTAATCAACAACTCGGCATACTGCAAAAAAATAGGTAGTCATACAGTATGGCATGAAGGATGACTCGGCAAAGAACCACTCGGCCTCAGTAGGGGTTGGTGCGAACAGAAGGATTCGTTATGCTAGCCCCTTTAGTCCTTGGGTTCAGCTGTAAGTCAAAGGTTCGATAGCTTGATTCCCATCAGGAGAGATGTGCATCATGTGATTTAAGGTTACACAATTGCAAGAAGGCTAAGAGTCGAGTTGAACAAGGGATAGCGATGCCTTTGCTCATCCTGACCAGACCATGGGCTGACCTGAGCATGGACTTTATCCTCAGACTACCTCAAATTGCATGAGGGAAAGACTTTATTATGGTCATCATGGATAGATTTAGTAAGATGGCACATTTTGTGCCCTGCATAAAAACTAATGATGCTTTGACTATTGCTTCTATGTTTTTGTAGGAAATTCTTCACTTGCATGGAGTGTTGAGGAGTGTACTGTCAGACTGCGACCCAAAATTCTTGAGTCATTTCTAGTGAACTCTTTGGTGATGGATAGGAACTAAACTACTACTCAGTACTTCTTCCATTCCCTATTACAATAGTTAAATAGAGGTTATCAACTATACCTTAGGATCATTACTCTGAGTTGTAGTGAGAAAGAACTTAGCTAACTAGCATGTTTACTCGCCTGTGGTAGAGTTTTCTTACAATAGAATCGTATGCGCCGCCACTAGACATGCCCTATTTGAAGTTATCTAAGGTTTCAATCCTGAACTACTCCTTAATCATACCCTAATGCCCTTAACTAATTAAGACGACCTAGAAGTAAGAATAGAAGCTTAGTCTCTCCAATAGATCTACCAGTGAGTTACTTAGTACATTAACCAAGCTGCTAAGAAGTTAACAGAGAAAAGTAAGGGAAGGAAGACTAAGCAGTTTTAGCTAAGCAATCAAGTATGGTTACATCTAAGCAAAGCAAGATTTCCTAACTAGAGGAATAATAAACTATTCGCCTAAGTTGAAGGACCATTAAGGATACTTTAGAAGGTAAACGACAATGCGTGCCAATTCAAGCTACCAAAAGACTAGGGAGTGTATAATGTGTTTAACATTACCAATCTCAAACCTTGCCAAATTGAAGAAGAATTGAATAGGACTAGTTGAATTTGATCCCAAATCCTATTAAGCCTAGTAAGGATGCTAGGAATTACACTAGCAGACCTCTAACTCAAGCTTGAGCTTTTAAGGGCTTGAGAGTATAGCTAAGCGAATTCTCTTGTTCTGACCTATGCTTAATGAGTCCAGGTTGCTTCAATCTACTGACTTACTACCTTGTTTAGCCAAACCTTCCCTTCTTATTGATTGTCTCCAACAACTTACTTAAGGAGTACTCAACCAACAGCTCGACTCAATCAATCACCTGCTCAATCAACTTGAATATTAGCTATCCAGAGCATGTTTAAGCTAAATTCATCTTCGAAGAGTCTTTAACATAGCTCAGCAATAACCTAATTAGCCATACATTTTTGTTTGCTCAGCTAAAAGTGTTGCCAATGACCATAACTACGTATCTAACCACCATGTGATGTAATCTATCATATAGACTAGACACTTACTTGAATTTTCATTTATACCCTTTTACATTCCTTGTACCTTACTTATTTATGACATTACCCTTTTAGTCTTTTCTATTTTTGGTAGTTTTCCCTATTTTTTTGGCTACAAATACCCTTTTGTACATTATAGCCGCAACAATCTTCAACATTACTATAGAATATTCTAAGTTTCTCTTACTTGCTTGTAAACATTCCCTTTGTTTGCTTACTTACTCATATTACTCTTATCCTAACCCTTAAGTAGGGCTAGATAGAGAGTACCCTTATTGGAATAACTTGTATATCATATTAAGTTGTTTCGTTAGTCTTCAATAGTTTCTTAGTGATCGTGGATTTTACTTATTTACTTCCCTTTTCATACATTCATATTTCCATTTCAAGCTTTCAATAAGCTTGGACCCATCTTCAGTACAGCTGATCTCATCCCTCTCAATGTAGCCATATCAGAACTAATGTTGGAAATAGAGATCATTAGTTCCTAAATCAACCATCAATGCAAATCCTAGATTTTGTGTTTTTTCTTGATTTCCATGGTCAATTTGATAATTGAAATGAATGAATCTAGCCTTGTTTTTGGATTCAATGCAAAGGTCATATGTATGGGGGTCATGTATAAAACGTATGCAAAATCATGGTGAAGTGTAGGGTGAGAGCAAGATTTGCATGACAAAACAAGAGAAAGATAGGGAAAGATGATGACGTAGTGCTACATCATCCATGCGAACAATTAAAATATTGCCATGTTAATTCAAAAGATATGTAGCCTAAAAGACACTTGACATGTTTTTGGTTGTAGGTGACAAATAAAAGGAACAAAATGCCTTGTAGGATTTAAACCTCTAACTTTTATTGTACATGTCCAAGCATTTTACCAATTAGGCTATTACTCCATGCCTTGTTATTTTGTGCTAGGGACTAAAAATGACCTATACCAAATTTACATTACTTGTTCTAAGTGTAATCCAACCCAAAATATCCAACCCTTATTATCATTCTAATATATTTTAATATCCTGAGAGTTATATGGAAATAGATCATCTCCATTTAGTTTCTTCAATTTCCCTCAATTTTTCCCCTTAAGATACTACCAAGTGTAATCAATGATTAAGATTATATAGAATATGATGTTGTCATGATGACATTATATGATATTTCAAAAATTTATACAATCTCAACCATTGATTTGTAAATTTAAGGAAATCGAGAGGATTCAATTTGAGTTTTATTTTTCACTTTATTCATTTTCATAAATTTTCTAATTTTCAAATTTTTTTTAATTTTTCAATCTTTTTGTACATTTGTACTTCTCTTGAAACTTCTAACTTTTAGATTTTTCAATTTTTTGTGTTTTCTAATTTTTTCCACTAAATCTTTTATCTCATTTTTCCTATATTTTCTTCCTTTTTATTTTTTTTTCGTATTTTTATAAAATTTCCTAATTTTTATTTTATTTTTTCAATATTCCAATAGTAAACTCTCTAAGCCATCTTATGAGACCTCTATCTTTCATTAACTATTGAAGACTTGGAATGGCAACACATTTGTAATAAGAATGTAATTCGAAAAATATGATTTGGAAAGTGGTCATAAGTAGCATGGGTTATTAGTATTATCACATAAAGTGAACGAAATTGTTTGTAATTAGTAGATTTACGGTTTCAAAAATTATTCTCAAAATCAAATGAATTTTTAATATGGGGTAGAAAAAAATTAAAAGAAGCACCCTTGTAAGGTTATTTTGTAAAATAAAGTAGATGAAATATTGAATTTAATAAAAACATAATTTTATTCGATAGTGTTGGTTACGTATAAGATATCAAGAGGGGGGGGGTGGGGAAGGGTGAATTGATATATCTAAATTTTTGAAAACTTTTTTGTTAAACAAAAATGAAATTATCCCTCTCAACAACTTATAATGGTGAACAGTGATATTTAAAAATTTAATACACAATAATAAAATTACAAAGTAAAAGAGTAAGGAAGGAGAAAATTTGGCAAAGATTTTATAGAGCTTTGGTCTGTTGCCTACTGCTCTTTTCCAGCTCCACTATTGGAGACCAAGTCTGCTTCATTAGTGCCGTTCTACTTGATCCACTAAATCAAATCACAAACAAATTACAATTATTTGTTACAATGACTTTATAGCTCTTTACTCTACCTATCTAGTCTATCTTCAATCTAGGCTAATATAGATCTATAGAGTGCAAACAATTTTTTCTTTATAATACAGTATAGAGATTACAAGTGAGAACAAAAGTATAAGTCTCAACTAATTTGCACTTAAAAGAAATAACACTTGTTGTAGAATTTTGATTTGACGCAGCTTTTTGAAGAAGTATCTAAAGAACTTTCTAAAGCTTTTCAAAAGTAAAAACTGATCAAAATTTTTTTTTTTTTTGCAACGATAGTATTTCTTCAAGGTTATATGTCTACGTTTTGAATCTATTCTCCTTTTATATTCACTTCCATAATTATCTAATTGTTAGTTATTCTAGATAATTCCTTAGATATTTTTATGAGAAAATCTCGATCATTTGAAAATTCAAAGCTAATTCTTATTATCATGTTTTGATCAATTTGTAATTGCTAGATAAGCTTTGATTTAAATTTAAAAAAAAAATCTGCTTTAGTTAGCTACTTACGGATAAGTCTTCTATTCAAATTTGTGTTCCTACGAGAATTGATTCAACCTTATCCTTATCCAATCTAGTTTATATCTTGATTTTCCCAAATATATTTTCTCTTAAAAATAATTCCCATGTATCTTAACTCTTTCTTTAATGAAACGAGATTAATTTAATGAAACGAGATTAAGTGTATTTTCCTAATATACCTAATTTAGTGGAGTTAGTTCTTGATTAATTTAGATTTGATTTAAATTAATATTCTACGTAATTTTTCCGAACCAACCTTCTAAAGAGTATTTGCCTTCTTTTCTTAGAAGTCTTTGAACAAGCTTCTAAAGTACTGTACCAATTCTTCTTGTAAGTGCTTCTGTAATACTTTCTAAAGACTCTCCAAAATATAGAATATTTTCAAACAATTTGAAACTTTTGAATAAGCTTATGAATGAAACTTAATTTTGTGAAAATTAAACTTTTTGAAAATCCTTATATAAGCTTGCACTCTTAAAGATTCATTAGCTTTTAACTATTTTTGTTATCATTAAAATGTATAAGAGATATCAAACATTCTCCCCCTTTTTGATGATAACAAAAATGTTATTATAAAACCAAATAGCGAAAAAAAATTTATATTTACAATCACGTATTCATGCATCATACAGTGTTTATCCAATGTAATGTAAAATGAGTGCAACTAGTTGTGGTTTTTCTCTACCCCTTTTCTGTTAACATTCTAAATAAACTCCCCCTTAATCTTTATAAAATGTGTAAGTTTGAATAAACAAAATCTTGAGTGTAGAAATAACAAAACATAAGAGATCAAACTGCATTGATTAAGGAAGTAACATTACTAAGTTTAGAAACATAAATAACAAGTCTACAGATGGACAAAAACAAATAAAACAAGATAAGATTTTTGCTAGTACAAGAGGTTGAAAAACATAAAAGCAGTTATTTTTTGGATCTTTCTTTTTTCTTCCTAGCACATAACTTGAATCTGCCAGAGTACGAAGGAAGAACTTTGTTAGAAGTTGAAGTGGTTTCAGAAGCTATTACGACAGATGAAGTAGGTTCTTTGTCTTTATTGGATTGTGGTGTAGTCTGGATTAGAGTAAGTAGAGAAGCATCTTTGGTGGAGGCCACATACAGAATTTCAGTGTAACCTTTAAGGGTATTTGTTCTTTAGGGTTAAGAACCAGAGTGGAAGCTTAAGGTGTTTTTTCGGGGATTGAGGTGAAATGACTAGAGTCTTTTCTGAAGTTAGAACAGGATTGAGAACGTTCTGATCAATTGGTTAAGAGGAAGGATTAGGTCCTAATAGTGTGATAGGGGTATCTGAAACAGGAACAGATGGTTCTTTGGTGGGAAAATGAGGCTCTTGGTGCTATGCAAGGCTTTAAGATCAAAAGAATTATATGCTTGGTCAGAAGGATTGGTTTCTAAAACAAACTCCTTAATCCAAGCCTTGAATAAGTCTCTCATGCCAATCATTTGATCTTTGATAGCCTTTTTTACAACAGTTTTGATTCCTTCAAAGAGTTGTTCCACAAAAACTGAGCTCTCTCCTTATTTATATTGAACTGGCTAACTCTTAGAACTATTTGAATCTCCTTCTAAAACCACCCGAATAGGTTCTCTAAACTCAATGCCTCTTGACCTTTTATTTAGTTTTCCTTTCTTCTTTGGTTCCTTCTCAGCTAGCTCCTTTCCTCTCTTCCTTTTCTTTCGAACCCCTTTTTCCTCAATGATAATGACCTTGCTTTTTAGATTTGAAGGATGAACAAATATTCCCCTATTATGTAAATGCCATAGTTTGTCATTCTCATAAATTCTTATCATCTTAAAGATTCTCTCACTAAGCTTGATAAGAGAAAAAGGGAAATTTGTCTCTCTTAGAAATTTTAGCTTTTTGAAACTAAAAAGTGCCATTAACAAATTTCCATATGGCCTCACATCTACATGCTGTCATATGTATCGCATCATTAACTTTACAACATCTACTTGTTTCTTGCCTAACATTGCAATATCACTAATGCATCTTCCCTAGTTACTGAGGTTGCATTACCTTTCCTTAGTAGTACAAAAGGGCTGACAAACTTGTGAAGAATTCTTATTAACAACTCAAATTGTACTAAAAATATCTCTTCTTGTCCCCAAATCGATTCCATCATTCAATTCAGTAAATATCTGTTCTTTTCTCAATTGTCTTATGCTCTCATCATCATTGAATTATTTAATACCAAAGCATTTCAGAATGTCCTTCTAAGTGATTTCTATTCTCTATCCTAGCACAGTTGATTTCCATACTTCTTGATGTTTACTATCAAGTTTCCTATAAAACTCATCAATCAAATCTCCATATATTACTCTACATAAATCAGTTAGACCACTTAAACCCAATCTATCTAAATAATCTTTCCAATAAAAACCATTCTTCTCAAAGTATTCAAAGTCTAAATAAAACAATTCTTTGATTGAAGGACTTTTACCTTTAACTGTATACCTCTTCTTGGGTTTCTCCTTTAAAGGGGTAATTGTGATCTTACCTTTGGTTGATTTGTCCACTTTCTAGGAAGACTTTGATTTCTTCTTGATTGAGGTAGCTGTCTTATATTTTTGAATAGATTTTTTTGGTCTAGGAACAAGATCAAGTTCTAAAAGATCTCTTTTAGAGACTTCTTCAAATGGTTTTTTCAAGGGTTCAGATTCTTTTACATTAGCAACTTCTTCGGAGGAGCTAGATTCTTTATCATCCTGGATGACCCTCTAAGTAGCTTCCTGAAATTGTTTAGAATGTACTTTAAAGGCATTCTTCTAACTCACTTCTTCAACACCCTCTTCTAAAGGTTCATCTTGGAGTTCAAGGGTTAGGGTTCTTTTAAATGATCTTTGGTGTGGTTCGATTGGAACTGATTGTACATTTGTAGAGTTTGTAGTTTCAGTTTCTTGTTCATTAAGAGCAATAGGATTCTTGGAGTCATTTTATATTTTTGATTTGACTCCTTTAGCTACAATGTAGTTAGATTTTTTAGGTGCCATTAGAGTTATGATGAAAGAAAAATATGAGAGAGAGAGAAGAATGGGGAAGGTCTGATGAGAAGGAGGAAAAATAAGAGAAGAAATGAGACTTTTGAAGAACTTAAACTGCTAATTTCATTAGCAATTAGTCGAAAATTGTGGACCCACTATGAACATACTAATCACCCATTAAGGAAGATTTTGTGGACCCACTAAGAATATGCTAAAGCCTACAAAGTTTTCGTATCCAGTAGATTTCAAGGGAACTTACTTGTGAAAGAAAAACAAAATATCTACGTAAAATTAAATGAAAAACAAAATTAGCAAAAGGGATTACAAACATCTGGTTCATTATGAATGAACTTAAATCTCAATTTGTCCAGAGGTTAAGTAAAAATATCAGCAAATTGATATTCAGTTGAAACAAAATCAATACTCACATCATTCTTTGCAAAATCATTACGTATGAAATGATGGCTTATTTCTATGTGCTTTGATCTTGAATGATGAACATGATTTTTTGTTAAATTGATAGCACTCGTATTATCACATTTTATGGGAATATTTTTATAGCTTATTCCATAGTCATTTTATTATTGTTTTAGCCAAAGAATTTGTACACAACAATTTCTAATAGACACATATTCAACTTTTGCAGTTGAAAGAACAACTAAATTTTGTTTCTTGGAAGACCAAGAAACCAATTTATCCCCTAAGAATTGACATGTTCCTAAAGTACTCTTCATATCTATTTTGCAACCTGCATAATCAGCATCTGAATATCCTATAAGATCAAAATTTTTACTTTTAGGATACCAAATTCCCAATTTTGTAGTGCTTTTTATATATTTAAAAATATTTTTTTACTATAGTTAAGTGTGTTTCAGTTGGTGAATTCCGAAATCTAGTACACATACAAGTATTAAATAAGATATCAGGTCGTGAAGCAGTTAAATACAATAAGGATCCAATTAAGCTGTGATAGAGTTTTTCATTTACCTTTTTGCTATTACCAATGATGTCAAGCTTTGTTGAGGTACTCATAGGTATTGAAGAATCCTTGGCATTCTCAAAACCAAATTTCTTCAATATCTGTCTAGTGTATTTTTCTTAGTGAACAAAAATTCTATTCTTTGATTGTATGATTTGTAATCCCAAGAAGAAGTTTAATTCACCTATGAGTGACATCTTAAATTCTGCCTGCATCATACTTGAAAATTCATGACAATATATTTCATTGGTTGCACCAAAAACAATATCATCAACATAGATTTATACAACTAGCATATCTTCACCAAAATGTTTCATAAAAAGTGTGGTATCTACTTTTTCTCTTTGAAAGTCATTTTCAATCAAAAATTGACTTAATTTATCATACTAAGCATGTAGAGCCTGTTTAAGTCCATACAAAGCCTTTCTTAGTTTAAATACATGATCTAATTTGAAGGGATTTTCAAATCTAGGAGGTTGATCAACATATACTTTTTCTTTTATGAATCCATTCAGAAAAGCACTTTTTACATCCATCTGATACAGCTTAAAATTTTTTGAACAAGCAAAAGTAAGTAACAATCTGATAGCTTTCAATCTAGCAACAGGAGCATAGGTTTCCTCATATTCTATTCCTTCTTCCTATGAATAACCTTTAGCTACTAAACATGCTTTGTTTCTAACTATTTTTCCAGGCTCATCTAGTTTGTTCTTAAATATCCATTTAGTTCCAATGATTGACTTATTTTTAGGTCTTGGAACTAAATTCCAAACCTCATTTCTCTGAAATTGACTTAGTTCAACATGTATGGCCAAAATCCAGTTATTATCATTTAAGACTTCTTCTACTGAATGAGGTTCAATCTCAGAAATAAGAGCAAACTAATTTTCAAAATTCTATAAGCTTGATCTTGTTTTTATTCCAGATCTAACATTACTAATTATAAGCTTAGGAGGATGATTTCTTTTAAATTTTAAAGTTGATGGAGGAGTATGAAAGAGTTCAAAACCTTCTGACTTACCTTCTAAAGGTTTTTCAACAAACCTGGTATTAGCTTTTTAAGTATCTTCTAATGCAAATTTTGTTTCGATTCCATCAATCATCTTAGAAGCTTTTGAAGTACCTTCTAAAGGAGGTTTTATTTTTCCTTCTTCTAAATCAAGATGAACTGTTTTCTTTTTACTTGAAGCAATTGGTATTTCATCGTCCGATTCTTCATGGATTGTTTCCTTAATAAATTTAACATTTATTAACTCTTCCATGACCTTTGTTTCATTGTTGTATACTCAGTATGCTTTATAGTTCAGAGTGTAGCCCAGAAATATGGCTTCATCTGCTTTCTCTTTAAATTGTTCCAAGACTTTTCCTATTTTCTTAACAAAACACTTACAACCAAATGTGTGAAAATATAAAACCATAGGTTTCATTCCTTTGTAAATCTCATAAGCAGTTTTATTTATCAAGGGTCTTATATATACACGATTAATGATATAACTGGTTATTAAAGCTGCTTCAACCCAAAAGTGATAAGCTATATTGCTTTCATTAAGAAGAGTTCTCGTCATTTCTTGGATAGTCATATTTTTGCATTTAACTACTCTATTTTGTTATAGAGTACAAGGTGCAAAAAAGTTAAGGATGATCCCTTTGTCTTCACAAAATGAAATGAAATCAGAATTTTCAAATTCCTTGCTGGGATTAGTTTGTAATCTAATGATGGAGAGGCCTTTTTCATTTTCAACTCTTTTTGAAAATATTTCAAAACTTTTAAAAGCATCACTTTTATGACACAAAAATAAGATTCAAGCAAATTTAGAGAAATCATCTACTATGATAAGACCACATTTATTTCTTCCTAAACTTAATGTGCGAGTGGGGCTAAAGAGATCTAAATGCAATAATTCCAAAGGTATTTGAGTAGAAATAACCTGTTTACTCTTAGCAGATGACGAATTCATTTTATTCTTTAAGCAAGCAGTACAACAAATATTTTCATGAGCATGTACCTTAGGTAAACCTAAGACTAAATTCATTTTAAACAAATTTTCCAATTGATGAAAATTCACATGTCTTAATCTTTTGTGCTAGAGCATAGCATTATCATTTAAAAAAATAAAGCAGCTTTCAAATGATACTTCAGATGGGTTAATTAGATAAACATTCTTTTTCCTAAAACCTTCAAACAGCTTTAAACCATCTTGATTAAACCCAACACATTTATTATGTTAAAAAACTATTATGAAATACCCTCTGTTCGACCTTCTATTGTACCCTTTGACAGGATATTCATTGTTGTTTTGAGAAAACCCTCTATTGTTCTTTTTGATGGGTTCGAACGTTTTTTTGTTTTTCTTACTTTTAATCATTTCTTGCTTTTCATCTTTTGATTTAACAAAAACTAGTTCTTTCTTTGTCTTAGATGTTTACTAAATTCAAAACCTAGTCTAGATTTTGAATTATCTATCCTTTGGCTAGAAATCAACATTTATAGTTTTTTGTCACTTTCATCAAACTTGTGAAAGGTATTCTTAATTGACTTAAATAGATCTTCCACACAGTTTTTCAAATTCTTAATTTCTTGTTTTAAATTTAGATTTTCATTAACTAAAGCTTCACATGCAATATGCAAACCTTTGAAGTCATTTTTCTAAAAATCATTTTCATCTACTAGTAATTTATTAGCTTGACTAAGTGCATGTTTCTTAGATTTCAAAGTTTTGACCTCAAATTCAAGCTTAGATATTTTGTCACTTGACTTGGAAAGGGCTTTGAGTTTGTTAATTTCAGCACATATATCGTTAGGTACATCTAGATTAGAATTAGAATCAGTTTCAGAATCTACCTTAGAAAGTGCCATAAGACATAAATTAGCTTCATTGCATTCTTCCGAGCATTTTGATTTAGTTTCTGAATCCTTCAAATCGCTCCATGTCACCATTAGAGATTTAGGTTTCTTCTTGAATTTCTCCATTTGCTTGATCAACAAAGGATATTCGTATTTGATTTGCCCAGGTTTCTTGCATTCATAGCAAATAATCTCCTTTTCTTACCTTCTTTTCAGCTTTTTCTTTGATTAACTTTCCTACATCAATAAACCGATTCTTATTAGTAGTAAACCTTTTAGTAAATGTTCTCTTACCCTTTTTCTTGAGCCATTTATTGAGCTTTCTAGCTAGCATTGTCATGTTCTCATCTTCTTCTTCAGATGAATCTTCTCCTTCTGAATCAGTATCTGTTTCTTTAGCTTTGAAAGCTATGATCCTCTTCCCCGTATCTTTTGAAGTGCCTTTTGACTTGAGAAAATCAATTTCATATGCCATGAACTTGCTACATAATTGACTTAATATTAATGTCTTCAAATCACAAGCTTCCTCTATGACTGTTTTCTTTACATTCCAAATTTGGGGAAGAATCCTTAGCATCTTGCAAGCCATAGCAGGGAGAATTTGAAATGTTTCATATTGTTGAACCTATGAGTTGATTCTTATGTTTTTGATGGTTTCCATGTGTTTGTAAGTTTGCACTAAAGTGTCCTAAATATCTTTAGCTGTTTTACAAGAAGCAATTAGATAAAATTCAGAATGTGTAATAGTACTCAACAAAAGATTTTTAGCCCTTGAATTTTTTTTGGCTTTGGTGATATCATCTCTCAAAGTGATGATGGTTGGAACTTTGAGATCTCCTACATAAATAATTTGCCAAGCCTGATAATCAATTGCCTTCACATAAGTTTCCATCCTAAATTTTCAATAAGGAAAATTAGTTCTATAAAAAAATGGTGCCTTGCTAAGCTGAAGTATTAAATTACCTCTTGATTCACCTATGATCTTGAACTCTAGAAAATATTACAGTAAGGCTTTGATACCAATTGTTAGTCTCATATAATATATCAAGAGGGAGGGTGAATTGATATCTTTAAATTTTTGAAAACATTTTCGTTAAACAAAAATGAAATTACTCCTCTTAACAACTTATAATGGTGAGTAGTGATATTTAACAATTTAACACACGATAATAAAATTGCAAAGTAAAAGAGTAAGGAAGGAGAAAATTAGGCAAAGATTTTATAGAGCTTCGACCTTCTGCCTATTACTCTCTTCTAGCTCCACTGCTGGGGACCCGGTCTACTTCATTGGTGCCATTCCACTTAATCCACTAAATCAAATCATAAATAAATTACAAGCATTCATCACAATAACTTTACAACACTCCACTATACCTATCTAGCCTTTCTTCAATCTAGGCTAATACAGATCTATAGAGTACAAATTATCTTTTCTCTATAATACAGTATAAAGATTACAAGTGAGAACAAATGTACAAGTCTCAAATAATTTTGTACTTGAAAGAAATAACACTTGTTGTAGAATTTTGATTTGGTGCAACTCTTTAAAGAAGTATTTAAATAACTTTCTGAAGCTCTTCAGAAGGTAAAAATGGATCGATTTTTTTTTGTGTGACAATAGTATTTCTTCAGAGTTGTATGTCAACATTTTGAATCTTTTTTCTTTTTATATTGACTTTTTCCAATGGCTAAAAATATGAAGATTTTCTTCACTTCCATAATTATCCAACCATTAGTAATTTTAGATAATTCCTTAGACATTTTTATGAGAAGATCTAAGTCAATTGAAAATTTAAAGTAAATTCTCCTTATCATGTTTAGAGCAATCTATAATTGCCAAATAAGCTTTGATTTAAATTTTAAAAAAAAATTCTAGTTTAGTTAGCTACTTATGGATAAGCTTTATATTCAAAATTTGAGATCCTACAAAAACCGATTAAACCTTATACTTATCCAATCTAGTGCATATCTTGATTTTTCCAAATATGTTTCCGCTTAAAAATAATCTACATGGATCTTAACTCCATCTTAAGTGAAATGGGATTAAGTGTATTTTCCTAATACACCCAATCTAGTGGAGCTAGGTCTTAATTAATTTGAATCTGATTTAAATTAATATTTCACGTAATTTTTCTGAACCAACCTTCTGAAGTGTATTAGCCTTCTTTTCTTAAAAGTTACTGAACAAGCTTCTGAAGTGCTATACCAATTCTTTTTATAAGAGTTTCTCTAATTCTTTCTGAAGACTTTCTAGAATAAGCTATTTTCAAACAATTTGAAGCTTCTAAATAAGCTTCTGAATGCAACTTAATTTTGCAAAAATTAAACTTTCCAAAAATCCTTCTATAAGCATGCACTCTTAAAGATTCATTAGCTTTTAACCTTTTTTGTTATCATTAAAACGTATGAGAGATATCTAATAGGTAGCACATATTTTTATCATAAACCTGAAATGCAAAGCGAGATCTTAAAAATAAAATTTCTCGACCTATAAAAATAATAATTTGGAGCAAATTGGGATTAAAATAGTTAATATAAGTATCATATGTATAAGTGTATACCCAAAACTCAAAAATAGTAATATATTATGTACGGATATAGCTAAATTGGTATACAATAAAGTAAAGTAAATAAAAAAAAATATTAGGGGATAGTTAGGGATTCACTTTAATTAAGTGGTGTAGGAATCTCCTGTAAAAGGTTGGGGTAACACTTTTATAAGTAGTTAAGACATCCAATTAAGGATTTATGGGGAACACTTTTATAAGTAGTTAGGACATCCAATTTCACAAGAAGAGGGGAAAAGTAACAATTGCTACTCTTAAAAAATTATCCACCAATAAGAGACATCCTATAAATTCAAAGGGCGGTCTATAGTTACAAGTTTAGTCAATTTTGTAGCTCTAGCAAATTTAGAGTGGTAGAAGAAAGAGCTAGAGTAAATTTTAGAGAAATTAGAAGAAAATAAGATCAATTAGGGGATTTTCGGGGTTCATAAGGCCAAGTGCCATGTGGGAGTGAACCAAGACTACCTAGTAGCAATGTAGCGCCTAAGCTAGACAACAAACCCATCTCTCTTGATGGTGGCTAGAAGTTCAAGTGTCAGTGAGTTTTTCTTTGCTTACGATTTTCAACTAAGTTCTAAAAATAGCAAATGCTTTCTAAAAATTATGAAACTTCATTTTTTAAGTATTTTTGCATGTAGAATCAAAATATCAAACCAAGTTTTTAAGATTAAAAGTAGAAATATGGGCTCCATAAGAAATTGGGCTTAAAAATGAAATTTGCAATAAATTTAAAAAATGGTAAATGATGTAGTTTCTACTCTAATTTTTGTATGCAAGTTCTTAAAAGGGTCTATTTTAATGTTATGTAATGATTTTTGAAAAACTATGAAGTTTGATTTTGAATGATTTCGGTTTAACATGGAGTAATGTGCTGGAAATGCACTAAAATAGTTGTTTTCTAAAATAATTTGATGTACATGTGTTATAACAATGTAGTAAATAAGTTTTGAGATACTCAACTATTTTGGTAGAGTGTGGAAATAGGAGATTAGGTGCTAAAGTCTGGTGATTTGATGACTTAAGAAGTGTTTTGTGTAAGCTAGAGTATAAGTCAAAATGAGGATTAGAACGTTGAGTAGGTGAAAATATGAAATAACTTGATGTTTAGAACTTAGGTTAGAATTGATGTAGAGGGATAGTTGATTCTGGAAACATATTTGTATTTTCAAAATAAATTTCTTATAACTCCTATATGAGTTTAGCCAAATAGTAAATTTGGGTCATATACTAATAGTATTATAGCAAGTGGATGTTTCACTACTGTTTTATTGTAATATCTCACTTGAGGATTGAAATGGTGTAATAAATATATAAAATATAATAGTACATGGGTAATAATCAAGATGGTCAGAAATTGTATTAGAAGGTATATTGGAAGAACTTCATATACAAAAGGTAAGTCAGAAGCTGAGTTAGAAAGTATCCTAGACCAAGTGTAAGTAAGTTAGTAATGTTGCTTACACTTGACCTATGTTGACTCAAGTGTCAAGCGTGTTTTATTTAGGAGAAGTGAGCTTATGAAGAGCTTCAAATGTAAGAGTAAGCCTTAGGAATTTGCTAAGTGGCCTAAGTAAGTGGATTTCTTGTGTATTAGAGTAGATTTTATCTACTCATAACTTATCTAATTATGATGAATATAATTAATCTTATGTGTGAGCGTGACATGTTTGACAAACTGTTGAAATGATTCTTGATCTTCTGAATATGTCTGACGTTGGTTGACTCATGTTTTGTGAATGCAATATATGTTGTTGTTAAGTTATTGATTGATCTTATGATGATTGGTTCTGTACTAACTTGATAAAGGAATTAGGTACTAATGCTACCTCATAAAGTGTTAACTTAAGTGAACCTGATATCGAAGTCTTTGAGATAAAAGTGAAAAAGAGTAATGTCTTGGATAAAAAAGTAAATAAATAAGCTTACTTAGGTAGTTGTTGGGAATGTGATTGATGTAATCATGACAGAATTGCTTGTATGATATGGCTAGACTAAGGAGTATTACGTTTAAACTGATAAGTTGTTGTGTGACTATGATATAATATTGCTTATATTGAGTTTGTTAATCTACTCTCACTCATCTTATTTAGCTTGTAATAAGCTAAGGGGGTAAGTTATCTTAACCTCAAGTTAGAAAAGAAGTTAAATAAGACTTTAGAACGGCTAGAAGACCTAGTATACTTAATAATGATAGCTTTCCTCAAGGCAACTAGTTGCAAACTAATATTTAGAATTCTAAGAAGAGTGCTCTAGAAAGATCATCAAGTTATGTTGACAAGACCTCAACATGAGATTGTAAATGTGGTGTTTTGACTTTTTAATTAAATTATATCTTGTATAAGTCTATATAGTTGTGATACTTTGAGTATGTCTTACTAGTTTAAAGGTGGAAACATATCATTCATGCTAGAGGGTTCACTATACCAACTTTCTTGATTGTAACCATCTCATCCATACCTTGTATTCTAATTTATCATCTTATTCCCTATAATTGCTCTTGAAACGTATGGGTCATTTCCAAATTGAGGAGTTATACTCTTATATGGGTCCTAAAAGTAGTAGTCATTATCAATTTTCATCATATCTAGCTCATAAACTAAGGGATATAATTAAAATGGAGGTTTTAGAACTTTAGGTTCCGGCATTGGTACAGGCGGTTTGATCGGCCAAGTTCCTTGTTTACATATTTCTTCCTAACTTGAATTAACTATAATCAAGTTGACATGGTTTGCACAAATATCTTTTGCATAGACTAAAGTTGAGGTGATTGATGTCCATACCTCAAAATCTGGTAAGTTAGGTCGTTTACTACTAGAAGCTAGAAAAGCTATGTCTTTTATAGATACTTTCTGACCATTCTAAACTACATAAGTCTTAAGTCTATACACATACTCCATAAGGGTGATCTGCAATACCATACTTTTGTCTAACTCATCGATTAATCATTCCTAAGTAGAATTGAGTCCCCTTTTCCACCTTTCCAAAATTTCTTTAATGGACTTCTCTATTCTATAAAGTATGAGATCTTCACACAATACTCGTAGTCGAAGATGATAGTTGATTAAAGATTCTCCTTCTATTAGAGTAAAATTGTTCCAAAAGCTTAACGTAGTTGCATAGTCCATCTATGATACAAAAAAGCACATTTTAGTAGTAAAACTTATGTTTATTCTACCCCTAATCTATCTACTCTTGTTTATTTACTATATTTCTTTATTTTTATTGATTCCTTATATTTAAAACTTTGGCTCTAATACCAACAAAATCTACCACAACCCTAAAGACGGCTTAGTAGTAACAAACCATTATGTATAGATTAGAAGTCACTAGTCACATACTTGAAAAACTTTTCTAGTAACTTCTAATAAGTACATAAAGCTTCAATACTAGAATTTTATAGAGTATCACATACTTAATGGCATAAAACACAGTCTAAATATTATTATTTAAATATAAAATTATAAACTTAATTAAAATACTTCAAAAATCTTTCAAATAAAACATAATACATTTAACTTAACGTATATCATTTCTAAGTTCATAATTTAAATTCCTTGCTTACTCTCCTTAACTTTGCTCCTAAGCTTTTAAGCCTCACTATAGGTCTAGATCTTCTATGGTAGACCCAGTAGGATTCCTATGTCAAGTTAAAGCTATCAGGGTGTAAGCTACAACCAGCTTAATAAGATGTCAACTCATACCACCTTTCAAGTAAGTTAGTTAAATAAGCACATGCTACGCAACAAACAATCATATGTAGCAATATATGCAACCTTCCAGTATCCGGCATGCAGTCTAAGGTTTAAATTACTACCCCCTACCCCCTAGACCTTGGGTTGAGGATTTATAATACCACCAGTGTCTAGGCATTCAATTTAGCATAAAAGTCACTTAACATAACCTCCTTTGCTACCAAACAATAGCCATAGAATCTCAATTCTCAACTGAACCCAATGTTAGTAATGATCAAGAGATAATATCCTTTGATTGGTCCTAGGAGAACTAAATGGGCCCATTCTTCTTGACCTTTTGAGAGAACCAATCTCTTTGTTATCTAGGAGAATCAAATGAAATGTTTGCCTAGAATCCTCATAATCCCTAAGAAGATGGATCTTTCGATTAGCTAAAGGAACCAAAAGAAATGTTCACATAGACCTATTAATAAATCACAAGTGAAGGATCTCTTGATCAATCCTAAGAAGGCCTAAACAAAAATAAGAAACAATACCTTCCCTAACCATCAAATGACTAAGGACTAATTAAATCCCTGATCGGCCTCTTGATGTATGCAAACTCAAAACATAAGAATGGACATGGCCTTATCTAATGCATGACCATCCTCAAAGCCACTTAGTTTACAATAAACAAGGAAGGTTTTAGCTTTTCCATTCTATGTATGATAGCAGTGGCAAACAAAAGGACATTTATGCAATATACTATGCAGATTGCTTTGATATTTAAGTTTGGATATGCTTAACTTCCATTTGCTTTAGTAATCACCCAAAACATCACACAATCACGTGAACCACATCACATCACAATTCAAGTACATATAAGTAATAATCATGGTAGGTACTTACTTAACCATCTTTCTAATCGTCATAATAATGTTCTAGGAGTTCCAAATCAAAATTACCTATAAAGATGAAGATAATTTAGATGTATATTGAATTAATAAACTTTCTAATTAAGTTTTGGTTCGAGCCTTTTTTTTTTTTTATAAATCTTTCATTTCTTAAGTTGATTATGTTCAATCTTTCTTTCCCCATATCATGTTCAAATGATCCTTATATGTACATGAATGTTCTTGGTCCTTGTTCCATAGTTTTCCGATCCTTATATAAGGTCCAAATTGTTATTGTATTGATATGATAGGTACATTGTTGATAAGGTCCAAGTCAAGGAAACTTTATTTAGACATGATAGGTTAGTTACTTTTTAAGGCATGACTTTGTCCACTTGAGTAGAAGATTTGAGAAATTTCTTTCATAGTATGGAAAAGAATTAGAAAGACTTCCTTTAAATGAGGTCATGGAGCTTTTCTTCCAATTCTTAAGTTGAAGAAACTTCTTTTGAAAACTTTCTTTTCCCTAATGATTCTTGGAAACCATGATTGGGGATAATCTTGAAATGAAAATAACTTTTGATCTAAAAGACTTTTGAAAAAATGTTTCTAAAAGAACTTCAGGGTTTGAGAAAGTTATTAAAACAAAGCTTATGCTTAAATTTAGTAGAAAATCTTATCTTTTCGTAAAATATAGTAGTTTCTTTCCAAACTTCTTCTTATAGAAAACTCCTCTTGTTTGCTAAGGTTTTTGGTAAAAAGATGCTGAAAGAAAGTGTTCTTCTTCATAAGTTTGTTTTTGGCAAATAAATGGAAAAAAGTTTTCCTTTAAAGAAAATAGTTGAAAAGGATTTCTCTCATGATGTACAAGCTTTAATAGGTTATCAAAGCTTACGGAAGGTGAAGGGAAGTAAGAAGGATGGTTGGTGGGAATATTTGGTAAGGCTTATGAAACATATTTATGTTGGTTGGAATGGTAGTAAATGTAGTCCTAAAAGAGAATGGTGAGACTTATTTATAAAAACGAGTTGGCTTAGCTTATCTCATAAGCTTTATTGCTTTGTGGACTTAATCTTTTATTATATTAGAATAATTTGAAACAAGATGCATGTATCCCCTTTGTTTGCCACCACTTAATTTGTCCCATTCCATTTCCACATGTTTTTCTTTCTCATTTCCATTACATCGTATCTACTAGATTTAGTACATTTTATGAGGAAATTTCCATATTGGCTTAAGAGTCTTATTTTCTAGAAGTGATCAGTTAAGGCATGAAGTAATAAAGCAATTTCATCATTAATGACCTCATTGTTTCTACAAAAGAAGTTGCTTGTCCATCTTTGCTTCTTCTTCTTTGTCTTATTCTTGCATTATTTTTCACATATGTTGATGTACACATGGAGTTGGCACCACATGTGGATAAGTTTGGAGTGTATGATTTTTTTCTACATGTTGATGTAAAGAAGATTTGGTCATAGCTTATATCATTGGTCAATTACTTGTTCAAATTTTCTTTTTCCTTCTTAAGTCTTGAATTCTCATTTTATATGTATTGATGAGTACATGTAGTTAGCACAATTATAGCTTTGTTAGGGTCTTTGCTTTGTTTTGTGTGTTGGTTTTAGAAATTCACTTAGTTAGTTTGTTAGTTTTCTTTAAAGTCTTTTGATTTAACTAACATTCTTGTGTTGACTTCATTTGACCACTATTTCACTTTTGACTATTCAATTTTAAAGAATATGGATAGTTTCTATCATTATTTATAAATGTCTTATCAAGTCTTAGGTATATCTCTCAAATCTCTTATAGTGATTTTAGCCTATTTTGAGCATATATCTAAATATTTCCTTGCGATTACAAGTATGTAATAGCATTCTTCATATACACTTTTGGCACATGTGAGTAAGCTTAAAAGGGAATGGAAAATCTAAGACTCTTGTGTTTCTTTTGTTTAATCCTCTAATTGTCGTAAATCTTTTATGCAATGTTAAGTTTTTTGTCTTTATTATTGATCTAATCATGTCATGTCGATTGTAAGACCGGTAATTGCTCAATTCCTTTGTGTCTCTTATTGATCTAAGAGTTGTGTCAATCTTATTTAATAAAGAGAATGACTCAATCCAGCTGGATTTGATTTAAATCAAATAACACTAACATAACTCTTGGACTAACAAGAGATACAAAGGAATTGACTACTTACTAGTCAACTCTACGTACCCCTTGATCCATTAATGAGAAGATTAATGAAATGCCTACTAAGATAACCAAGCTAACCCATGTAATTTGATAATTAGCTATTGATCGACCTATTAAGGTCACCCATGATGTTCCTCAAGTTGAGCTTAGTGTTAGAGATAGGATGTATAAAGCTTGGCACAGATGCTGGAATTTCCATGCATGCCATGCTCAAGAAGGAAGAGTAGATAAGAGAGCTAGTTGAAGGATCAATTTAGAGGATGTTGATGAAGAGAAGGAAGATAAGGAGTTTTATGAAGTATATGAGAGAGGCTCAAGCACCCTAAGCTACTAATAGTGTTAAACTGTAGGTCCTAACCTTTAATGGTACAGGCAATGCCAACAAATACCTTGACTGTTATGAGAAAATTGAGCAGATCCTTGATTATCATTAGTATGACGATCATGATAAGGTTAGATTGGCTGCTTTAGAGTTCACTAGGTATGTTGCTATTTGGTGAAGAAATTTCCTCACCATATGTAGAAGAGAAGGCTACCTAAATGTTAGGACATGGCATGAAATGAAGGGAATCATATGTATTGGATTCATCCTGAAGTTATACTTACTAGACACTGTTTGCAAAATCACAAGCATTGAGGTAGGGAAGCCAAACTATTGATGAATATGTTTAGGAATTCAAATGTTGACAATTAGATGTGAAGTTGTCAAGTTGAGGGTTAGGGCTATTTTAAGATTCTTAATCGGCCTAAGGTGTGAGCTCAAGGATAATGTAGAAGTTCAATATTTTACTAGTTTTGATGAAGCCATTAAGATTTCTCAACATGCAGGAAAGGCAATGGAGGAATAGGCCAATTCAAGCTTAACATAGCTTACCTACCTTATCTACTCATCCCATGTAAGGAGGTTTTAAGGGACTAATGTAGAAATAAGTTGAATAGAGGAAAGGACATATAAGGAATTTCAAGAAAGGTCAAACCTCAAGAAGAAAAATAATAGAAATTAAATGCTTCAAGTGTTAGGGTTTTAGGCACATGGCTACTCAATGTTTGAACCACCAAATTATGGTGCTTAAAGGAGTGGCTCCAACCTTTGAAGTTGATAACATAAATAACGAAGTTGAGGATATAAGGAACGTTCAAGAATGTGTTGAGTAAACAAAGAGTAAAAGTATGGAGTATAAGATCCACATTGTGTATGGAGACTTCTTGAGCTTGATAGTTTGTCTAGTTATAAGTCTTGAACCATCCACCATGAATGAATAGAGGGAGAACCTATTGCATATCTTATGCAAGGTTAACAAATAGATTGTGCCTTAATTGGGGATTGTGGGAGTTGCACCAATGTAAGGGTCTGCTAGCTAAGTATAGCAGTTGAAATTGCTAACCTTCATAAACCCAGATTGTATGAGTTATACTGGTTGAATAAGAAGGGATATCTTCACGTTTCTTGCTAAGTATTACTATTGATCTCCACAGGAATTTACAATGATGAGAGTCTTTATGACATGCTGCATATACCAATTAGTTGACCTTTGCTATTTGATAGGAGAGCAATGCACCATAGGTTTAGAAATACCTACGCATTTAAGAAAGATGGGATGAAGATTACCTTAAACCTAATAACCCTAAGCCAAGAAGGTACCATGTAGATTGAACTCAACTTAGGTTTTGAGAAGGCCCTAATGATAAGCCAATCTAAATTGAAGGGGGTCATCGGGTTGAGCTTACTAACTTACCCATTATTTTAGAGACTTTTAGAGCTTAGAGAGCAAGTCGAGCTACCTAAGGTTGTTTGAAAGCCAAATAATGAGTTCAACGACTTATTTCTTAAGGAGTTACCTAAAGGTTTACCTTACTTTAAAGGATTAAGCATTGCATTGACCTATAACTTGAAGTTGCCTAACCTAATAAGTTAGTTATAGGCTAAACCCTAAGCAAGCTACAAAACTATAAAGGCAAGTATATGAGCTCGTTAAGAAAGTCTAAGTCCATGTGTAGTGCTAACATTAGTGGTATTTAAAAAGGACTGATCTTAGAGAATGTATATGGATAGTCGAGCTATTAATAAAATTACCATCAAATACAAGTGCCTTATTCTATGACATGATGACATGTTAAATGAGTTGCATAAGGCAAAGATATTCTCCAAGATTGACCTCATGTTTAGTTATCGCTAGATTCGAAAGAGGCTTCATGATGAATGGAAGATGGCCTTCAAGATTAGATATAGCTTATATGAGTGACTAGTCATGCCATTCAACCTATCTAATGTGTTGAGTACCTTTATGAGGTAGATGAATCATACATTGTAGAATCAGATTGGGAAGTTTGTAGTTGTATACTTTGATGACATTCTGATCTATAATCCTAACCCGGCTAATCACCTAAACTATCTTTGAACTATATTTAAAGTCCTTTGAGTCGAGAGATTGTTAAAAAATATGAAGAAACACTATTTCTGTTAAGAAAAGATCATGTTTCTTGTTATGAGTGGAAGAGGCCTTTAAGTTAATGAGGAGGAAATTTGTGCTATTGTTGAGTAGCCCGACCTTGACCTACTATGTTGATGTGAGGAGCTTCTATGATTTGGCATCCTTCTATGGAAAGTTTATTCAAATCCTTTGCTCTATTGTAGCACCCTTCACTAAGCTAACAAAGAAGAATATAGAGTTTGGATGGGGAGAGAGAGAGGAAACTAGCTTTGCTAAGGTGATGAGGAAACTAACTTTTGCCTCTGTCTTAGTTCTCACAAATTTTGACAAAGTCTTCAAGCTAGAATGTGATGCTTTAGGGCTAAGCATAGGTACCATTCTCATGCAAGAAGGCCAACATATGGCATTCTACAGCTAGAAGTAAAGGAGAGCTACCTTGAACTACTTGGTGTACGAAAAGGAACTCTACACCCTTATCTTAGCTCTTAATGTTGGCAACACTACTTACTACCTTAAGAGTTTGTTATCTATATCAATCATGAGTCTTTAGGATACTTCTAAAGCTAACCTAAGCTCTCCAAATGTTAAGCAAAGTGGGTGGAATTCTTGGAAAGATTTTTCTTTTGTGATTGAGTATAAGCATAGCAAGGTTAATGTAATAGCCGATGCCTTATCCAAAAGAAATAAACTTCTTTCTGACCTTCAGACAAGATTGTTAGAGTTTAGTCACATTAAGGAGCAATATGCTGAAAACACTCATTTTAGTTTGATTTATACCTAGTTTTTGGAAGGATAGGTAATAGATGATTACTTTGTAGAGGATGGGATTCTATTTGAAGGTGGTATCATAGAGGAGGATTGTTTAATCACTTCCAGGAGAAGAGGACCTATGAATTGTTGTCGGCTATGTTCTTCTCACCTAGGATGCTAAGGGATGTATATAGTGTTGGTGGTGAATTTTAGGATGAGGAAATAGTCTTGCAAAAGAGAGTAAAATACTTGGTACTAGGGCTAATCTGGTGCGGCCACTCCAATGCCTAAGTTAGAATGGTAATTTATTATAATAAGTATGTAAATAAGAAGTGTCAAATAGCTCTTATAGAGTTTCTTTTTGGTATTTATAGACGGTTGTTGTGTCTAAGGTAGTCGTCAAGGTAACTGTTAAGACAGGTGAAGACCTCTTGACTTGACATCTCCCTTAATATGTAGGGATAGTAAATGGTTGTAAAATATAACCGTGTTTATGATAATTGGTCGCACCATAGATTTGAATTCAAACCAAGAGTGTTTCTTATATATGGCATAAGTTCCATGTATCTTCTAAGGATGGTGAATACCAAGAGAGTAGATTTACCTAGCACCTCGGCCGATGAAAGGACGAGTGTATGTTGAGCGAAAACTAACTATCAACATTTGCCTCCTAACTCCCATATTCAAATAGTCAACAAAGGGAGTTATATATATATATTGTAGCAGAGGCTAAATGGGGAGAATCTCTAGATTAAGGCCCGGTGACATAGGAACTAGGATGGATCACATCCCAGCCAAAAAGTTGCCATTTCAAAACTTCTACCTATTCGAAAACCAAAAAATTGTAGGTATGACATTTATCACCTAAGTCATCATTTTGTTGTTGGCTTAATAATTGTCACAAAGTTTTCAGTTGTTAGATTACTGTCACGAGATACGCATCTACAATCCATGTGACTATCATATCAGTGCATCAATACTGTCAAAAGCAGATTTGCAATTACGAGAACGGATCATCTATATATAAGGTACTGTTCATGCTCAAATTTACTCCTCTAGTTGCACCTAAAATTTTTGTTTATTTTCCAATCTTCAAAATCTCACTCTTCGACTTCTATTATTTCATTTCATACAACTGTTTAGGTATGGTTCGCAAAGTTGCTTGTCGACTTGTTTTATCCAATTCTGAGGCAATGGAAACTGAGGCCACTCTTCCCCTCCAAAATAGGAGTGAGGTGGTGTGTTCTTTGGGTGGTTCGGTCGATCGTATGGAGATAAGGTGGGATAAACTTGCTTGGATTAACAAGCTTCCAATAGATAATTATCTTAAGGATAAGGTAGGGAGGTCTCCTGATGGAAATGCCAGTTCCGTCGACAAAGTTCTCATCATAAAGTACAATCAGTACTGGAAAGAGATCTTCTTAGAACATGGAACTTAAGGAGGCCAAGAGACAGGAAGAGAGTATGCTTTCCATGGGAGTGCGAGTTCCATATATACTTGATATATTTGGATTTTAGGCTGCGCTTCCCTTTCTTGGCTTTTGTTCAGGGCTTCTTTAACTACTTTAAAGTCACACTAAGTATGTTCTCACCCAACACATATCGGCTTTTGATGGCTTCTAAGATAATATGTGAAGGTGTTAATGTTAGGGCTACGCCTCAGTTTATTATATTTTTCTTCACTATCCGTAAGTAGCCTGATGGGTGGTACATCGCTGCTGCAAGGCATGGATGTAAGTTCATGGACGAGTTAGAATCCAAGATTCACAAGTGGCATGATAAGTTCGTATTAATAGCGTCTTATGAGGACATGGAATTCTAGACCTAATGGATTGACCCGATACATACAAAGGATGTAGATTTAATGCCGAATGATGCTACAGCAATGAAGAAGATTTAGGAGAGAAGGAGAAACAAAATGTTTTTCTAAGACATCAAGAGAATTGTATGGCGTTATGAGAATGGAGAACTAATATTTTCTGAAAAGAAGGTATGCTGATGTGTTGCTATCGTGCCGAGTATAACCATAAGGAAAGCCATTCTCAAGACTTTGGGTGAGAATAGTGACCTTTGAGCCTTGCTTAACATGGAAAGTGTAAGTTCATATCTTTTCCTTATTTATATTAATTGATTTACTCATCTTGTAGATATGGGTACTGGAGAGGTAGATCCTGTAAAGCTACTTGCTTAGGTTAAGGCTAAGAAGTCCAAGGCTGATAGGAGGGGGACTACCACTACAACTACTGTACGGCCTGTTATTACAAAGAGACTAGCAAAGGAGGCTATAGCAAAGCATATAGCTGCACTGATCTCTCTTCTTGCTGAGAGAATGAGACTATATAGCCGACCAAGGTTCATTTTAAGGAGCCTTTGGTCATGATTATTCAAACTTCTGTTAAGTTGAGGAATAGTGATCATCAAGAGACATACCTTGATGAGCAGGATGAAAATGCCATTATTGCGAAAGGTTCATCATAAGTGATTACGATGGCTCCAAGTAGTGAAAAAAGACCAAGGAAGGAACTTACCGACCAACCACCTATCAAGAAGTCCAAAGGCCTAGATGAAAGGGCGAAGGAGGCAATACATTCTAAATCTCTCAGCATCACTAGCATCGAATTCTTGCCAAACAAAAAGGTCGGTAAGTACTTCATCCCTTGCTAGAGCCATCGGATTTTGGATACTGACTTAGCCTTGAGAAATAAGATGAAATCTTTGGCTTTAATGGAAGGGGTCATTCTTCCAAAAGATAAAGATATTGCTAAGAAGAATGTCAACAAGGTTGACGGTTGCAATAAGGTCCATGTTGCAGCCAAATTGTATGATGTGAGTATCCATAAACATTTTCTTTTTCTAACTCCTTTAGATAATTAACACTTTCTTTTTCCAAATAAGTAGCCACATCCTTATAGCTTTGGACGAGGCCAACAGAGAGGCAAAGAAGGTAATATCCTTTGCTATATCTATGTAATATCCTCTACTATAATTGAATTTGCTGTTGAAAGTTGAGGATGTGTACAATGCATTAAAGGCCCAAATTGCTGCGGCCGAGAAAGTGAAGATTAGGGCTAAGATGGAGGCGAGTAAGCTCAAGGAGGAATTTACTATCGAGAAATTAGCACAAGATCTCACCACTGATGAAATCTTTAGCCTGAAGGCCAAAATGGAACAGCAGTACAAAGAGTTTGAAAGCTTGAAGGAGGAACTATAGAAGAAAAAGGAAGAGTACTGGCGCTGAGGTTGAACTATTAGTACAATGAGCGATGATGAAGATAAACTTAGGGTCAAGATAAAGGAGTTGGAGACTAATAACTCAAACTTGTAGAGCCGTGTAACTGAGTTGGAGGAGATTGTGAGGAGGGGGCCATCAGTTGAAGAGGCTCTTGATATAGTCACTCCAAGTCAACAGTACGAGAAGCTTTTACACAAAGAGTTGTTGGAAGGAGTTCAAGCCGCAAAAGAAGAGGTCTTGAAGCTATATCCTGATTATGATCTCTTGTATCTCGACTTTGCTGACGTCGACGACAAAGTTAGTAGTGCCGATGAAGATGAAGGCGATGAGACAGGTGCCGAGAGTATCGATCAAAGTGATAATGAAGCTCAAGCCGAAGAAGTTGCCCACTCCAAGAATCCAGTTGCCGAGGAAGCCCTAGCCAAAGATTTAAGAATCACTTCTACTGAATCTGAGAATAGGTCGTAAGACTTGTTGTATTAGCATATTGCATTCTCCTATAATTAATTACTGGAATATAGTCAAGGCAATGCCAAGTGTATGTGACTTTCACGTAATTGAACTTTTACAATTTGTATGGTTTATGCATGTTGCTTCACGCTTTCATTCGTCGGCATGCTTTAATTCACTTCATTTGTTTCTTGGCATGTTTTAATTCACATGCCTTGCTATTTTTTGACTTGTTTCATTTCACAAGCCTATCATTTCTAGGCATGTTTTATTTCATACGCCACGTGTTTCTTGGCATATTTTATTTCACAGGCCATGTGTTTCTTGGCATGTTTTATTTCATACGCCATGTTTTATTTCACACGCCATATTTTTCTCGGTAAGTTTTATTTTACAGGTCTATTGTTTCTTGGCATGTTTTATTTCACATGCTCTTGTTTTATACTATTCGTTAACCGTTTGAGATGTAGACTAGCCACATTACTTGGCTGTATAGTTAATTTGTATAGTTCTTTTACCGCATTAAGCTAGAACTTAGATCAGCTCATTTGCCGTGTAGCCTATAATTCGTTTGTCTGGCAATTATAACTAAAACACAATGAGACTTCAAATATATAATTGTCGTAAATGTTTTATAAGCTTGTTGGCTATTTCTAAAAGAGTTACAGCATAAGCCATTTGACATTAATTGAAATAAAATTTCAAATTATCAATGCTCCAAGCTTAAGGGATGATGGATCCATCTAACCTTTCTAGTTGATAAGCCCCATCGCTAATGACCTCCTGGATCCTAACAGGATCTTCCCAATTTGTGTCAAGCTTTCCCTGACTTGCTCGCACATCTATTGCTTCCATCTTACAACAAACTAGATCTTTAAGTTGGAAAACCTTATGCTTAACTTTTTTATTGTAGTATCTTGTTACTATATGCTAGTATGCTATGACCCTGGCTTTTGCAACATCTTGAATTTCCTCAATAGTGTTTAGACTCGCTGTCAATCAGACTTGATTAAGCATTAGTCAAAATTATGTGTATGTAGATTAGGCAAGTCTAACTCAATCGGCAACACAACTTCAGTGCCCTATGCTAACTTGAATGGTGTCTCTCCCGTTGCAGTTCTATGAGTGGTTTTGTATCCCCATAGGACATTAGGCGGTTCATCGGCCCACGTTCCCCTAACTTGATCCACTTTTTGTTTCAAACTGTTCAGTATGATCTTGTTTATAGCTTCGACTTGTCCATTTGTTTGAGGGTACACTACAGACGTAAAGTTGAGCCAAATGCCATGCCTTTCGTAAAATGTTCAGAACCTATTGTTGTTAAACTGTGGGCTGTTATCTATAATTATCATGTAGGGTACTCCGAATCTCGATATGATGGCATTGAAGACGAAAGCTTCCAATTTTTGTTTCGTGATTTTTGCTACGGCCTCGGCTTTGGCCCATTTGGTAATGTAGTCCACAACGACAATGACGAATTGTCATTAAGCGGTAGACTTGGGAAAGGGTCCGAGGATATCTCGCCTCTACTAGGCAAAAGGCCAAGGGCTGCTTAAGCTACATAATTCACTTACGGGTGCTTTACTCTGTTACTTGTGCTTTTGGCATTGAGGACAGTACTAAAGAATGCCCTTCACATCTTCTTTCATAGTTGGCCAATAATAGCTAAGTCATAGTGCTTGAATATGCAGTGTTTGTGCTTTCACATGATTGCTGCATATGCCACCATGAAGTTTAGATAATACCCTCTAGGCATCCTTGGGGGAAAGGCATAGATATGCCTCACTTGTATAGCTGACCATCAATCAACATGTAGTTCGTAGCCTGGTAAGCCAATCTTCGTACCTCCTTGTTGTCGTCAAGGACAATACCATCTTTTAGATAATTCACCAAGGAATTCATCCATGATTCTTCTTTTGGGCAAGGAGCTAATTCACAGCTTTACGAGAGATTAGATAAGCTTTTATGGGGGAGAAACTTGATGAATAGTTTCTCGTTTAGCTCAGGGAATGCCATACTAGCCAACTTCGATAGCTTGTTAGCAACGATATTCGTATCTCTCAAAATTTTGTGAATAGAAAAAGATAAGAATTCTTCTACGAGCATTCGTACCACCAATAGGTACTTATTCATCTCTTCTTCTCTTGCTGCATAACTTTCGGTGACCTGATTTAACACCAGTTGGGAATTAGAGAACACTTCGAGTTTCTTAGCACCAATTCCTTTTGCTAATTTCAGTCCAGCGATTAGAGCTTCGTACTCTACTTTATTGTTGCTGACTAGGAATCTAAATTTTAAAGCGTAATGAACTTTGACATTATGGGGACCTTGAGGAACTAGGCCTGCCCCACTTCCTTCTCATGTTGAAGAACCATCGACATAGAGAAACCAGAAAGGTTTCTCGACAATCTCTATACAGTTTTTGTCTCTAGTGAATTCGGCTACAAAATCCGATAGTACTTAACCTTTAGTGTTGTTTAGGGTTTATATTATACACCATGGGCACTGCACTCTAAGGCATATTTCATCATCCTCCCCGAGGAACTGGGCCACTGTAATGCTTGTGGCAGTGGTTGATCGATGAGGATAATAATTTGGTAAGACTCAAAATATGGTTTCAACTTTCTTGCCAAGAGAACCATAACCAATACAAATTTTTCTATCTTTATGTACCAAAGCTCTAGCCCTTGCAAAACATGACTCACGTAATAAATGGGTCAATGCTCTTTGCCTTCAATTCAGACCAATACAGAGGACAGATACATATAAGTACAAATTTTCTCCTAGAATGGGTGTCAAGAGTATTGGGGGGTGACGTAAGAAATTCCTTGAGCTCGTTGTAAGCTCTTTCGTAATCTTTAGTCTAGTTGAATTCCTTTAGATTCTTCAAAATTTTAAAGAATTCTGTGCACCTATCCGTACTTCTCGACACAAATCTGTTGAGGGTGGCAATTCGCTTGGTGAGTTCCTACACCTCTTTGATCATACGAGGTGATTTCATATTCCTTGTGGCTTTAATCTTTCTCGGATTGGGCTCGATGCTGCATCATATGACCATATACTCAAGAAATTTCCCTGATGTTACGCTAAAGACGTACTACTGTGGGTTGAGTTTCATGCAATATCTTCGTAATGTGGTAAACGTTTCCTCCAGATTAGCGAGATGTTGATATTCTTTCATGCTCTTCACAATCATGTCATCTACATATACTTCAATATTCCTGTAGATCTGAGATTTGAACATCTTTGTTATTAATCTTTAGTATGTAGCACTAGTATTCTTCAGCCCAAAGGGCATTACTATATAATAGTATGTTCCAAAATTAGTAATGAAAGATGTGTAGACTTCATCTACCTTATCTATCCTGATTTGATTATAACCAGAGAAAGTGTCCATAAAAGAGAGCAACGCATGTCTTGTGGTTACATCTACCATCTGATTTATTTTTGGTAGTAGGAAACAATCGTTAAGACAAGCCTTATTAAGATCCGTGAAGTCTATACACATTTGCCACTTACTGTTAGACTTCTTAAATAGCACATAATTTGCAAGCCAAGTCGGATAAGGCTCTTCCCAGATGAATCCTGCCTTCAACAATTTTTAGACCTTTTCTTCTATTGTCGCTTGTCTCTCTAGTGCAAAATGTCTCTTTTTCTATTTGACCACCTTTACATCCGGGTCAATTTGGAGCTTGTGTATAGTAACGTCTCTCGAAATACCCAACATATTTGATGGTGACCATGTAAACACGTCAGCATTGGCTTGCAGGAAGTCAATCAAACTTTGCTGTACATCTGCCGACTTGAGTTTTCCTATCCTTGTTGTCTTTTCGGGATCATCTCCTAAAGGAATCTCCTCTGTATCATTCTCAGCATTTTCTATGCCAACTCACTTGCCTTCTAGGTAAGTCTTGACCTGAAACACTTCTTCTTGCCTCAAAGTCCTTATATGTAAGGAACATGCCAATTGCTAATCCCTTCTGCAAACACCAACCCTTGTGGGAGTGGAAAACTTGGCTCTTAGATGTGCAGTTGAAGGGACAATGCCGAATAAATGTAGGCATGGCCATCCCATTATCATGCTGTAAAGGGACCAACATTTGACGATGACAAAATCCACTTCGTCCTCTGCTACATAGTTGTCATCACTGATTTGTATCAGCAAAGAGATAACTTTGGCTACTTGGACGAGTTAATTATTGAAAGCATAGAGGTCATATTTGTAAGGCTGCAGTTGCACTTTGATCTTAAGCCTCATTTGATCGAAGGCATGCTGAAAAATGATATTGGCTAAACTTCCCATGTCAACAAGAATCTTCTTGACCTCAAAGTTGGCGACTCTCGCATTGATGACAAGTGCATCATCATACAACCTCTGTATGCCTTCAAAATCCTCTTCCTTGAAAGATATTGTATTATCAATTCTGACCTTCTTTCTGTGAATATTGCAAACATAATTCCTAGTATTAACCGAGTTCAAAGAACTCGATCAGCCTATACTAGGTTCGTTGACAATTGTATTAATTACTTTGTTGGGTGCTCTGTTGGGATTAACATCCCTTGCATCTTTCATGGCCATTACTAGCCAAGTGTTATCATCATGTTCCTCTCTTCTCCTCTAAGACGATCTTTCGATTCTTTAAGTATCATGTGCTGGAAATTTTCGTAGGTGCCCATGTTGTATTGCATCTTCAATTGCATTTTTGAGTTGAATTCACTCATCTGTATTATGACCCTTGTCATGGTGGAAGTCAGAATGCTTGTTCGAATTTCTTCTTAAAGGATTCCCGCTCATTCTTTTCGGCCATTGGAGGACACCTCTCTCTCCACGGACCTCTATTAAAATATTTGAGATTGGACGGTTAACAAGCATGTGGGATGAGAATTTTGGGATCCTTGGTCTTTTCCTCCTGGTGTCTGGATTGTTGTCGTTGTCCATGCCAAGTCTATCCTTAGCATTTTTCTATTTGTCTTTCTTTCCATCTCCTATACTTTGATTAGCCTCTCATCATGCCTTTATGTTGTTTTCCTGTCGAATGTATGAGGTGGCTTTAGCCTTAAACTCAGTGAAAGTTTTTGGATTATTCTTTGCAAGAGACTTGAAAAAGTCTCCATGAGTCTTGATACAATCGATTATGGCATTGAGGGCCACACTCATATCCAGTTTTAGGATTTGGACCATCTCAACCATAAATCTGTCCAAATAGTCTCTGATTGACTCATCGGATCTTTGTTTGATGGTGTTCAAGATTGAAGAATCCTTAACAAGAAGTTTGCTAGCAAGGAAGTGTTGAAGAAACACTTCTGCTAATTTATCGAAACATGAAATGGCATTTGGTTTTAAGTGTTTGAACCATGTGATGGTTGCATTCCTGAAGGTTGAAGGAAAGGCTTAATAGGCCATCGTATCGCTTAGACCTTGCAACTTAGACAGTGTTCGGCAATACTCTAAGTGGTCTTCAGGGTCCTTCCTTCCATCACATGTTTGAAATTGTGGTAATTTGATGTGCTGAGGTATGACTTCCAAAATCTCTTGGACAAAAAGACTTTTCTTAATTTGGAACTATTTGGTCACTGAAATGGATGTACTAACGTATGAGGGTCCTACATGATGTATGTGCTATGGTTGCTTGCCCTTATCAATCTTTTTGAAAGCAGGAGCTATGGGTCGCACTGGAACCTTAGCTTGCTTTTTTGGCAATTCAGGTGAATAAATGGAATCGTCGATATTATTGGCATCATCATCGCTATGCTCTTTTTCCTAACATGGGCAAAAACTTTGATGGTGAAGGTCAAGGATTTGTTCATATTTTTTGTTTAGCTCGAAATTTTCTTTTGCTAAATTGAGACAAAGTTACTTGAGTCGAGCCAATCGTTGTTCATTAGCATGCTGACTCCTTCTATCATGGTGTTAGGAGGAAGTACCAGTGCCTGCACTTCGTGTCATCTTAGTTTTAGCCATGTAATCATATTTAAAGAAAAACAGATGGCGCTAAATGCTAGTGGTGAATTTAGGGATAAGGAAATAGTCCTACAAAAGAGACTAAAATACATGGTACTAGGGCTAGTTCGGTGCGGCCACTCTGGTGCTAAAGTTGGAATGATAATTTATTATAATACGTATGTGAATAAGAAGTGTTAAAGAGCTCTTACAGAGTTTCTTTTTGGTATTTATAGATGGTTGTTGTATCTAAGGCAATTGTTGAGGTAATTGTTAAGACACATGGAGACTTCTTAACTTGACATCTCCCTTAATATGTAAGGATAGCAAGTGGTTGTAAAATATAACCGTGCTTATGATAATTGGTTGCACCATAGATTTGAATTCAAACTAGGAGTGTTTCTTGTATACAGCATAAGTGTAGTGTGTCTTCTAAAGATGGCGAATATCAAGAGAGTCAATTACCCAACGTCTTAGTCGACGAAAGGATGAGTATAAGTTGAGCGAAAACCAACTATAAACATATAGAGTCATAAAAAGGTGCACAACCTACAAAAGAGCACATAATAAAGCTAAACAAGGAAGGAACATGACTTTGTCTATCTTGACCTAACCTTAGGTTGAGTTGAATGTGGATGTTGTCCTTAGTTTACTAAGAATTACTTGAGGTAAGGACTCAATAATGGTTGTCATTGATAATTTAGCAAGATGGCACACTTCATGCCTTATATCAAGACTAACAATGATTTAACTGCCTCTTTTCTTTTCTTTTTTTTTTTTGGTAAGAGATCACCAAGCTACATGGAGTACCAAGGAGCAAAGTCTCAGATTAGGATCTCAAGTTCCTAAGTTACTTATGGAAAACCTTATGGTGCTAATAAGGAACTAAGTTGTTATTTAGCACATCTTACCATCTATAGATTGATGGCTGAATAGAGGTCGTCAATAGAACTTTAGGATCTCTACTCTAAGCTGCTGTATAGAGAAACTTGATTGACTAGGATACATGGTTACCTATAGTCAAATTAACCTACAACTGAGTTGTATGTTGTACCATAAGAAAGATACTACTCAAAGTTGTTTATGATTTCAACCATGAGCTACCTCTAAAGTAAGCACCCTTACCTAAGCCAAATGGAGATCCTGATGCTAAAGGTCATGCCTGAGTCTTATAATGGATCTACTAAGAGGTGATCAACCGACTTATCTAAGTTGTGGAGAAGCTTGAACTATAAGGTTAAGGAAGGAGAACAAGGTAATTTTAAGTAGGTGACCTTATATGGTTACATCTAAGCAAAGATAGGTTTCCAAGTAAAGGGAGGAGCATGCTATCTACTAAAGTTAAAGGACCATTTAGAATATTCTAAAAGATTAATGACAATGCTTATTAGTTAGAGTTACTCGAAAGTTTTGGAGTTTCTAATACCTTTAACAATGCCAACCAAAGACCACATATACTAGAGGAAGAAGCAATCTAGCATAACTCTTTGGATTTGCTCCTAAATCCTAACCAACCTAAAAGGGATGATGGGAATCACCTTCATAGATCCTTTACTCATTCTTGGGCCAAAGGGCTATAGAGCATGACATGTCAAATCCTCTTCCTCTACCTAAGTCCACAAGAATCTGAGTTACTTTGCCAACTTGACTTGCTACTTTGCTACTTAAGCTCCTACTTAACCTTTACTACTCTATTTTCATTACTTAAAATACCATACAGCTTAGCCATTTGGACTATTAGCTCATCTAAGCCGATTCAGAGTTATCCTCACTTAGAGTTAACCTGTTCGTGTAAGTGCTATCTAACCCCTATATCAATCAATTACTAAGTTGCTTAAGACAAAAGTCGATACGGAATAGCAACTGAACTAACTCCAATTTATCTAGTGGTCACCTCATCCAAGCTTGAGCGATAGGAATCAACCCCCTGGACTGATCATAAGAAGCTGAGCTTAAGGACTTGAAGGGCTCATATAGAAAATATTAACTCTAAGCCATAGCCAAGATGGGACTCCTATCCCGATCTAACCTCTAGCTAACCTATTTGTCAGATCCTCACATATGTCCAACATGCTCTTGCCTAGCTGCAAAGTCCTGACCTAGAAGGTATCCTAAGAAATGCTAGCTGAGCAAAGCTCTCCAACTAACCATTAGTGTATGTCTCCAATTTAACTAACTTCCTAACTAGACTAATTGACTCCTAACCTAATCCAGATCAAGTTAACCCCTGACTGTAACGCATTCCTGCTTCCGCTACATCGTATCATATCCCTGATGTCTAGCCACCAAGCGACACGTGTCTTTTAACACAATGTTCTAGAATGATCCTTTCTTTTCTACACTGAATATTCTTTGTCTCTTCTACCCCTTTTAGTATGTCTTATGTAACCTAGTGTAAAATACCCTATTATCTTTTCATACATGTAAGGCAACCCTAATGAACGGGTATATAAACCCCTATTTTCTTGTACATGATCATCATTCAGCTTTTAATACAAAATTATTCCCCTTGAGCAACCTTAGCATTCTCGTTATCATTCAACTCTTATCTATTCCCCTTAGTAAGGAGTAGTGGCGAGTGACCCTTCTATTCCCCTTATCATATCTAGCGAATTATTGGTCAAGTAGGATCGAGTGGTTTGTCATATCCATTTAGTAGCTACTTGAACTTTGCTAGCTACTTGAACTTTGCTAGCTTTTCTTTGTTTCTTTTTGGTTCACTTCGTTGTGGTGCCTCTCCATGTATTCGACCCCGGAGATGCATCATCTTCGCTGGTATTATAGTATGTTATAGTATGTTTCTGTGAGGGAATGTGTGAAGTTGCAGTGAAGTTTTGGCTCACCTTACTATTAGTGGCTGCTATGTTCCTTTTGTAGCTACTGCAATGTGCTTGTGTGTTTATAAGTGTAGTTTCACTAATACTTTGTTCTTACTCTATTTTTCATTGTGAAAACAGAGCAAGTTAGTCTCTATTCTATTTGAGTAACTCTGGATACTATGGTTGTTAATAATTTGTTAATCTATTTAGAAAGTATTATACTATGTCAGAATTGAGTTATTAAGGTGCCATTGGTAACCAGAGCAGTGGTGCTCAACCTGGTCTTGGTCATAATGGTAGTAACACCCCAGGGTTTGTTGATGACAAACTTAATAGACTTACAAACCTTGTTAAGAGTCTAGTTATCGCAATGCAAGTTAATAGGCAATAACCTAAGATGTACAGCAACAAAACCCCTAAGATGGTGCCCTTAAGAGACATTATGGTCGAGTCAATCAAACCAATCACCCAATTTGACCTCCTTGAGTTAGAGGAGCTACTAGATAAAGATTGGAGTTAGATGAGATTGCAAAGGATGATGAGTAGTTGGATGTTGAAGGGTTTGGTGAAGAAGAAGAAGAGTATTATTACCAAGCACAAGGATGAAGATGTCGAGTCCTTCGAGGGCTAGACAATGTCAAGGTTCAAATCTCGTCCTTTGGTAAAAGTGGAAATGTAGATGAATACTTAGAGTAGGAAGAGAAGGTTGAGAAAGTATTTAAATGTTATGGGTATGAGGATGTGGTCAGAGTCCAACTTGCTGCATTGGAGTTTATTGGACGTGCTACCATATGGTGGAAGAATCTGAATGTAGCTAATGCAAGAGATGGAAGACAAGGTGTTAGAACTTAAGATGAGATTAAAAGGTTGTTAAGAGGCAAATTTGTGACCAAGACTTATCTACAAGATACATTTGCAAAGTGACAAGAGCTACGTTAGGGAAGTGGATTTGTTAATGACTATGTGAGGGAGTTCCAGATGTTAATGATTCAAGCTAATGTAGAAGAGTTAAAGCCTCATATGGTATTGAGGTTCATTGCTGGGCTTAAGTATAAGATTCACAATATCATGGAAGTATAGAGGTTTTATAATTTAGAAGAGGCCAACAAGATAGCGTCAAGGGTCAAAAAGTTAAGGAGAAATGTTTCGAGCCAACTTAGGCTAACATTCTCCCGAGCCTTGATATTACATCGACTTATTCAAGTTGAACCTAGGAGACCATACCAAGTCGAGGAAAAAAATGAGTAACTTGACAATAACCGAGCAGGTCAGCATGGCCGAGCAAGATAGCCAGGTCATACCAAGGTTAGGCCACCCTCGAGAATGTATGAGAAAGGACAGAACTTAAGACGGAAGTTTAGGGAAGTGAAATGCTTTAAATGCTTAGGCTTTGGACACATGACTATTGAGTGTGAAAATCGATGTGTCATGGTGCTCCGAGGAGATGTAGTGGATAGCACTGATGAGAGTGAGCTTGAGGAGGAGAAGGATGTTTAAGAGGTAGAAGCTGAGGAGGAAGAGGAGACTTGTATCTATGCTGACCAAGGAGAAGTGATGACCCTAGTCTTAAGATGAGTCTTGAGTTCCTTACCGAACCTTAAAGAGGACCAGAGGGAGAATTTGTTCCATACCAAGTGTACCATCAATGGCCAATTATGCACAATCATAGTGGATGGAGGAAGTTGTACTAATGTGGTTGCATAATCATTTATGCAAAGATTAGGTCTACCGACCTCAAGGCATCTCCAACCTTATAAGTTGCATTGGCTTCATGATAAGGGTGCTTTGCATGTGACTGAATAAGTAACTGAACAAGTAACTATGCCGTTCAGTGTTGGAAATGTATATAGGGATGAAGTGGTGTGCGATGTCACTCCCATAGGAGCTTTACACATTCTGCTTGGATGTCCTTGGTTATTTGACTGATGTGTTACGCATGACAGGTATAAGGACACCTATGCCTTTATTAAGGATGGAAGGAGGATAGTGTTGTAACCCCTAACCCTTTCCTAAGTAAATGAAACCCATAATCAGCTCACTTGAGCTAGTAAGAAGAAAGCCGTGGTGATGAGCTGTAGAGAGCTCCAATCTGCTACGAAATCTGATGAACCGATGTTCCTATTGGTTAGGAGATTGATGGAGATGAGAGAGTTATAGAATGTTCCAGAAGAGATCCGAGGCTTGCTAAGTGAGTTTTCTAACTTGTTTCTGGAAGAACTACCTAAAGGATTACCACCAGTTTGAGGCATAGAGTACTGTATTGATCTATAGATAGGTGCTGCCTTAGTAAACCGACCTACATATAAGATGAACCCTAAGCAGGCTGTCGAGCTGAAAAGAAAAGTAAACAAACTCATTGAGCGAAGGTATGTGAAAGAGAGCATGAGCCCATATGCTATACCAACTCTACTTGTTCTCAAGAAGCATGTTTCATGGCATATGTACATTGATAACTAGGTAATGAACCAAATTACTATCAAGTACAGATACCCAATACCGAGGCTCAATGACATGTTGGATGAGCTTCATGGTGAAAAGATATTTTCAAAGATAGATCTATGGAGTGACTACCACCAAATTTGCATGATGTTAGGCGATGAATGGAAAACTACCTTTAAGACTAGGCATGTGCTCTATGAATGGTTGGTTATGCCATTTAGACTTAATAATGTACTAAGCACATTCATGAGGTTAATGAACCAGGTGATGTGCTCTCTTCTTAGAAGATATGTGGTTGTATACTTTTATGACATATTGGTGTTTAGTGCTGACTCGAATAACCATGTCTAAGATCTTAGTGAAATATTTGGCATTCTATAAGCTGAGAAGTTATATAGGAATGTAAAGAAATGCATGTTCTACTAGAAAGAGGTGATGTTCCTAGGGTTTGTAGTATAAGGAGAAGGAATTCGAGCTGCTGAGGAGAAGATCTAAGCTATTCTAGATTGGCCGATATCAAAGAACGTCATTGAAGTCCGACATTTCCATAGCCTAGCTTCTTTCTATAGGCGATTTATTAAGGACTTCAACACAATAGCCAACCCACTGACCGAGCTAATAAAGAAGAATGAAAGGTTTAGGTAGAATGATCGAGCTGAGCAAAGCTTCAGGGAGATTAAGGAGAGGCTCACCTTGGCACTTGTCCTTTCACTACTAGATTTTGACAAGCCCTTTGAAATGGAGTGCAACGCATTAGGAATTGGAATTGGTGTTGTCCTAATACAAGAATGACAGCCCGTCGCTTACTATAGTGAGAAACTAAGCGGTCCAGCCCTAAACTATTCTATATATAAGAAGAAGGAGTACTCTCTTTTTTAAGCCCTTACTATTTGGCCACATTATTTGCTTCCATGAGAGTTTGTTATTTATATAGACCATGAGTCACTAAAGCATCTAAGGATTCAGAATAAGCTTTCGAAGAGGCAAGCCAAGTGGTTGGAGTTTATGGAGAGTTTCTCGTATGTCATCTAATACAAGGGAAGTGCCATTGTGGTCACCGATGCTCTGTCATGATGGCAAACCTTGCTGACCACTTTGCAGACAAAATTATTGAGATTCTCACGAATTACCAAGCAGTATATTCATGATTCTCATTTAAGCCTTATCATAGAACAATGCAAGGAAAAAATTGCTATCAAAGGGTATTATCTTAAGGATGACTATCAATTCAAGGTCCACAAGCTATGTATTCTAAACTAGTCCATACGTGAACTATTGATCTGGGAAGCTTACCGCAGCGGACTTTTAGGCCACTTTGGGGAGGTCAAGACAATCAATTTGTTGAAAGAGAATTTTTATTAGCTAGGTCTAGCCAAGGATGACCATAAGGTAGTTGGTCATTGTGAAGTGTATAAGCGTACTAAGAGAAAGAGAGAACCCTATGGAGAGTACATGCCTCTACCAACACTTACCTTACCATAGGCTGACCTTAACATAGACTTTATCCTAAGGTTGCCCTGGATATCTAGAGGGAAAGATTCTATTTTTGTTGTAGTAGACCATTTCAACAAGATGATACACTTTATTCTATGCCATTGGAATAATAATGCTTTATATATTGTTGATTTGTTTTTATAGGAGGTTATCTGACTATATGGAGTATCGAAGACTATTGTCTCAAATTGGGACACAAAATTTTTGAGCTATTTCTGGAAGACTCTTTACAGGAAAATTGGTACTAAACTAGTGTTTAGCTCTAGTAGCTTCCCTCAAACTGATGGCCAAATTAAAGTGGTGAATAGGACACTAGGCAATCTACTTAGAGCTATTGTAGGGAAGAACTTGAGGGATTGGGATATGTGCCTACCAATCATAGAGTTCACATACAACCGAACTATCTACAGCACTATAAGGAAGACCCCATCCGAGGTCATCTGTGGCCTTAACCCAACCATTCCCCTGGACATGGTCAGTACCCTAGCAGCTATTGAAGAGAGTAAATCTGAAGTTGAACGAGCTTGAGAATTACATGAACTGCACTAATCTTTAACAAAGAGGATTACCAAATTTAATCAGAGATAGTAAGAGATTGGTAGCTGAGGCCATTGAATTGTTTCTTTCCAGCTGGCGACTTAGTATGGATTGACCTCAGCCAAGAGCAATTCCCATTCTTAAGATAAAGCAAACTATCTTCTTAAGTTGATGGCCTACTCAAGGTCTTAAAGAAGATCAACCAAAACGCTTACTAGTTCGAGTTACCTGATGACTATGGTGTCTCCTCTACTTTTAATGTGTTTGATCTAAATCTCCATTAGACAATAGAAGAAGACCCTACGGGTTCCCTAAAATAACGACCAAAAACCGCTTTAGATTTGAGCACAAATCTTTCTAAGCCTTAGACAAATGATAGGAATCAACCCCTTAGACTAATCATAAGAAGTTGAGCTCAATGACTTCAAGGGCTCGCATAGAAAATATTAACTCTAAGCCATAGCTGAGATTAGGACTCCTATGTTAATTTGACCTTTAGTCGACCAATTTGTTAGATCCTTACGTGTGTCCAACATTCTCTTGCCCAACTGTGAAGTCCTAACCTAGAAGGTAACTTAAGAAAGGCTAGTCGAGCCAAGCTCTCCAACCGACGACTAGTACATGACCCCAATTCAACTAACTTCCTATCTAGACTAATTGGCTATCAATTTGATCTAGATCAGGTTGGCCCCTGATTGTAATGCATTCTTGCTTTTACCTACGTTGTTTCATATACCTGATGTCCAACTACCAAGTGACACATGTCTTTTGACACAATGTTCTAGAATGATTATTTCTTTTCCATATTAAATATCCTTTGTCTCTTTTACCCCTTTTAATATGTCTTATGTAACCTAGTATAGAATATCCTTTTGTCTTTTCATACATGTAAAGAAACCCTAATGAATGGGTTTATAAACCCCTACTTTCTTGTACACAATCATCATTCAGCTTTCAATACAGAATTATTCACCTTGAGTAACCTTAGTATTCTCATTATCATTAAACTCTTATCTATTTCCCTTTACCCTTGTGACTATGTTAGGAACATAGTTAGCAAATAGAATCACCACAAGAGTAGGAACATATAGCTTCATTGGGTGAGAGGCAATTCACCCTTTATGAGAAGTAATTCAAATTTAGGCTTTAAATCTCCTTCGAGCATGCTCTCTCCAAACTTATACTGATTGATGGTAGCATTTGAAGCTATATGAAAGGCAATGGATGTTGGAGCTATGCCCCCATTATTCAAACACTTCTTTGGCATGAAGGCAAGTGAGGTCATGAACTATATGACAGCTTGGAATAATGAATAATCTTGATTGGTTGAAGTCATCCATTCACCATTGGAAGAAGTTGTTTGTAATTAGGTTAGAAGTCTACTTGGATTTTTTGTAGGAATGGACCAAGCTAATTAGGATTTTCAACCTTCCAATTCTTAGTCTTAGTTCTAGTGACCATCTCATTTTTAAGGAAAGATAATCTTTATTTGGTTTATTTCTTAAATATGTACTTCTCTCTAATCCTGACTCCCATGATGAATAATTATATGAATGTTTTTAAACACTAAATTGTATATTGTTTTCTTCATAAAACTATGATGATTGCTTATAAGAAGAATTTTGGTTGTGGAGTCTCATGGTACATAAGCCTTCAACAAGAATGCTTCAAAGGGCCTCTTGTTCTTTTATTAAAAAGAAAAAAAAGGTATGTGTTTTAATCTGTTGGGCATCCTCACGTTGCCTATGAGTTCTTAGGCATCGCTTAAGGGTGCCCGAGGTATCACCTAAGGGCACCAACGCATCACTCATGAATGCCTAAGTGTGCCCTTGAGCACTTGAGGGAACCTAAGTATCGCTCATAAGCACCTATGTGTCACAAAAGGGTGTATATACATTACCTAAGGGTAGTCAATCAATATCATAAGTAGAAATGATCTTCTCTAACGATGAGAGTAAAGCAACAAAAAGTAAAATCAAAGATGGAAGAAAAGGTACTAATTGTAGCCTTTTTACCATGTTGAGGTGGGCTTATTGTTAAGAGGCTATCTCATTGGTTACCATTAAGGGAAAGAGTTCTTTTTCTCACTTGTGCTCAATACAGTTGTGTAAGTATTTTTATTTGTCCTCATGACTAACAAGGTGCTTATTTTGTAGACATGAAGTTTAGGAAGGTTGAATCTGACAATTTGTTTACTAAGGCAAAGGTTGCAGGCTAAAGACTAAGCAAAAAGGTTAGTGGAGACAAGAAGGCTACTCTAGCAAAGCCAAAGGCTAAGTAGGTGACAAATAAGGAGGTCATTGAGAAATCAACTCAACCTACTACAAAGACTAACAATAAGAAGAAATCTACTAAATAAAGTAAGAAGGAGTAAGGCAAAAAGCACCTTTAGATGGTGATCTTGAGTAAACCCTCCGGTAAAGACAATCAAGGTTATAATCCTTATCGAAGCATAAAGGTTGGAAGCGTTGACTTGATCATGTATGAGGAATCCCTTTCTAAGCCTTAGCCTTAGAAAGTAAATGATGCTAGTCATATTGGCACAACTGCTAGTATTATTCTTGCTCCTATAAACACTAATGTTCAACCTCATGAAGAGGCTTTTGAGATTTTTCTGACTTAGAATGTTTATTCTAATGAATCTATGCTCAAAGATGGGAGGGTTGCCTTGCAATTGTTGTAAGGTATTATTTTACCATCAATGAGTCCCATTTAAGGAAGAATGGAGAATTTACTCATAGCCTAAAAGAACTAGTAGCCTCTTAGATAGATCATGTAAGTGGTGACTATTTGTGTAAGTTTATATTTCCCAAATTTTTCTGAAAATTTTCTTTTACTTATTTTCTATTCTAATTATAGTTGAGTTAACATATCCTAAGGTTTCAAGATTCCATGGATGAGAGGAAGAAGAAGGTAAAATCATCTTTGTCTCTAAGCATTGAGGGTTAACACAAACTTCTGAATAACACTTCTTTGTAGGTGATTGAATATGCTAAGCATAAGATGGAGAAGGTGACTGGAGCAAATAGCTAAAAGATTGTTGACTTTGAGGAAGTAACCTAAAAGGTTAAAGAAGAAGTTCAAGTGTTGAACAAGTACGTTGCCCTCAAGGTAAATGTGAACAAAGTAAAAAATTTTGCTTTAGCTGTAGTTCTTAGAAATTTTTAGAATAAGAAAAAATGGTCCTAATTGAAAAATATAAAATATAGGTTTTTTCTTTCCTTAGAAAAAATAAGATTCATGTGTCATCTTAGGATCTTTAGGTTCTATAGAGAAGGTCATTTCATTTTTAGAGTCAAAAGAAGTTAAAGTACACATATGCGATTTAACAGTTTCAAATTATATGTGAGAATATTGATTTTTTTTTTCTTTAGAAAAATTCAAAATTCAAAACATAGTTGATGTAATTACTTTTTATCGTAAAAATGAGGTTAATTTAAGTAAATCATGACTTCAAACAATACCTTGATTAGACTTAGATTAGTTAATTTATGAGAAAAGCAATTTTGAATTAACTATACAATCATTCAACTGAAGCTCATAAAATGTTAAATTTGACTTAATTTGAAAATTAATTTTAACATGTATGCACTAGAAGGCTTTGCATCTTTTAATTTATTGAGAATTGGTCAATTGAGGCTTGAATTTGGCCAAAACTTGATATTTTATTTGAAAATGGGTCTAAGTCGTACATATATGCAATTAAATTGCATACATGCTTAAGAATGAGCCACTAGTATATTGGTTATGGTATGAGTTATATGTCAAGAGGTTAGGCATTTGATCCCTCTTTTAGGTACTTAGCACCTTTCTTCTTTTTTTCTTTTCAAATAAATTGCTACATGTTGCGTGGCTGTTGGCCACTTAAGTTAACCTCTGAAGTTGATTCTATCTTCACCTAATTGATGGTGAAAACATGGTAGTCACTTAAGATACTACGGATTGAACCCATATTTTAGTCTCAATTTATGATTTTTCTCATTCTAAAATCCATTTGAAGACTGGAAAAGGTAGGAACCCAAGAATCAAGCTTTGCATTTGATATTCAAATCTAAGTGAAAATAGAAGGAATTAAGGCTTCCTCTTAATAGTTTGAGCAATAATATCAGCTTGTAACTCAAAAAAATCAAATCAAATCAAATCTCATTTTTAATCTTTATTTAAAGATCTTAAGATATGGCCATGAATTGCTGAATCAACCATTCATGGTTTGCCAGGCTCAGTTGAACTTAGCTCCCTATAAATAAATCATTCCATGTCTACTCATGGCATGAAGTTCTTCTTCCCATTGCCTCTTCATACACTTCCATACAGTTTCTCTATCTACATAAAGTTCTCTCTCTCTCTCTCTCGCTCTTTTTTTTTCATTTATGAAGGAAATGGCCACCACCATCAAGATATTCATGTTTTAAAGCCCTTAAGGACACTTCTTATTTGCTTCGAGTAGTCATGAATAGAGCTTAACCACCACCAATGACTACCTTATCACTAATGCTTCCTAACCCACCACTATAAACACTTCCCCATGCGAAAACAACCACACTAAAGTGCTTGCCACCCTTATTTTGCCTAGGGCCGACAGCTTCCCTCTCATTAATGACCATCACTGATGGTTGTGCATTCAACCTACTGCTACACTCAGTCCATGTTTAGCGTGTACATTATACGTGAGATTTTACCTAAGACTCAACTACCACTCTAAACATCACTTGAGCTTGCACTCCATACCTACGTTTAGGTCTGATTACACTATGGGTTTGAGTTTCTATATTTGTTTTCTTGTTCTATTTATTTATTTTACTTTTAATGTTTAATTTATCCATTTCCAAAGACAAAATAATAATAAAAACCTTATTAGGTTAACTGAGCACTTTTAAGATAATTTAATTGTCCTTTTAAAAAATTCCTTTTTACAAATTTAGGATAATTTAGCATTTAAAAAATATTATGTTCCCGCATAAGCAAATATTTAATAAAATAAAAATTACAAAAAAAAAGACCCTTTTTGAAAACTAGGCTAGATTTAGAGTTTTCCAAAAATGAAAGAGTCAAATTGGGACGTTCTTCCTAAGGTTTTCTTTAAGTAAAATAAATGGTTGAAAACAACGTAAACTTGGCCATTTTTAAAAAATAAAATGAGCCATCCACTAAAGTTCTCAGAAAAAAAAAAAAGACCTATGAAAGTTTCATTTCAAATAATAGGTATGTAAGCATGTAGGCATTAACAGGGTAACTTGAAATATGGAAAGGTTTGTTTTCCCCTTTTGTAAATAAATAAAATTAATTTCATTTCATCACTTGTAAATTAGAGTTTTTTTTTTTAAATAAAAGGATATCTTGAAAAGTAAATGTTGACTTCGAAAGGTTAAGGTGGTACCATTAAGGGTTTAAAAGGTTAGCTCCTAAATTTAAGAATCTCTAGTTTTACGAAAATCATTTCCATAGTTAATTTTCTTGATGTCTAATGGTTTGGTTAGAATCACTCCACTTAATTGATTCTAACCTAACTCTTTCACCTACCTTAGTTAAGTGATGATTCCAAAAAGTTTTCAAACCTATAGAAAAATTAAGTTTTCCTTAATCCCTAATCAATGATTAATATTAAATAGGTTAAGGTTTAATACTAATTAGAATAAGGAAAATAAAAATGAAAATATTTGGCTTGACAGATGCCTAACTTATTGAGGTGAAAAAGCATAAAGAGAACTTTGTTGTGAAGATCAAAGTTCTCTAAGCTCGACTTCTAGGGGCTAAAGAAAAGAGCCAATCATTACAATTCACTTGGTGAAAAAGAGAAGGATTGCAAAGAAGAATTTCACTTGCTAATGGAAGTGAGTGACCAACAATGATTGTGGATTTCCAATCTAGAGAGTGCTTCTCACACCAGCTTAAGTAAGAAAGAGGTTTTTTATGAAATTATGGCAAGGTAATGGGAGGACTTGTGAGAAGAAAAGTTGTAGGACAATGTTAAGTGCGTAGGGAATGAGGTATTGAATTACCATCCTAAGTATAGCTTGTGCTATTTGGACTTTGTAGGTAGGTTAAGGGATAAAGAAGAGGAAGTAAACTTTGACCAATCTACAAAAAATGAAGAGCACAAACTTGCTCAAGGAGATCAAGCCATTCCTCAACCACTTGGCATAGAGCCACCTCCAATTCCTTATCTTCCAACTAAACCTGCTTTAGAATCCAATCTCATCACTTAACCTGTTATCCTTCTCTTCTTCTTTATGACTTTATATTTAAGTCTAAATGCCAAATTCTTTGTATGCATATACTAACTTTATTTACTTTGTGAGTACTTTACTTCACTTGCTTTGCTATGTGATGATCATATTATTTTATCTATATGATTTGACCATTTAAGAAAAATAGTTTAGGCATAGTTTCCCTTAGGTTAAACAAGGGAAATAGCCCTATGATCGTCTTAGGCATTTAGATCTGAATATGGTCTTTAATGTACATTACAAGAATTTTGGTTTTAGGATTTGCAAACATAGCAAATTTTGATATGTTTTAGTTATATTTATTAAATGTTACCTATAATAAATATTGGCGATGTCTACTATTAAATACCAAATATATCTTATGAACATAATAACATTGTATGGTGAAGGGGATTGCTTTACGAAATCTAAGTAAAATAAATCCTACATACAATTTTCCTCTCTCAAAAGCAAAAAAACTCACCCAGTACCTTTCTTCTCTTTCTTTCTCTCTCTCTCATCAAATTTCAACCACAATAAAATACTCACCTAGTATCTTTCTTCTCTCTCTCTATCATGGAACTTCACTATTCATTTCTCTCTTTTCAACTCTATCTCTATACCATACTTCTTCTCTTCAGTTCACCCTTTGGAAGGATACATAAATATATCACTCCCTATTTCTCTCTCTCTCTCTCTCTATATATATATATAATGTATATATATGTGTATGTGTATATATATATATCAATCAAACTATCTATTTCATTTTTAAGGTTTTGCTTTCTTTAAGGTTAATTGTAGAATAGGGTTTTGGTTTTCAAGATGTACTAGATTATTGTTTAATTGCAAAATGGGGTTTTGATTTCAAAGCCAAACTTGAATTACAAATTAGGCTTTGCTTAAACTACAATTCTATATGATTAATAGGCTTAGTTTAGCACTACTAATATATTGGATGGTTATTAGATTTTTAATTTAGTTAGAATATTTGTGTTGTATCAGTACCTATAATATTGAAAGTGAAGGTTCTATTAAGCTTCTTATATACAAAGGAAATCCTAAAACTAATTGAAGTCAATATTGGTAGCAAAGAAGGAATACTTATATTTTCTAATACACATTTATGCAAAAGGGAAGAAATAAGATTTATGCCTTACCACAAAAGCTAATCTTAAGTGTAGGTAGAAGTTAAAAATTTATTTATCCACTCTATATCATGTGAGACTAAGATGGTACAGGCTTTGTCAATAGCCAATAGAATGGTGCCCAAATGCGAACATGTCTATTCACATACTCTAAAGCTATTTGGTAACAAGCAATGACAAAAGCTGATAAGACACTCATAGAAAGCCTAACATAAATGAGCGAGCAAGCTAGACACCTACAGGCTACAACTTGCTTATTCCCAACTTTGTTGCATAGCTAACACAACTTCATCTATACTTTAAAAATTCCATCTACTATTGAGGAGATGCTTTGCAAAATTTATAGCCTATTGTTCATAAGTTGTACATTTGCTTAGATCAACAATCGACTCAAACTCCTCCATATGGTCTACTCTCATGATTCTCTTGTATACAAAATATTAAGATTATACATGAATAACTACTCAAAACTATAACATTTTTCAAGTAACACAAGAGTAAAGACCTCAAACATTTAAAAGACAAAAGCTTGTTACATGATTAAGCTTCTAAGAGTAGAAATCTACTTTAATCAAAGATAGTAGTACTATCGGTAAATAGTGAAAGTTTTTATTCCATATTAGATAGAAAAATGTGATGATGAAGCATATCATAAGACTATTGTCTAGTCTTTTAAACTCTACATAGCTTACATGCTTAATAAAAGAGATTAGTAGCATGCTACTAGAAGAAGCTCCATTAGGATATGATTTATATACTAGGAGATAAGCAAAAATGGTTAAAGAAGCCTTTTCCACTTGATAGATGGAGAAAAGAGGTTCATTTTAGTATGGTTTTATCATAAAAAATACAAGAAGCAAGGCATAATCTCTAAAACTTACAACCTATGCTACAGCAAACTACAATCTCAAAGGACTATCATTGTATAGTCTACCGAAAACTTACATAAACTATCCAAAACACTACATTATGTCTTATATTTTATGAAGTAACAAATTAGCAGTTAATTTTCAAAATAAACTTTTTAGGTTTTATTTTTCTCTTTGTTGTTTTAGTTCTCCTTTTTTCCTTTGGCACATGAAAACTTAGTGCCATCCACATAATTATTTGATTCCCATTCCTTTTACTAATTTTACTAACAAACCTTCTTTCTAAATTGAGTCCATACAAGATATACATAATAACTTTCAGAACTTGATTTTAAGGCTTGCTAAAGAGCAAGTTTTATAGAAAAAAGTGTTGCAATTCCATTCCCTCCCCTTTCTCTCTCCTTTCCCTTCCCCTTCCTCCCTCTGTTGATGTAATTTTCTAAATATGAGAGGTGAATATCTAGGTATATGATTTTTTAGGTATGAATCATGAATTAAGTACTAGTAGATTTTCTCTTTTATATTTCCACTGCAATTTATGTTTTGAGCGAGCATAATTCCATGTTTTATATGGTGTGTCAGTTGGTCTTACTTTATTTATTTTCTTCTTTTTGGAAACAAAGAAGCATAACCTTAGTATGATTGGCTTCATTTGGGTACAAGAATCACTTTATAAGACCCATATACCAGTTTAGTATAAACTTAGGCTATGTAGGCAAACCCCCAAGGGGTGTCTTTAGCGAGATTTGAGCTTGAGATATTGTGTTTTATTCTCTATCTAATCACAATGCAAAGATTGATGGTAGTAAAAAAAACTCAAGTCATTCAACAGTATTGACATATCAAGTATAACAACTAGAGTATTAGAATAGACAACTGATTCTTTTACTCATATTCATTACTTAAGAAGAAATAACAACTTCAAGATTATAATAGGATATTAAATAGTAAAAGTCACAATCTTGGTCATCTTTAGAGATGATTAAAGTAACTAAGGGCTTAAGCCAAAAACTAAATTGCATGTTCTCTCACTCCTAATCATCCTATCTTTCTTATGTGTACTTTCTTCTATCTTGGACATGGAAAACACAACAAGGAGCAACATTCTATCAAAAACATATCTCTATTATGCATTTTTATTATAAGCTCAAGCTCAAAACTAAAACAAACATTCCAAGTGTGTTTATGCAGTAGTGTTTCCTAACATTGTTTCGTAAGATTGCCTTTGTAAGAATTAGTTCTAAAGAAAGACGATATTTGCTCAACTTTCTATTTTCTTCCCCTACTTAACACATTGATGGATAAATTGAATTTTGGTTACTTATGGATCATATCCTATGTAGAAAAATTTTATTACACCTCCACGATACAATATTTCTATTCTAATGTACCTAATTTTCTATAATTTGATAGAAGCTTGTTTACCGGTGACTTAGATCACAAAGTTGTATTTTCACTTGTATCATGCCTTTACATATTGATAAGAAATTTTAGCAATATAATATGCTAGTTGTCCTCATTTTGGGGTTGATATTAAATATATCAGGGATCTAGAAATTCGAGGTATCTTTACAATAAAAGGATCATAAGATATTTTATTTATTTCTTTTAATGCTTTGAGCAATTGGTTTTACCTAACTAGTTAAGAAATGTGATTCTAAATAAAGCTACATTAGTGAGGCTTTATGTTTGACATGCATAGACCTATAATTATTCTACTCCTTGGGTAATGAAAGCATAGAATACATTGTTTCATGCTTCACAATCTAACATGTTACCCATATTATAAAAAACTTAAAAGTAGCTCCCATTAAGGGACTTTGTTGAGAGGACATCTTCCAATGAATAGATTGAGCACTCTAAGCAATTACCAAGAGATGACAAGTCAATGTTTGGTTTTAAAGTCTTTGTTCCCCAAAATTGAATAATATAGACAAGTAAGAAGGAAACATGGTAGCAAATCAAGAGCCATGTTAATGCAAATCTTAAGCTATAGAACAAGAAGCTTATGAGTATCTGTAATGTGAGAAGCTTTTATATGAATTGAGTTGTGATAGGATATAAATTTACAAAAAGGAAAGTCATTATATCAAGAAAAACTATGAAGGACAATTGATACCATCACTAATATGAGTTACGTCTAATGTTCTTAACTTCAACGTCATATTCATCATTCCAAAACAACATTGAAATCTTTGTTTCCTTGCCCACAAATAATGTGGAACTATATTGATAATTTAATTATAGAAATATTTATAATTGTTCCTTTAGTCTATCATCATTCATTTTAAACTCTTTTTTTGATGAACCAATAAACTTACATATAATGCATATGTTAATCAATTGTAGAAGGTTCTATGTTATTTGTCAAGACCCTAAAGGGGGCCTAGTAAGATTACCTAAAATTTCTATAGTATGTGTGCACCTATGATATGAAAACCGCTTTACAAGTCAAAAATTATAAGACTCTAAATAATAAATCACTAAGATTATTGATTTTCAAGTAATTAATTTATTGTAACATAATATAACGTATAAATATAAATTACTATAGATATCTGATATTACACAGTTCGTCAAAACCATAAAGAATTGGTATCTCCTACCAAATAATAAGACAGGATATACTAACATTAAAAAAAAAAATATGCAAGAAAAATTAAATTATAGTAAGTTCTAACATATAAATATTTTCTATAAAGAATGTTTATGTATCATCTAAAGAGTACTCAGCTACTTCTAATACTAGCATACATATCTTCATCTCGCACTCAGCACTCGAGACTTATCCTAATTCTATCATAAGTAAACCCGTAAAGGAAACTAAGGGGGAATAAGCATAAAACAGCTCAATGAGTTCGTCCCTCACTACTACCATTTAAGCAAGTTATCATACATTATTATCACACATGCAAGCAAGCTATCTACTTACAAAATGAATACAGGTGTGATGAATGCAAGCAACACATCCATAGGAGTCTAAAACTATGGTAAGTGTAGAATTACGTCATCTACACTTCGATTATCCCCTGTACTTACTCGTATGGGGTACCTCAGCTTACCCACATGAGGCTGCCTAAGGGCACCACCCCTCTAGGCAACACTCAACTATTACCCTAGTCAAGAAAAAAGTTCCAATCTAAATAGGTGGATCCCAAATTAGGACTATCCACTATCCAAGGCCCCTCGGGCACAAACATACGAGTCCTCTCACAACCAAAATTATCTAAAGCCTTACAGGCACAATAAAGCGAGTTCTCTCACTATCAATTGGAGATCCCCTACTAGCTTTGCCTTAACACTAAAATATCATTTATGGCTCCACGAGCCCTTATAAAGATCATACAAAAATATGTTTAAGAGTAAAAACACTTTTTCCAAAAACACTTTTCTTAAGATTTTTGCAAAGCTAGCACTCTCCATTCATACCTTTATTGGGTTATAGACATGTAATGAGTATAATCGGTTATTTTGGTCTGATATTATATTTATCAATTTAAAAAGGTGATCACACAAATGATAACAAACAAGCAAAGCAATCATTCAGACATATAAGCAACAGTAAGTAGCAAAACCTCATATAAGTAATACGTATAAGTAAATAGCAGGTTATTAGAACTCCCTCACCTAGATTATTGCTCATTCTCTAAGCTTTGGGGTATCTAGAATTTGATATTGAACACTTAAAAAAAATTGTAAAACTTATAAGTACTCTAAAAAGTCAAACTTTTTAATTAACTAAAAGTCTACTGTAATTTGTCTAGTTTCCCCCATTATAACCCAAATATAATGTATATAGGGTTTACCATACTCAATGGGATTAATAGTAACTATTTTTTTCTTATATTTGTAAGTTATGAGACTTCCTTTTATGTATTTAGTAACTTTTCATCCTAATTCCGATATTTACAAACTTATATTCGTTTTTTATCGTTTTTGGATGCTTATTCACATGGTGATGTCCATTTTGGACATTAAGACCCATGTTTTATGATATGGGCTAAACTTATTGAAATTTTAACTCATTGAAGCTTAATTATGCTTATTGCTTATGTTTATATCCTATTCTAGTATTTAATTATTTCATTAGCCATTAGCTTCTTACACTTAGGGAATTTTACATTGGTATTACTAATTCGCGTACTTAATTAAGTTTAATTTAATTTAGGAAGTGTATTAGGGTTTAAAGGATCTTCAACTCCTAAGTACATGTATACATATATATGTTATATTCTTATGTAATCTTATAATTTATTATTTTATAAGCTTATGCTTATGTCATCACTTAGGTTATCAATTGCTTGTATCATCACTTATGTCATTATTTGCTTATGTCATGGCTTATGTAATTGTTCATTATATATAAATATATATATCCTTATGTGCTCATACATTTGTTATATACATACCTATACTTCTAACATACTAATATGTATACTTATGTACTTATACATATACTAATACATATACCCATATACACATACGGTGGCATACGTATTTTCGTATGCCTTATTTACCTTCTTAAGAAAGCTTCTCAAATTTCATCTTTTTGTATTTTAAGGGTGTATTTAGCATGGTATATGTATGTATAGTTAGTATATGCCTTATTTTAGGTTATGTACATAATGGATACTTATGTACAAAAGGCTTTATACATGTGTTTATTGAATATACTCTTATATACACATACTTAGATATATGTGTACATGTGTTCTTCTTCCATGTACTAAGGATTCCTATACTTCTAAGCATGAATATAAAGCTTCCTCTTCCAACAACACATATGCACATATTATACTAGCTTCCTATACTACCTTAACTTACACAACTAACTACTACAAAACATAGATAATCAAATGATAACATACCTCTTTCTCCTTAATTTATGTGAGTAGAAATTGTGAAAGTGAAGTGTTGAAAGAATATGAGAATAAAGAGCAAGGGGGGGTTTTACGGTTTGAGAAGGGGAAGAAGAGAGTATTTTGTTGTCTTAATTTATGTTTTTAAAAAGGAATGAGTGGGGTCTAGATGAGAAGGGATGTGGACAGCAAAGAAGTGAGGAAAAAGGGAAGAAAAATCCAAAAGAAAAGAAAAGAAAAGAAATCATTAGAAAGGAGGAGGGAATTTTAGATGACAATGACATTTTGTTGACTTGTCAACATATTGACTTAGTCAACCTTTGACTCGGTCAAATGTTGACTTAGTTAACTCTTTTAGAATTGCATATAATTTGAATGCTCATAATAAAGTAATTAAGAAAAATTAGGAAGAAAATTAAGGAGATGAAAGGAAATGTGGGGTTTGTTGAAATAATTAGTAAAAATAGGTAATGAGATTTTTCTCTAAGTATTTATATCCTAGAAATATCATTTGGTATGCCACTTTATGTAATTTTCATGAACATGAAAAGTATCATTTAGGGTACTAATACCTATTATATGTAATATAAGCATCAACTAAACTCTTAGCTCTATATAATACTAACCTAGTTATATACTTAGAAGATGAATGTGATCTAGGATGCAATATCTTAGTTTCTAAGAGATCACTTAAGTATTCTAAATATTTATGCATAATTGAAAATTATCTTTAGTCGTTTACTAATAAAATGGCAAAATATAGAGGATATATTATCACTTAAGGTTTTAGGGTAAATTATGGTGAATTAGTACTTTTATATCCTTAAAGTTATAGTTTTAAGGTTTTTATTACTTTCGAGTACAATCTCTAGTATTTTTATACATTTAGGGTTTCATATATTTATACGTGATTAAGTCTTCGATTGTTATCTTAGGGTTTTGATGAGATTCGAGGTTAACTTTTGCCATTACTGTACTTGAGGTTTTAGGGTTTTTGTATGCAATTAAAAGTTCAATTGATAATTTAAGGTTTTTATATTCGCTTTAAGTTTTGAATTGAGATTTTAATTAGTTTTAAATCTCACTGGCTCAATTGACTTCAGGAAATCATCTACAGTTTGGCCATTTGATTCTATACTTAGAAAGCTAAATTCACAAGGTTTACATTATCTATTTTAAAATATTTTTTATTTTTAAATTAATAAAAGCTTTTAGCAAATTTTAATTTCAGATTTTAGGTTTTGGGAGGGATTAGGTACTATGTTATGCACTAATGGTCATTATGTTTTTGTAAATATATTGTACACTAGGAAATCAATTGATTGCATTACTACCACCACTAGCCACTGCAAATTACCCCTATTATTGTTTCTCTTTTTGATCATTGCTATTGTTGCTATCATCTATTACTATTAATCAAGGTATAAGTTAATTATTCTTAAAAGTCTCTACTCAAATATTATGAAATTGATATATTTGGAAGGAAAAGAAACCATTAGAAATGTTGTTATCTTTTGTTTTTTGGTGCATAGTAAAGTAATTGTTGACTAATGTTTATGTATATACCTAGTATATTTCATTTTTCGAGGCATGTGCTTCAATAAGTAGCTATTAACTTGTGTTTATGCATTAAAATAACCATCTTCAAATTGTATTACCTCATCTTCAATGATACTATATTTTGATTACTCCAACAACTTTTTTCTTAGTATGATATCTCATCTTGGATAGTCAAAGAGAAATCTCTAGAAAAATAGTTAAAAAAATTAGTTACTTGGTTATTTTAATAGCAAGCCAATATCTTATTCTAAATAGTAATGAAATAGTTGTAAACATGCTCTAGTAGATAATACTTGACATATCAATTGGCTTTTATAAATTTTTCTCACATAAAGTAAAGTTTATATATTTGTCTGTAAAGTTTTAGCTACAAAATAAATTAACACTACAGTTCAATGATTGAGGCATGCATATACATTATGTTTCATGCTTTGTTTTCTAGATATTAACGGGAAAATTGCTTCACGAACTTCTAAGTCACTATGGCATTAGATACACTATTTCCAACAACCCCATTTAACTACTTCCATAGCTACATTAGTAAAATAAAACCTTCTTTATGATTATGGTTTATTATTTGAATTTCATCCTCGTTTGCACATGGACAGTTCATATATGGTAGAATTGGTAGTATGTGTTACATTGTTTAGGTATTACAATGTCATAGGACCAATTGCTCTAAGATGCTAGAGATTTTTGTAGTTGTTGATCTACATTTTTAATCTAATCTAAAAGTTTTGCTTCACTCCTATAGTACCATCACATGAGATAAGTTTAAAGAGCTTTGTTCAAATATGTTAGAGAAATCTTTTGTGCTAGGAAAAGAACTACTTGCTCATTTCAGGCTAAGGTTAGATGAGATATATGTAGTCATGTTGAAAGGAGGTGCCACTAGAGTGCCTAAATTGCAAGCTTGTTCTTATTTTAATCTAAATATGCATGATTTTAGCTAAACATCTTGTCTACAATTATTTTATGAGTTCTATGTTTTGTTTTGTGCTAATGCACATACTATGAAAGAATATCTATTGTCTAATTCGAGATGTTGATCAATTGTCTTTTACATTTTGACTTTGTCATTTAACTTAGAACTCTTCTATTAACGTATGCTTTTGGTTTCAAGAAGTTCATTAACTATTCGTGTGAATCAAGTATTTAACATGTTTGTTTTACAATAGTAATGGATTGCTATATAACATCTTTCCTTTGACCTAACATGTTGTAGTATAAGTCATTAAACCAAACAATGATATATATACTTCAACATAATAATATTTATACCACCCCAGAAGTAATGACTTGATTATATAGCTAATTCTTAGCTCAACTCAACATAGCACAACATAATGGTTTCAACAAGAAAATGGATTTCCTAAAAGCAGCATCCCTATTAATTACCCCAAAATAAATGAGGGAAAGAAAAAGAGAGAATTTTCCCATTTAAATTCTTATCTATGGAACTTCCATCAAGCCTAATATCTAGCAATAGTACCTTAATGTAAGAGTTGAATTTTTTTTAGTTAATTAATGCAAGAGTTAAGCTATGAATAGAATATATCATCATATAACCAAAAAGTTAATACTCATTTCAAATATTGACCTAACATGTTGTAGTATAAGTTGTTAAACCAAAGCTTACTCTTAAAGATTTTTCCTTTTTTTTTTTCTTAGGTAGATTTAGCTATACAAATAAAGAGAACAAGACCCATCTCAAGGAAGAACTCATGTAGTGAATATTTGTGAGAATCTTGTCAATACAATTCTTAGGATGAAGGAAAAAACAAAAGACACTTATAAGGCTTAGATTGATCTAAAAGATCTTGGCATTAGAAAGGAATTGCATTTGGTGAAGCTATTTGATGGTAAGTACTTAATGCCATGCACTAGTCATGCATTAAGTCCTAGCAAGAAGAGATTATTCTATCAATTTCTAATGAATGTCAAACTACTTAATGGTTATGTATCGCATACAAGTAGGTGTATTAATAACTCATACTTAAAGCTTTTTGATATTAAAAGCTACAATTGTCATGTCTTGTTTCAAAGGTTGTTACCAATGGGTATTCATGACATACTCCCTAAAGAAGTCACCATGGCTATAACAGAGCTCAAGACCTTCTTTGAGAGGCTCTATAAGCATATTTTAAATGTTGATAAGGTATGAAAGATGCAAAATGACATTGTCACCATACCACGTAAGCTAGAGTTGATATTTCTTCCTTGCATTTTTCGATATAATGGCGAATCTAACTATACAATTGCTTCAAGAAGTGTTGATGGCTAGACTTGTTGCTTATCGATGGATGTATCCTATTGAAAGGTATGGCTTATGAATAACATTTACCATTTTTAAGTTATGATTGAAGCTTCTAACACTTCATTTAAATTCTTGAGTGTAGATATTTGGGCTCTTTAAAGCAATTTGTTAGAAATAGGGTTCATCGAAAAGGCTCATTTGTAGAAGCTTATGTTGTTTAGGAGTACTTGACTTAGCATTCTCTTTGTTTACAAGATGTTGAGACAACATTTCATCATTTAGAAAGGAATTTTGACTCGTTAAATGAAGGTGGTGTAGATGTTTTTACAATTAGGGTTAGTTTCATTTCTCCTCCCTCATATGTTGTATTATCAAATGAGGAGGAGGAAGTAATGAAATGGTATATTATCAAAACTACCACAAGATTCAACCTTATGTAGAGTAAGTATGAAGTATGTGCAATTTATATGTTATAGTACTACTTTGAAGTAAGTATCCAGAAAGGTAAAAACTGTGTTGCAAGGAACATAAGACTATTTTAAGGTCCCAATTTGGTGGCAACATAGATGAGCACCGTAAAAAGGAATTTAGTCAATGGTTTATGAATAAGGTAAATACGGTAAACCTTGGTTTAGGTTATTGAAAAGTTGACTAAGCGTTAACTTTTTAGCTTATGAAAAAAGGAAATTATTGCTTAGCAATTCTACAAATGAGTCCATTGTACAAGAGTGGTGACCTAATCATTTGTACATTGTGTTCATTGTTAATGGGATCGAATTCATGTTACAAGAGATTTAATAAACTAATATATATAATACTGTCCGGTTTTACATAGCTAATTTTGATAGTAGGAAGAAGACTTAGAAAAGTGGAGTAGTAGTAGAAGGAAACCATGATGATGTGCAATCATAGATAGAAATTCATGGGGTTTTAACAAATATATATGAGTTCACTTATCTTCTAAACAAAAGAGTTATCTTATTCAAATGTAAGTGGTGGGATACTGATGAGATGCATCACAATGTAGGAGTAGATAATGGCATTAAAAGCATTAAGGTTCCTCAAACGTAGTATGAAAATGACTCGTATGTTTTAGTGTTACAAGTTAAATAGATTTATTACTTGGAGGACATCAAATTGGGTCCTAATTAGTGTATAGTACAATGTTTCGAGCATCACCATATTTCTCATTGGTGATATAAATTTGTTTACCCATGTTAAAGCTCAATTGGTAGATGATGGCTTAGAGGAAGTTCCCGTAAGGGATAAGGAAAGAGGAAATGTGGGATCTCTAATAGTTGATTATGAAGTGGACTTACTATCGAGACATGATGTATAACTTGATATTATCGTTGGAGAATTAGTATAAAGGATAATTCAAGCATCCAATCAAGCACAACATGAAGTTAGCATTGAATTCAATGAATATGAGGATGAAGATGAGGCGCTTGATGATACACTTATTGACTATGTGGTAGCGATGATGATTGTATGAATATTTGTTTATTATTTTTTCATATGCAAACTATTAATGTTTATGTTTGCGGTATTTTTGTTTCTAACCATTAAATCTAATGCTTATCTTATTGTCCTTGGATTATAGCATTTATCTGTATGATTTGTCTATGAAAATATAAATAGTGGAGGAGTATACTTCTTTGTCATTCACAATCATGGTTAGAAATTTAGTGAAAGCAAAATCAAATAAGGAGTTTATCTTTTTAGTCGTTACCAGTCCTCTCAATATGACTTTAGTGTTTGTTAATCTTGGTCATCTCAATTATGACCATCATGTTAATTTTATTAATGTTTCTAGTTATAACACATTATTTATTTATTTTTTTTATAAGAATCTAACGGTTGGGGGACAAGGGAATATACAAAAAAGAAGGGGTTGAAAGGCAAGGCTAACCACCCAACTATCGATTGAGATGAGACGGATACTAATAGTAATGACAAGGAGGTGCATGATCATGCAGTGGCAAGTTCCCTAAAAAATCAACAAAGTAAACATAATGCCTCTACTCAAGATGAAGTTACACAAAATGTACTTACACATAATGATGCCCTTACCAATGATCCAGTTATCAAAGCTAAATAGAGTGATAGCACCCCATCTCATTCTTTTTAGTCCTTAGGTAATTAATGTTAGTGTGTGCACAAAAATAATCAAGTTTTTTAACTCATTCATAACAATTTTTTTTTTTCAGCATTGTATTAGTAGGTAACTTAGTAGCATCCACTTATAAAAGAAGTGTATATTGGAGATTTACATTAAAGAGACAAAATAAAAGAATCAAGACAAAATAAGCTATTGAGTTTACTACACATAAAGGTCATCCATCATGATCTATAATATAGTTGTCAAAATTGCATTTTTACCCATGCGATTTTGTGAGTTTACGATTTTACGTAGCTTTTCTGAATTAACTCAGGTGTAGAATTTTCTTTTATATAGAAACTTACGTTTTAAATTGAATTTACATATAAACTTAGTAGAAACTTATGTTTTTTTATTAAGTCTACCGATTCTACATATCTGAGTTGAACAAACTAAAAAATTAAAGAAAAAAAAATACAACTAGCCTTTTACAAGCCATCAACTATTAAGACATTACAACATTAATTTTATCTTATCCTATTCCAATTTTTTACCTCTTTCTTTCTCTCCCAATCTATTATTTAGTGTTCATAACTTTTATCCAAGTTTTAACATAAATAACAAAGTTTACAAAAAAAACTATACGCTTTATTTTATGTCATTAATAACTTAAATGAGTTGAAATAATTGGTTTTCTTTAATTTACATTTCTTTTCATATGGGAAAATGTTTAATTTTAGCTTTATTTTTTCTTCTTCTATACATGTTAGATTATATATTAAAAATTTGTGTAGAAATAATTTCTTTATTTTTTTTATTTTCATCATATATTTCAAGTTTTGAATAATTACTATAAATATATCCATACTTTTTTAAAACTATTTTACATAAGCTATAAAAACTTATGTTTCTATGTTTCAATTTTACAAACCCTTTAATGATTTTAGGTAGAATTGCAAGTTTGACAACCATGATCTATATAGTTATTTACAGTGGCATCCAAAATAAGATTAGCCTATTGGGATGTGCTACCCTTTTGTATTAGCAATTGGATGAACTTTGATATCTTAGAGAAACAACGTACTTGGGAAAGAGTATAAGTAAGAGTTATTTCCATACAACAAGTCCACTGCAAATTATTTTACATTATGAATAATTCCATATAGTACGAAATTGAAGTAGTATTTATTGATAGTGGTTTTTTCCAAGGACCCATATAAATCTACTTAAAGTTGTTCCTAACCTATTACTTAATCACGTCTTCCCATTCTTTTGCTCTTAACCTCTTACAGGTCTCACTAAGTGTGTAGGCCAATTCAAGAAGACTAGCTACTTGAATGCCTATAAGAAGAACTTGACCAAAGCAAATAGGGATAACCTCCCTTAGCTCGAAATAACCACCCATAGATCGAACTTTAACTTGGTTAGATCCAGGAGGTTCAAATTCTAACACCAGACATGATCAGTTAGTTCATCTATCAAAATAACCTCCCATTAATCACCACAATATTAGCCACATACCCTAAAATTGGAGACTGGTCCTAAATTCAAATAAAACATATCTATTGGGTTTGGAGGCAACAACTACCACATTCAAATGGACTCGTGTCCATAAAAGTAAATTGAATTGCAAGCAATGGGTTCTTCTAGACACTCTACTACATTGATTCTTATCTTTACCTTCTGTAAATACCCCATTTTTGCCACCTATAATTTTAGGAAAAAGGTCCTAATACAAAAAAATTCAAAAAACTTAGAAAAAATAAGAAAAAAGAGTGTTTAGCTATAGGTCATTTTTAGGAAACTTAATTTAGGATCATGGAATATATTTGGACATCATTTAAGCTCAAATTAATTTATCAATGAGCTTCATTTTTTAGTTTTAGGATAAGTTTAGGTTTATGGCTTTATTTGCTTATTTATTCATTTATTTTTAATAAATTAAATTTATTTAGAAAAAAAAAGGGGTATAAGCACTTGCGACAAGGTTAAAAGCCTTGTCATGTTTTAGGCCCAAAAGGGCCCTCACATAGCTAAGTCTAGGTGCATGAGCACCTGGCATTTGGTTTTTAACACAAGTGCATAGGTTATGTGTGGCCATTCCCTTCCCTAAAATTTACGAGAGTTCAATAGAAAGAAAAATCTAGGTTTCTAGAACCCTAAATCCAAAACAAATCTGATTGAATTATTATCATTTCTAAATGGATTTTACAAAATTGTGGCTAAATGATTATTGAAAATCATAAATCTAAAAGCGATAATGATAAATCCAATAGAATAAGATTGAAAGATGATTTAAATCTAAATTGAGTTTTATCAATATTAGATTTAAAATAATCTGAAATCAGCTAGAAGATTCAATCTTGAAGGCTACATATATATGAATTGTACTACAAAGAAATTTTCAATCCCAATCTTTTCTTCCTAATAATATGCCACTTCCACCTGCTATTCAATCTACACCCCAGATACATAACACCACTTCTGCCGCTCCATCGCAACCTAACTTCATTTTCAACCCATCACCAACCACTATTGAACTTAATCCATACACACACCTGACATTGCTGCAATTTGCAGTAGCATATCCACACCTATTGAACCAAGCATCTACAACAAATGCAGTAAGGCCCACTGAACCATCCTCCCTCTTAACTACGACCATACATATTGCTACCCTCTATAACTTGACCTAAAGTCAACCTTTGTTGTCCCAACCCTAACTACAATGGCAACACTAAACCTAAACTCAGCTACTACAACCTAAACCCGAACACCCAATAAGCTAAAATGACAATGCCCTTTCTCTCACACAACCATCCTTATGCCAACCCCTATGTAACTAATCATTACCAAATAAACATCTAACCTTCAATACCCCCGACCACTGTTGCATAAGCAACAATGTACCTAACTGAACTCAATAGATAACAACCCAAATAAGTCCACTTGTACATACCATTTGCACTGAACTCTACATGCACATAAGCCACCACGACACTTGACCTACGATAACTATTGCTGTATTCCAACAACACCATACCACCGAACCTAAACATAACCACTAAACAAGCCATTGCTCCTCTACTTATGTCTAGCACACATACATCTGAACCACCTGTCACATCATTGCCACCTAACTTTAAAACTCCACAAACAACAATCGATAGCTATGGCATTAAGTTTACCCCTATATTTATCAATATGAAACACTCAAAAAATCTAATTCCCCCTTGTTTTGGTGCTTAGATTCACTAGGATTGAATTGACCTAAAGCTCTTCTTAGCAACCCAATTTTAGCTAACCCACTTTTGAAAATTTGAACCGAATCCAACCCAGTAACCCATGTGCCCTATTTCTTTTACTTAAGTCCAACCCTTTCTTTACTTCTTTTATTTATTTATTTATTGATTTATTTGATATTTATAGGTAAAACAACAACAATAAAAAAAGAAGAAAAGGCCTTTCCAATAAAATGTTTTTATTAAACTTCTTAGAAATTTTATTTTTTTGAAAAAATTGCGTTTTAACACCTAGAAAATTCTTTTAAAAAAAATTTAAATTAATCAATACTTTCCAAGAATTAAGACTCTACCCCCACCCTCCCCCCCCCCCCCTCGGTGTTATAACGCAAATTTTTC